>CM060256.1:22931047-23531047 GCA_030684275.1 Acipenser oxyrinchus oxyrinchus | reverse complement strand
TGGATAAGTTTGGTTTACCCTTTATTTGTATATTTTGAAATATTACATTTATGAACAAGCCTGCCACCTTTAAACATGTAAACGTCTCTGTTTAGTTTACAACTCAAAAACATGTATGTGCAAAAAACTTTTCCTTATGTATCTAATTCATTTTTCCACCTTAATAGAAATGTGTTTTATGTACTACTTAGTACTGTAGTAAATATTAAATAATATGTAATGATCAATTGAAAGATATTGGGGTTTTTTGGTGGTTTTTTGTTTTAGATTAAATTATTATACCAGTATTTTTATATATAACTGAAAAGGCCCCAGCCAGCATTTAAACGGTGCCATTTAGTTTACTGCAGGTGGTTTACAGTTACGGAAAATGTAAATTGGCAGTCTTATTTATGAATAAAGGTCACTGATTTCACACCAGTAAGCATTTATAATGAAAGGCTGTTCATCAGAGATAAAGGCTGCTGTGGCTGGGCGAAAGCCTGCACTTATTATTACTGTGGGAGCTAGGCTTTTGTTTTCTGTTTTACTTTTGTTAAAAGTGTTTTGTTTTTCTTTATTTTCATTAATAGAAGTGCTCTCAATTGCATATTTGTGTGGAATGCTTCCTGACACAGCTTGACCGCTAGGCTTTGATATGATAGGATTAGCAGTTCTGCAGTAGTGGAAAGTAATTCAGCTGTACTGTTTTCTGCTTTATATTGATTATCCAAGTGTTAGTGAAATGACAAATATGGAGTTAATGGGAGCCATGTCTATACCATCTTATAGGTAGTTCTGCAGTTTAAGGGGCTGCATTATTACAAGGTAGCACAGTGTGCAGTATGCTTCTGTATTTTTTTTGTCAAAGCTGACACATTTCCCACTTTACAACCTCCAGTAAAATAGTAGTAATTGCTGCAGGCACTGACAACCAGGTGCAGACAGGTGATATGAGAATGTAATATACTGTAATGTATCACCATTTATTTAAGCACAAAAGAAAGCTAATGGTGCTGCACTTCAATGCATCATTTGCATTAGAATATTTAATAGTCACTATCGTTTGGATAACTTGCATTCTTTTGTTATGCCTGATTAAAAAGGACTGGCATTTTTGTTAACTCAATTATGTTATTCAGTGCAAAACTGGAACGATTTAATGGACTGTAATACGTGGCTTCACATAAAGCTCATTGGTGGTTCTATGCAGATTGATAAGAACTGTCTCTCTCAAACCCCAGGAAAGCAATACATCCAGAAAAGGAAAGCTATTGCAATAATGTTTGTTCACAGCCAAGTACATATTGCATTGCAGACTGTTATAGCCATCTCTTGCACAGTACTGTTAGTGCAACGTTCTCAGACTGTTAAGAGAAAAAAAGGTTATTTTGGTTTTGAAATTCTGATCATAATTATAAATTGAAGAATAAAGCGTAAACTATGAACTGCTGTCAAGTAAAACTGTGTGATGTGCTTGATAACTGTTTCACTAAATGTCAGTTAACAGACTGAATTCATGAACGTATTGAAGGAATTAATAACAGTAATTTATCATCACTTGCACCAATTTAGCTAAGCCATGATCTGCAAGCTAATTTCTTTCATGTAGCCAGGGGGCTTAGCTTGATAGCCATAGTATGACTGCAGCTCAAGGAACATGTGCTTCAGTGGAGCAGAACTGCCAGATAATAACTGAAAAAAATGTTTCCTTAGTTTGCATGCTGCCACCATTAATATTTAGGCGACACAGTGGTTGTAGGACAGCTTATGAAACATTTGCTAGAAACAGTGGGCTGTGTTGCTTTTTGGACGAGTTTGCAGAATCAGCAACTTCTAACTTTACAGTAATTTACAGTTTTCTCAAGTAATTATGCAATGTGTGGACCTAATCTGAAATATATTTAACTAATTAGACTCACAGCTTGATTATAGAATTAATCTTTTGTCTTTCAATGTAGACATCGCATTTAGATCACACTGTCGAACAAATACTTATAGGGATACTTACTGTACTTTGTTCTTGGTGTGCAGATGGATGACAACTCTCTGCTTATTTGAACCGCCACATTTTTGGTGTGTCTTGGAGAAAATGTGAACAAATTATTTTTGTTTTATGAAAATATCCATAGGTCTAACATGCTTTTGCGTAAAAAGTGTACAATAAAATATCTGATTTACAATCCACTACATAAATGATCTTTCTTAGTTCCACATAGTTGTGTGAGACTACGTTATTCTTGAGATTATAAACATTTTCAGACTAAAGCATGTCAGATTTCGTACTAGATACATTTCTACTAATATTCAAAAAGTACTGTACTTCCCCATGCTGTTTATTTTACATTTGTAAAAAAAGGAAAACCTTTAACAGAGTGGCCACCACTAGTTTACATAGTGGATTTTTAATCGTGACATTCATTTTGAGATCTGTTTCCTGAGACTGTAAAATATGCAACATTCAAACTTGGCTGTCCAGGGAAATTTAAACCCCTTTCACATTGGCACTCCTACCTGGGTCCGGACCCGGGTCCTGGCTACCTGGGTCACAATCCCTCGTAGTGTGAAATCACATACCTGGGTCGGACCTGGGTTAACCCAGTGAACCACCTCAGGATGTGGGTTGACATGCTTGACTTGGGTTGAGCGAGACAAAATACTTGACGGCCGTTCATATATATATTTTTTTTCACATAACTTACATATATTTAAATATTTTGAAATACTATTTGTTTTCTGCAATTTTTAAAAAATATTTTCAAATAATATTTGACTTTGTGTGCAATTAATATTTGAATATTTAAAAACAAAATGGATTTATTCGAGCAGCTATATTTAAATATTTCAACTACTTGAAATAATTGGTGTTTACAAATAAAATATCAAACACAACTATATTTGTCCCAGGTCTGTGCTTATAAGTCATTAATTTGTTTTGTTTGTGATTTATTTATGCATAAGAAAAATACAAAACAATAACAAAGGAAGTAAATCATAAAAAAATGAATAATCAATAACAAGATCAACTCGACAGAGCTGACACCTGAGGACGCCACTGTAGACCTGTGAGGCGTGTTCTGCTGTGAACCTTTCCATCAGAAAGAAATGTCTGAAAGAATGTAACTGGTCGATCACAGACAGTCCATGTAGATCAAATGATTATTATTATTTATTTCTTAGCAGACACCCTTATCCAGGGCAACTTACAATTGTTACACAATATCACATTATACAGATATCACATTATTTTATTTATTTTTTTTACATACAATTACCCATTTATACAGTTGGGTTTTTACTGGAGCAATCTAGGTACCTAGGGTACAGCAGCAGTGTCCCCCACCTGGGATTGAACCCATGCCCTTCCAGTCAAGAGTCCAGAGCCCTAACCGCTATTCCACACTGCTGCCCCAGCAGTGCCATTCAAACTAGCTAGTGTCATCAGATAACTCCAAGATGATGGAACGCGGGTAACAGTAACATCAGTGGCAGATAGAAAAGATGCAGCTTTGGTTTAGAAACTACCTGCTGGACTTTATGTTGTGTTATTTGTCATCTTTTACTGCTGGTTTTTCATGCATTTCTCTCCAACTATAAGATGGAACTGCTCGTGGAAAAGTGCTGTTAAACTTCAACAGTACAAACTTTTGAGAACAAGAGGCTGGGTTGATTCACAGTAGTAGACTCCTTATCTCATCTTTCCAGCTGACAGGTCGTTTTTTAATCTAGAATTCCCGTCCAAAACAAAATGTCTCCAATGCTTTAATGACTCAGGTAGAGAAAGTTGCAATATGAAATATTACCAAACAGAACCCTCTTCTGCATTTTCGGAAGCATTTGCTTTGGAAACTTTGGTAATTTTGTATTCATAAAAAAGAGTGATTTGCAGTTCTTGTGATTTACTGCTTTAATCAACTAATAGACTATTAAGAAAAGGTGCATTGCAGGGAGGATTAAATTGAAATATGTAAGTCATATATTGATGGAGGCTGCTGCTTCTTAATTGATAAATATGTCAGGTTTGTAACAGATGGATTTGATTATGCAGTGTGGAGTAGTGGTTAGGGCTCTGGACTCTTGACCAGAGGGTAGTGGGTTCAATCCCAGGTAGGGGACACTGCTGCTGCACCCTTGAGCAAGGTACTTTACCTAGATTGCTCCAGTAAAAACACAACTGTATAAATGGGTAATTATATGTAAAAATAATGTGATAGCTTGTAACAATTTTAAGTTGCCCTGGATAAGGGCGTCTGCTAAGAAATTAATAATAATAATAATAATTAATATCTTTGGTCATAATTATGTATCTAAATGTCTGAATTCCTCTTAGGCACAGAACAGTCCTGATAGAGAAGCTTACAAAAATGAATATCTTGTACATATTTGTAGCCTTTATAAAAATGAGTGGTCTAAACAATAGCTCCCTGCTTATTCTGACAGCTGAACTTTCCTTTTGCAGATTGATCCAGTACTATCAAATGGGGAGCTGTCATACATGGCATTCATGATTATTATTCATTTATTTCTTAGCAGACGCCCTTATCCAGGTTGTTACAAAGTATCACATTACAAAGTCTCACATTACAGATAATAGCAGTTATAGAATACAATAAAATCAGTAGTAAGAGCAAATTCAAATAAGAGAAAATACAATAAATAATTATATTTGAGTGCGAACACAACTAAACTTAAATATTTGGTTATAAGAGTAAATTCCATTAAGAGCAAGTAGTAAGTACAATAAATGAATAAGAACACTTTTCAAATAAGAGCAATTACAAAAAATGTGAATACAGCTACCTTTAAGAGTATAATAAAGTACAAGATTAAGGCTGTGGCCGGGGGGCGAGAGGGGGTGTAGGGAGAAATAATAGTCTGGAGGTAGGAGGGTGTAGAAAGGTTGAAACAGTGATAGTAAGTACAAGAGTTTTGAATTGGATGCGAGCTGCAAAAGGGAGCCAATGGAGGGAGCGGAGTAGCAGAGTAGCGTGGGAGAAACGAGGAACTGGAAAGACAAGGCGAGCAGCAGAGATTTGGATACGCTGGAGCGGACTAGTACAGATTGCCTTCCATGGAGAGCACTATGCGTGCGCATGTATAATCTGGTTTGTTTACTTTTTGCTGTCTAAAACCTTTAAATAGAGGCTCAAGAGCTGCTTGGTTGATCCTGTGTTGTTTTTTGTAATATTTTTTGTAATATATTAATCACCCATATCACACAGAGCTCTTTTTCATTTGCTGTTGTTGAAACTGTCGCGCAACTTCTGGTGAGGTGGTAAATAAGTGCAAGGTATTTTTGTCATTTCTAGCGAATACGAACATCTGATTTTTGTATCCGAATACATGTCAAAAAATATTTGTTCGGATATTTGTCCCAGCACTAATTATAGGTGATATTAAGATTCTTGGGCAAATCAATATACCGTTTTTAGTAGTATAGGATATCCTATTATGCAGAATGCTTGGCATCTGAAATATACAGGGTGATTAGAAAGTAAGTTTACCACATCAACGCACCATGCATTGATGTGATAAACGTACTTTCTTATCACCCTGTATAATGTTCAAACTGAGACAATTATATATATACTGTATATATATATATATATATATATATATATATATATATATATATATATATATATATATATATTTTTACCTTAAATGTGAACATCCTTAATGCTGCCTTGTACACATGCTGGATAACCTACAATGATGATTTTTGCTGCAATTATCACACCTGACAGCTTATCAAGGTGGCTCAGGAAAAGAACTGATGTTCTTTTTGTGAAGTTGTTGTAGGAGACCAACTTTTTAGAGCCATCAGAAATCCGAAAAATCCTAACATTCCTTAACATGTCACACTAAAACGTCCACATGGAATAGGCCTACATTCTGAATTATGAGGTAGTCATGGATCTGTCAACTTTCAAAGCTGTCAAAGAAACAAGCCACCGACTCCAAAAACAAAACAGGATTCCTTCATGTTCCACATTAATTACACATTACATTGCAGTGATTAAAAGGTAATATTGACAGCTGATCTTAACTCTTACTATGGTTTTTCTGTGAAGCTAGAACTGTGCAGATGATTTTCACAAAGATGTACTATGATGATTTGTAATACCAGATGCTGTACAGCAGTTTTGTCTTTTTGTCTTGGCTGAGCTTTTTGTTGTAATGAACACCAGAAACCCTTTACTAACTTATCAGTTCTTTTAGTTATTTGGGTCAGCTGGTGGCAACTGAAATGGTAAATGTATTGACAGCCTTACAAGTCAAATAGCTGTTTGCAAATGCTGAAAACTCTGCAGAGTTGGTTTGACAGGTATCTGATATTATAGATTTTGATGCAGCAGTTATTTTAGAGGGGGGGTCCTCTTTGTTGTGTTTTGTTTTGCAACAGCAGACACAGTGTCTAATAAGATAAGGGTTAAAGAGGTCATCTTGTGCATGTGTTTGCCATTACATGTCTGACTGTCAGTAGACACTCGTTTACATCAGATTATCATTAAGGGTACCTTTTGTATACCCAGCTTTGCAATGTTACCCATTGTCAGTTTTCAGAAAATGTTTTAGTTCTTTAAAGTTTGCAAAATGTAATCAGGCATTTACCAGAAAATGATCAACAGTCTCTTTAATTGGAAGTGAGTCTTCTTCCGTGATGCTCTGTGTTATTCATTAGCAGCCACTGCAGTAGTGTGCCTTCAAAGTCTGCCTGTGCCTTCCAGAGAGTAATTATAAAAAAACTTACACAGACTCAGTTACACCCTGCACATGTTAAAACGTGTCAAAGGATTTTAGCTTTTCTGGTGGACAGACTATTAAGGCTGTTATGTGAGCAAATTATCCTAAACATTAATTCCGATAATAACTTAACTTCTGCCCGTTCTGTTGTCAATTCAACGCTTGTCTTCTTTCTATTCCTTAAGGATATTATTTTCAAGTATTGCGCATCCTTGATAGCCAGCTTTTTGGGTCTTTCAGTCCTGGATTTGTCAATTAAAGATGATGTTTCTCTGTACTTGTTGATTATGCTTCGGATACCACACCTTGAAAATCGAGTGATGCAAGCTATTTCACTCAATGTTTATCCTTCTTTATGAAAGTCAAAGTTGTTATAATAGTAGAAAATACTAGTGGAGGCTTTGAGTAAATTGTTGATGCTCATAATGCATCAGAGTAGAAAAATGCAACATGTCTAAGCCTTTGCACAGCATTATATATATATATACAGTACTGTGCAAAAGTTTTAGGCAGGTGTGAAAAAATGCTGTAAAGTAAGAATGCTTTCAAAAATAGACATGTTAATAGATTATATTTATCAATTAACTAAATGCAAAGTGAGTGAACAGAAGAAAAATCTACATCAAATCAATATTTGGTGTGACCAACCTTTGCCTTCAAAACAGCATCAAGCATCAATTCTTCTAGGTACACTTGCACTCAGTTTTTGAAGGAACTCGGCAGGTAGGTTGGCCCAAACATCTTGGAGAACTAACCACAGTTCTTCTGTGGATTTAGGCAGCCTCAGTTGCTTCTCTCTCTTCATGTAATCCCAGACAGACTCGATGATGTTGAGATCAGGGCTCTGTGGGGCCGTACCATCACTTCCAGGACTCCTTGTTCTTCTTTACGCTGAAGATAGTTCTTAATGACTTTCGCTGTATGTTTGGGGTCGTTGTCATGCTGCAGAATAAATTTGGGGCCAATCAGATGCCTCCCTGTTGGTATTGCATGATGGATAAGTATCTGCCTGTACTTCTCAGCATTGAGGAGACCATTAATTCTGACCAAATCCCCAACTCCATTTGCAGAAATGCAGCCCCAAACTTGCAAGGAACCTCCATCATGCTTCACTGTTGCCTGCAGACACTCATTCGTGTACCGCTCTCAGCCCTTCGGCGAACAAACTGCCTTCTGCTACAGCCAAATATTTCAAATTTTGACTCATCAGTCCAGAGCACCTGCTGCCATTTTTCTGCACCCCAGTTCCTGTGTTTTCGTGCATAGTTGAGTCGCTTGGCCTTGTTTCCACGTCGGAGGTATGGCTTTTTGGCCGCAAGTCTTCCATGAAGGCCACTTCTGACCAGACTTCTCCGGACAGTAGATGGGTGTACCAGGGTCCCACTGTTTTCTGCCAGTTCTGAGCTGATGGCACTGCTGGACATCTTCCGATTGCGAAGGGAAGTAAGCATGATGTGTCTTTCATCTGCTACAGTAAGTTTCCTTGGCCGACCACTGTGTCTACGGTCCTCAACGTTGCCCGTTTCTTTGTGCTTCTTCAAAAGAGCTTGGACAGCACATCTGGAAACCCCTGTCTGCCTTGAAATTTCTGCCTGGGAGAGACCTTGCTGATGCAGTATAACTACCTTGTGTCTTGTTGCTGTGCTCAGTCTTGCCATGGTGTATGACTTTTGACAGTAAACTGTCTTCAGCAACCTCACCTTGTTAGCTGAGTTTGGCTGTTCCTCACCCAGTTTTATTCATCCTACACAGCTGTTTCTGTTTCAGTTAATGATTGTGTTTCAACCTACATATTGAATTGATGATCATTAGCACCTGTTTGGTATAATTGTTTAATCATACACCTGACTATATGCCTACAAAATCCCTGACTTTGTGCAAGTGTACCTAGAAGAATTGATGCTGTTTTGAAGGCAAAGGGTTGTCACACCAAATATTGATTTGATGTAGATTTTTCTTCTGTTCACTCACTTTGCATTTAGTTAATTGATAAATATAATCTATTAACATGTCTATTTTTGAAAGCATTCTTACTTTACAGCATTTTTTCACACCTGCCTAAAACTTTTGCACAGTACTGTATATATATATATATATATATATATACAATGCACACACACACACACGTATATGTACCGTATATGCGTTTAAGATTGTTCTGCACTTCCTCTGTGCCTGTCTGAAACCACAGATTTTTATTCTGACATCCTGTTTTAATGCAGAAAAGGTAATGGGTCCTGAAAAAGATATGGCGAAGCTGAGAGGGCAAAACTGGATCATATTAAAAACACTTTGACTGCAGAAAACTGGTCTGTAGACATGGGATGAGTGCATCTAGAACATTGGTATTAGGTAGCAGTAGTTAATCTTCTGTACAGTTTTCTTTGCAATATCTGTATATTCCAAAGAAGACCATTGATAATATTTCTAGTTCCAGAATTATTTTGCTTATAAAATGGCTCAGTATGGATATGGAACTTTGGGTTTCCTGAATGGAATGGAATGAGATCCGGACCATTGGTTGTACTCATTGAAGCAGAATTGAATGTCTGCAGCAAATTAGGTTGCAGGAAATTTCCAAGCCATTTTATAAAACACATTACCCTCAGTGTTAGTAATTCTATTATGGTAAACTCTTAATTACTATTAAATGGCTGTATGCCATTCTTTACATTAAAATATAGCTCCAGTAAAATTGCTGATACCAAAATCTACAATTTTGATCTACCATTTCTCTAGCATCTGCCATCTAGCACTTTAGACTACATCTCTGTAAACGAATGCTTCATTAGCCAGTCTCGTTTAATTTTATCCTGTCTAAAGTTTATTATCATCTGAGTTGTGAGTGTTGGTTACTTCAGCTCTGAGCAAAATAAATACCTGCAGGTTGGGGGGTGCTTTGTCACTCAGATTAAACCGTATGTTTATGTGCAATAAAAATTTTAGCAATATAATATTCCTCTAAAAGATTGTTCCAGAGATCCATTACTTTACAACATTTTAGAGATGGCTTCTTGCAAATGAAGATGTCTGAATGTTCTAAATTACCTGATTGTTCCATCTGATCCTAATGAGCTTCTGATACGTGAACTAATTTTATGATTATTCTAAAAAAAAAAAAAAAAAGCCTATGTAAGGAACTAGGATGAACTAATACAGCTGTAAATCATAATCAGTAAAACAGCCAATTCATATTCAGCAGATATTTTGCTGGTCTGTTACTTCAATACAAAAACCCTGGCAGCCAGTGAAAGACTCCTGGATAACCCTTAGGGATTAAGCTAGCACAGAAAGATTTGCTGAAGCAATAACAAAAATTGAATGGGATCAACTTTGGTGAGGTCACATAGTTTTGTTTTGTTTTAAAAAAAGGGGCTCCTGATTTTTTTTACTGGAGTTGAGCACTGGCATTTTCAAGTTAAATTAGTTAACCATAGGCCTCCTTCTATAGTGAACCATCTGGACCCCAGATGTTCTGACAGTATGGTCAGTTAGGTAAATAAGACACCTTAACAAAGGCAGGAATTTCAGACTAAACAGTTTTGTAAAAGTATGTAGTAGAACTCAATATTGCTTTCAGTTCCCACTACACAGGTAACTCTCTGGTGAAAGTCAAAGGGGTTTTTAACATTCCTGTTTACAAACTGTGGCTCTTTCTAAAATTGCAGTTTTCCCATTTAGTTTTTGGGCGAGTGACGTTATCATTGTGTCATCAATTTAGTGATATAAGTAAGTAGCCACAGTTGACATATTGTTTTATGTTTTAAGTAGTCATGTTGTGGGAGCTAAAAAAGTTCAGCTGCTGAGCACTAATAAGCACCTAAAAAAAGTCTTAAATGCACTTTAGAATTAAGTATCTCACATTACTTTGTATTGTTGGTATACTGAGTTTGTTCCTATAAAAAAAATAGTGAACGTTTCAAAATGAACAACACAAGAGACAGAAAGCTGATGCTTATACACAGACAAACTACAGCATCAGAGCACATATCTAGGGGATTTGTGTCTCCATGCCTTTTTAATTCTGGGCCTTTCATCGAGGTACCAATAAAGGCACATTGCTAGGAAGATAAGAAACTTTGCAGCCAGACATATATGAAAACAGGTGGACATTTGAAAAGAGATATTCTCTTAAGCTATCCTAAACAAGTTTTGTCAATAGGAGGAATGATAATTGGCAGTAATAAGGGTTTTCTTAAATCCTATAAGGTTAATCTCCAAGGACTGGGGTATGAGCGTCTAGTTAGAGCACTGGCCTATAGGTCATGCCTTCAAGCTTAGCCCATTGTAATGTAGCCATCATCAGCTACTGTAGCCATCATCATTACCCTGTCTTTTGCATTAGAATATAAGAACGCGAGGAGGCCATTCGGCCCATCTAAGGTCGTCCAGTTCCTAATAGCTTATGATCTCAAAACTGTCACATTGGATCCACAACACGAGGGTAGCCCATTCCATCTCCACTTGACCCCCCACCCCCCATTCTGATTTGCTCTAGGCTAAATAGATTCAGTTCTTTCACCCTATGTTCATAGCTTAGTCCTTTAAGCCCTGGGATTTGTCATCATTTGACTCTCAAGGGCCACAGTGTCCTTTTGGTACTGTGGTATCCAGAATTGTTACTAACTTCTACATATAATCTGTTCATCTGCATCATTATTACTAGAGGATTCTAGAAAACTCTATTTTATCATTTAGGAGCCTTGAAGGAGGGTCATGGACAACAGCCAGGAGACCCTCTGACCGGAGGCTCTGATTGGCTGGAATAATAAGGAGTGTAAGCAAAGAGGAAATGAGAGACACATGCCCATGAGACAGTGATGCGGGAGAAGTGAACAAACACTTGCCAACTGGCAGTGTGCTACTGAAATGAGATATTCAGCAGCTATGGGTTATAGTAATAGAACAAAAAGAACAAAGTGTACACTCGGGGCTGGAATCTCCTAAGTGGTTATTTGAGTAAACAAATAAGAAAACAACTTGCAATTTACTAATTGTAACATTCTGTTTATGTATGTTGAATATTTCCTTTCGTAAATGAATGTTGAAATTAATTTGCTTTGGGATTTCATGACTAATTTTATCAGACTGTTTTGCTGATTTTAAAATGGACCTTAGAAACGCGATATCAGGTTTTACGTTCTGGTGATCATCCCACAGAATGAATGGATTGAGCATTAGAGGAAATTAATAGTATATATGGATGTTATGGCCAAAGGCCACAAATCAGAAAATGCTGTCAATGACCGCCAATGCTCTCAATGACCGCCAATGCTGTCATTGGCCGTTGCTCTTGGTCTCTGACAACAGTACCCGGTCACTGACGTCAATAGCTGTTCATTTTGGGCGATGCTGTTTTCTGAACATAAATGTAGAGTACTTCGGACATTAACCGGCCATTGTCAACAATTCCCACTGAGTCTCGGGCAATGTGTGTAACTATGCCAAACTGTAGCAAATACCTTATAACGTGGAACAATAAGCGTTCCACCTACTGTCTTTTATTTTTAGCAGCAGTAAGCCTGGCCAGGCAACACTATTTTTTTTAAGAAAAAATTTTCTTAAAAATTCTCAACTATTTGATTTAAACTTTGTTATAAACTGATAGCAAATCGTTTCTAAAATGCCATATGCATTGTTGTTAATTTAAATCTGTATAGTTCTTTAAAATATTGAATACATTTTGTTGAATAAAACAACAAAGTATTCTAAAATATACAGGGGTTGCTTTTTTTTTAAATTTTATTTATTTATTTTTTTACCTCCAGTATATTTTAGTAGTTGTATTTACGATTGTTTCAACATTGACCACCTAGAACTGGGCAATGTTGTCATTTAGATCTTTATGACTACATTGACCGACAAAATCGGCCAGTGATGTGAATGAAGGTCAATGCTGTCATTGCTTCTGGGCTCTGACAACAATGCCCGGTCATTGACATTATTGGCTGACTTTGGACTTTGGCCATAACATGGATATATTAAACCCCATTTGTACACAATTGGCATCAAAGTGAATGCAGATTGGCATCAGTTGAACTATGTATCTAATCACCAACATACAAAACTTTAATGTCAGATACTCTGAAAAGGGCAATAACCAAGTCTTTAAAAAACATCTTATCCATTCTATGGTATTCACATTTATGGATGAGATGGATTACCGTGAGTGGTTAAACTGCATTTACTGTGCACATTTTGTCTACGCTGTTAAACATAAGTCCAGCTATCAGTGCATGCCACAGTTATTTATCACAATGTAATGCTTTGTCATAGCTGTTAAATTTAAAATGTTGTTTATTTGTTTTTTTTGGCTTTTGGCTATTACCTCTAAATGTAAGGTACTCTTGAATCCTGGATCCAGTTAACAGACTCATTCTTCATGAGGAAAAAAAATGCTAAAGTTGAACACAGTATTGGTACAAATAACAAGAATTGTTAAATTATGTCTTAAATGGAAAATAATACAGGTTTTGGGTAATACAATTAGCTGACTTGCACTCTAAAATAATCCAAACAAGTTTAAAAAGTCTGTACATGTTTTTAAAGATACTAATATAGGGAATAGTGAAGCAGTTCTCTATTGTTATGATGACATCCTGTTTTTCTTCTTTTGGTTTGTAGTGGTTTCATGTATACTCTATAGATTTGTTGAGGATCATTTTAGATACATTTAAGCAGCAGCTGTGACCACAGAGTTACAGAAACAACGTCTTTTACGAGAAAGAGGAAATTCAGGTGTCGTCTTTAAAATGGCCAGCAAAAATGAAAAAGAAAATAAATTATATGTACTAATAGCTGTAACGTGATAAAATAAACATTTTGCAATTAATTTGTGAATTCTTTCTCTGATTGGCATTGAAGACCACACAGGTTTACTGGTGCTTATTCTATTTAAAGATCCAGATTGCTTTAGTGTGTTGATCCACATGTAAAGGTCATTAGTTCACATCCCAATTTTTCCTTTCTGGTAAGGAAACTATTGTACAAATACAGACCAATTTCATACAAGCATGGAAAAAATAACAGGACATTTGTCTTTCTGTTTGTGGTGGCTGAAGCTGTTTATGTCAGTTGATTTTTAAATTTACAGCTACAGTGACTCTAAATACTGCCACTGTTTGGATCATTAAAATAGGAACCATGTGTACTTTTTGTGTTAACAGGGCTTGTGGGTCTCTTTAGTCTATACATGTCTTAAAAATGTAATAGCCTCAATAGTCTCTTTTAAGCCAGTTCCCTGCTTTTCATTAAACAGAGAATAGCAACGCAAATACTACATTTTCACTGTAATCCAACATTGAAAAGCCAAGCTAGAGTAATGATGGAAACTTGTCACAGCTCTCTCAGCTGGCTGAGAGAGTAATCTCAACCACAGTGAAGCCTGCATGCAAATGTATGATTCCAGCATTTCTCCTGCCAGTTCTTACTGGCCCATTCCCCACCTTTGTAGGATTTTGACCTAGCAGTGTTTATTTTCTTAATGTTCATCATTTTTTAAGAAAGTTTGAATTAAATGGCGATGCAGTTGGAGGACCTGCTACAGTAGTTTTAGAAGTCATGGCAACTGAAGCATGATGTAGCGGCAGTGCTAAGAGAATGCATTGCCTTGCCAGTGATTGTAATGCCTTGAGTTGTTCTGATCCCGTGTCACCCTTAATTGGTGCTAATTATTTTAGCTTGAGTTGAATTCAATTTATGTTGGCCATTTATTGCAGTGAGATGGTGGTTATTGCCAATGCAGTGATTATATCTCTCAATCCTAAGTACTAAGGGTCTTCAAACCCAAGCTCATCTATGCTTGTGATATGGAAAATTGATTAATTGATGAATGATCTTGGTCACACACAGCAAAGGTTACTGTACATATATTGAGACATTATAGTTTACCCTTGTGGGAAGAATAAAATACCTAATTAAGCCACTATTTGATAATTTGATAGTCGTTAAACTTCAGTTGTGCACTATGGGATGCATTGCACTAAACATTTTTTTTTTTAATCTGCACTCAAACAGAGTAAAACTTCACTTCTTAATTATTTGTTGTTTTGTGTTCTGCCTTCTAACTTTGTTTGTGTATCGTCAGTACAAGAAAACAATATAATGCTTCTTCTTCTTCTTCTTCTTCTTCTTCTTCTTCTTCTTCTTCTTCTTCTTCTTCTTCTTCTTCGGGAAGTATTCTCATTTGTCTAAAATACATTGGAGAGTTGATATTAGGCTGGTGTTAATTATTATTATTTTTCTTACTGTCATGAGCTATTTATATATATTTAACTTTTAATTTCCTATTAAGCAAGTCTTTTAACTTACAGTTTGGGAGCATTTCTTCTGGCAGTTCTGGCATTTCTTAGTCTTTATTTGAATGTTCCCTCAGCACTGTTTTTTTTTTTTTTTAAACACATTCAACAAGCACATAACTCTCAATAGAAAACAGTTACAAAACACTACTGCTGGTCTTATCCCATACAGTTTTATTAAGTATTAAAATGTGATAAATCAATTACAGCCTGTCACATTTTTAATTAAGAAAGGCTCCATAAACCGCTTGATAAAATCCCTGTAACACACTTGGATCCTTTAAATTCTGAAAATCAAGAAATGTCTAGGATCCAGAGGCGTGAATGATTCGGAGCTTGAACTCATTTGCAAGCGTGACATTTCAATTTACACAGTGGAAAGTAATGGCAGTTTTTCTTCACTATGATTTCCTGAGGATGTGGTGGCCAGGAATTAGTTGCTATTTTTTGCATTGTTTCTGTTACATTAAACTCAGTCTTGTCCAGAATTAAAGTACAATATTAAGCTGAATCGCTCTAACTTGTTAGCACAAATCAAAGTATTTTTTATGCTCCTTCAAGTAACCTGTTAAACAAAATACATAAACATCTTGGCAGTGCAATATAGCCATCTCCATTTATGCTAAGGAAATAAAAGGTTGGACTTAATAAATATTTTTTAGCTCATTTTAAATTAAAACATACAGCTAGCATTTTACAGAGAGAACCACAGAACCAATCTAGAGCTAAAAACCTAATAGTGAAAAAGATGACTTAAAATTGTTATGACCATAAATATTTAATTAAAACAATTTTTTTAGCCAAGGGTGCGGGAACTAGGGGTGCGGGGGTGCTGCTATGTAGAGCAATACGAGTAAAAACACATGCACACAGTGACATTCTGGAGGCGTTAGAGGCCCAGTCCCTCATGAAAAAAAATTCATCAATTCGTCAAACTTTGGAGCCTTCTGACTGTCCTTGTCAACGACTACTGTAAATAAAATACAATTGTTCAACCTGTTTTTACAACTAAACATTTATAAATTGCAGTATTTAAGGGTATTATAACATTATAGGCTACTTTTTGATTTGTTTGCTCTAAATGTTTTACGGTTAGCATGTTCTAAACATTGTAACAAGGGCTGTGGTTAAAGCATTTCTTTTACTGAAATAGTAGGTGTTGATGCTGGCTTTGCTTTATTAACATGTTTAACATAATAGTAACTGAATGCATGGCTTCCATCATATACAGGGGTTACCATTTTGTTCAATGGCCATCAGCACCCCCACTATAAAAATTGTTCCAGCACCACTGTCTTGAGCAATTTATTCAACCAGTACCCGGTTTTTCATATCTCCAAACCCTCTGTGGCAGTGCCTACAAAGGTACCAAGTATAATGGACATTCTGTGCACCAAAGAGTATGAGGATCTAATAAAATCACCACCCCCTTACTCTGGACAAAAAAACAGAATGAAAGTACAGCAGTGTGTGAGCAGGGTGGGTTTATATATTAAATATGTAGAGCACCATAAATTGTAAGAATGGGAATTTTGAACTATTGCTACTCTTACAATTACAATGGCTCCATTTGTCACATACTGTATTTCAGACATGCGAACTGCTCATAGTGTAAAGGAAGTTTTTTTGTTTAGGTGAGTTAAGGGCATTGTTATTATACCAGACAGAGTATTTTATACTGATATTAATCAAATAACTGCTGCTTATTGGTTGATAACAGTAACATATCCAAACAAATCCCTGCAGAGCACATCCTTGCACACAAACTTTTTTTTAGAAGTAGCACTGAAAATAATTGTTTATGGAGCTGCTTATCTTAAAAGAGAACAACTTCCAGTGCTTTTAAAAACAATTAACTAAAAATGCCTTGACTTATTTTCATTCAATGTACTGTAATCCCCTAACACTCAGTAATAATAGTAATGATTGGCATGCAGAATCTTAATGGAGTTGTACAGCTGTTGGCGCAGGCCTTATGTCTAGTGGGTTGGAGTGAGGACTCTGTGCTAATTAATTTAATCAAATAGCATTTACCTTAACAAGGGACAAAGTGTCAGCCTTGATTCATCAATGGAGGGGGCTGCAAATTCCAGTCTACAGTATAGGCTACTTAATGTTCCGCATTTCCGGTTTATTCCAGAATTTTACAGAAAAATTACAGGATTTTTTTTTTAACTGAACGTCGTTTTTTACTGATTTATATCAGATTTTTTCATCTACTATTCAATAGTTTCGCGGTACTAATTTTCAGGAAATACACAATATTTTGGTTAAAATGCTGTTTTATTTTGACTCCAGCATTGTAATAAGCAGCCCTACATTGCACCCCTGGATACAGCAGCAGGTACGAACAGAGGATCAAGTAACGTTCAAACATCGCACTTTGGTTCTCTGTTCACAAACTATTGTCACCTGATTCTGTTGGCCAATCATAGTCTGATTATTGTGGCAATTGCTGGGCATGGTAACTACTAGCTTGGTCAAAAACTAAATTGAAATGCTTACACAAAAATATAATATTTTTAGTGGATGAGGAATGGGGAGAAAACGTAAATCTGTTGATGAATATTCAAAAGAAAACAATGTTTCAAAGTATACAAAAAGCCAAATAGCAAAAGTGGGCCAGATGAGGCAGAGGATGCATAGCGCTGCAAATACTGCTGCATTGAGGTACATGTTCGCACTGACAATAAAAGAACATACTGAAAGTAAGCGACACATTAAACTAAAACAAGAAAGTGTACTGAGAGAAAACCAATCAATTTATGCAGCTTTTACACGCGCTTTAATAAAAGAGAGTGCAGAATGACTGTGTTAATGAGTTTTTCAGAGCGCTGTACTTTGCTGGAGCCACTGTTTATTGCAGAGAGGTGTGTATTGGTGACTTTGTGTGACAGTACTGTCCATCAGCTAAAACAATGCCTAACGCCGACAATATTAATCAGAAATGATCTTGTTTGCCACCATACAGTGAACAGCCTTCATTTCTAGTGTCTCAAGACCAAGTTTTAAAAAAGCTTATATATTATTATAATATATCGTGTGTTTGTAAACCCCTCTTACATCTATTGAGGCTCTGTGTTTCTCTGGTCACAAAGGTAAAGCTTCCCTACTAGCTTTGCTACTGTAACTGGGCCACTATGTGGTCATCATAGCTAAACCACATCCTGGTGGTGACTACAGTGGGTTACACTTTTTGGCTTCTGACTATCTACAGTACCTATCAGCATGTAGCTAATAACTCAAGGTGCCTTTGTTCTTACTGGCCAGAAAGTGCAACTGACAGCTAAGTACTATTGTCCCTAAATACAAGTTTGACCCAATCTACTTATCCTTCTTGCCTCTCTGCCTGCCTTAGTGCTGTTCTGAATGTACCCTGACCCAGGACTGAACCCACCACCCTCCAATCTACTGTAACAACACTCCTGCTATTAATGTACTCGGGTTGGTTACCTCACCACTGCTCCACCCTTCATTTAGCACCACAACCCTCCACCAGCTCTTTCCTTATAACTAATCCTGCTTTAATTGGGTGACCACAAGTTCCATTCCACACACACGCACACATACACATACACATACACATACACACACACACACACACACATGTTTGCATTGCTATATTTTTGGGGACTTCTCATTGACTCACTATATTTTTATTTACTATTTCTAACTCCAGTCAGACAATACTCCACACAGGGTGAATGAAAGGCATATTTAGTTCTTAAAAAGGTGTTTTACAAAGTGGGGATGTCCCCACAACATTGTTTTTTCAGAAGTTACTATCTTTGTGGGGACATTTTCTCAAATTTTGTCCGCACATTGATAGTAATACCTGCCCACACACACACACACACACACACACACACACACACAGTTGTATAGTAGTGTACTGATTATTTGGAATCTTTATAGAATATTTTTTCTCCAACATTGACAATATACCGCTTATAGCCTCATCTTCTCTTGAGAGGCGAATTAAGCCACCATTCCTCATTTAATCCTTGGATTTTCCGAAAATTGCCCATGAAAAGACACAATAAATCCAATTGTGTTTATGACATGGACACATGTCGATTATAATCTGATGAGAAAATGATAACTAATTTCATAAATAACTAAGGCCATAAGATCAACAGTGTAGACACTGTAGTCTATTGCACATGATTGTTAATGCTAACCCTATGTAAACATTTGTTTTTTTAATGTCAAAAAAACAATCTTTAGATTCAAGAGGGTTGTACAAGCAAAGATTGATAGTATACCTTCACATCATCTTAGACTGCATTCACATTACAGTATATTAAAGTTATTTAAAATGATAGGTCCCCCGATGAACCTGTAATGTGATGGAAATGTTGTCACTCTTTTTAGATTTTCATTATTAAAGCTCCCAAAATGTGAGATTGGTGTTTTTCCTCTGAATAAAGATACTGCTCTTTATTTCCACAAAGTAGGTCATTCTGTAGAGAATCACAACACTTGAATTTTAAATTATATATAAAATCCCAGGGGGTGGGTGGGGGGATAGGATGGGGACACACACACAAACTAAACAGAATCAGATATTTCAGTTCAACAAATCCATCCTTTATATAACCTCTTTTTTTTCCTATTTGCTGGAAGTTTCTACAGCAGAACACTGTTAGGAACAAGTATCCACAATATTTTGTGTGTCATTTCACGTGCCATTTATTTTCGAATAGCTTTTGAATATATAATAGAGTTGAAAACGCCTGTAACTAGTCCCTTATCAGTAGTTCAGTTTTGAATACAAGGGGGGCAATTTCCAATCCTTTATATTGAGTGAACAGTCACACAAGGTCAATAGTACCTTGGGATAGAGCTGCCACCGGTTCAGATTGACGTCTAGTTGCAGCCCACATACATGACAGACTGAGACACCCTGGGGTATTGTCATTGTAAGATTGAAGCACAGCCCACTATGAGAAAAGGGATGTGATATCTGAAATTTTAGTTTCCCTTTTTCCCATGCCTGTGCTTTATCAAACTTTCATTATATTTACTAAATATAGCACACTGTAATACAAAAATCCAGCACATTTTTTTCTTTTTTCTGATAGAATATGTTTAATGCTTCCAAACATTAGTAAGATACCTTAGTAGAGTTCATGATCCCTTCAATTAATCTTGAATCCTAATTTCTAGATCTGCAATATCACAGTATTGCCCTAAAGCAGTGATATAGGTTCTTTGCCAGCTTTTAGTTTCAGAATATTTTATCATCCAACCCCCAGATTCTGCTGCATCAAAACAACAAAGAGAAATCCCCTTAGAAACAGCATCTCTACAGCAGCGAGTCTGCAGAGGAATCCTTTGTAGATTGTTATCAGGTTTGATTCATGGGGTTGTCCAAAACAATCATCATTTATCCTAGTAAAAAAAAAACGCCATGGAAGGTTAAAATACATGATTAAATTGGTTTAAAAAAATGCCTACTTATTCATACTTTATGTAGCATCTCCTGCATCTCTCTGCTCCCAAACAAAAATCTGGACACATATATAGTATTTTAGGGTCACTGTATCCAGTGTGCAACAAGCTCAGCAATCATGCTGCTCGGTTTGAAACCAATAGCTGATGCCAACCTCCTTAAACCTTTCATTTCCTGTCGCTTCAGAGGCACAGTTCCCCATTCAAGTGTCAGCTGCCTGGAACAGTAGACAAGAGGGGCAGTGGTAACCTGGGTCATACTGCACTTTATAGTTTCATTTTAATAGCCTTTGACTCAAACATAAACTTCTAAAGCCACACTGAAATTAGCTCTTTCAGAGTCCTACTCGCACACAAAAAGTTGTGTTCTGTGTAGGATGACAGCCTAACCTGTTTAAGGGGGAACCTGGCCTAATTGTAAGGGTGTGGGATTGTAGAGAGTGATTAGTTCACAGTACCACAGTATCAGAAAGTGATTTATAATAGTCTAATTTGCTATATGATCCTTTTCAGTTCTTACAAACCAGTTGCTCAGATCTCAGTATTAGCCATCCTTGTCTCAATTATTCTCCACACACACAGATGAAAAACGTTTGTATTGTATTATTACTGTAGCAAAGCTTGTGTCCTGTGGCTGTGTGGTCTAGTGGTTAAAGAAAAGGGCTTGTAACAAGGAGGTTCAAATCCCAGCTCACTCACTGACTCACTGTGTGACCCTGAGCAACTCACTTTGTGCTCCATCTTTCGGGTGTTGTAAGTGACTCTGCAGCTGATGCATAGTTCACACACCCTAGTCTCTGTAGGTTGCCTTGGATAAAGGTGTCTGCAAAATAAACAAATAATAACAATACTTGCTTAGCAGATAGAGATATTAAGGCCCACATTCACAAAACAAACCATCATGCTATGAACACTCTGCCCATGCATTATTGCTAAAGCAACCATTTTCTTTCTAAATAATAACAATGACGTACTTTATTGGAATTACGTATAGAGACCAAGAGAATAATTAGTGGAATGAGCCCTGAAGGATTTTGAAAGAAACATACATACTTCTTTACTTTTAAACATTTACTGCAGAAAAAAATAAACAGCACTCGTCAAAATAAACTCCAGGGAATTGATTTATTGTGTAATGGGTAACCAGAACAGATGAAATCATTTTCCAGTAAAATATAGGACCCAGCATTAGAGCTTTAACAACCACTTGTGACCATCACATGATTCACTGTTATAGTCCATGGATTATGCTTAGGTAAAAAAAAAAAACACCCCATGAAATAAAAAGAGCAATAATACAATTAGACTGAGTCATTGGTGCTGTAGCATTTTCTTTTATAGTTGGAAAACATTGCATTACATTTCCTGGAACCTGATGTCTAGCTGCTTTGAATCCATTCCATACTTGTGTTCAGTCGGGCATCCTGGAACTCATTAACTCAGAACCTTCAGGAGAGACAGGCCTCTCCTGTGCTAAATAAATAGAGAAGGCTGATTGAGTTTCTTATAGTTACTCAAATACTTTCTGTTTATTTTTGAGACAGTTGATATATATCCATTCTGAATAGAGTCCAAATGGTTATAATCAGAGCAACAGCAACTGTGTGAGCAAAAATCTCCAGCGCTGGGGGAAAAAAAAGTTCTATTATTTAAAATAATAATCAACATCTGTTCTCAGTTTAAATAAGTTTCAATGATAATACTTTACAAAAAGTCCTCGAAACCCACACTACTTTTCTTACTTTAACTGAAACACCTTGATTGATTACCCATATATTTTGCTGAATTCTAATGTTGCCAGTGATGACTTCTGAAAATGCAGTTTACAACCAGTAGAGTAAATTTGCAAAATAATACTCGGTTGAAAGCCATAAAGTTTCACTGAAAGTATTCACATTACCCTCTGTTAAACTGAGAGGAACTGATTTTTTGTGAACTGCTTGATAACATAGTTTTTGTGCAGATTGATTAATATAAATTGCATGGGAAAACAGATTTACATATTACCAAATTGCAATAGGGTGTTGAGCTGAGTGATCAGTGTTTATAGTTGCTATTTTTAAGAATGGAAAATGTGATAATCTCTGCGGAGTTAGCATCACATGTGCCCGGGATTGGTTCATGTTTAAAAGAAATGCATTGTCCACTTAACCAAACTGAATATTTACCGGTGTTATACTTCATAACTTAACATAACAGTTGGGGCCTCATATAAAGTAATAGGCCTTGGTGGTGTTTCTTTATTTGTTTTTGTAGTTTTATTTTATGGGGTATTTTAAACAGTCCTTATTGAGCCAAATATGACTCTTTGTACTATGAAAAAGTACCACTGTTATAAATGACAATATTGGCTCTGACATCGGTGATTTACTCCAGACCCCTACCGCTCAATATAAGTTATGGCAGAGTATTAGTACTTGCACAAATTATTCAATCATTAAAAATGTTTTATAACCTTTTTCTAGTTATATATTGTGAACATGTGTATACTGTACAACAAATAAAATATATTAAGGAATAACTCATAGATTGGTAACCCCTATAGTGTTGATAGAGAATATTGTAATGTTAACAGCAGTTCAAATGATTATGTGCCACTTCACAGTAACAATTTTGAAAAGCTAATGTCACTTGTTGTTTATAGTGGCTAAGGAGGGGATCCTTTATAAAAGTTTACTGCAGGAGATGTGCACATTGCCATGCTTAGTTATACTTAGGGCTTGTAATTTTCGTTTTTATATTTTCCAAATCTCTTCTCCCTTTAATATGTTAATTAATTGTTGTTAAGCTGTCTGTGGATCCTAATAAAGAGAAAACTACTAATTGAAGACTGGGTTTAAGATTATGTTTTTCTTGCTGCAAATCAAGGAGATTTTAAATGATGGACTTGCTATCAGTGTACACTCCGTACTGGGTATTTTTATGCTGAAAAGAAAAGATGTCAGGACAACTCTGTTAAATGAGTGAAAATAACAAAAGCACAACAATAAACTAGGTGGCTGCAAGAAAGAAATCCAATTAGAATCAGCGGTGAGCAATTAACATAATTAGTTACGTCTGTTTGAAATAAACATTAAGTGAAACAGAATCAGGCTCAATCAAAATATGAAGGTAAAAACAAGTGGCATTGTTTGTAAGTAACAGCTTTTTCTGAGTTTAATTAGGAAACAGAATCGGCTCAAAATGAATCATGTGATCAAAAATAAAACCCTAGCCCTAGTTACAGTATACTACATGTACCATTGTTTACCATGGTTTGCCATGTTATTTAATATTGTTTACAATACCTCACTGGGCTTTACAATGCTCACCTATGCTTTATCTTGCTTTCATTATGTTTTATTTACATGTTGCTATTCTTTTACTATGGGAAACCTTTATAAGGTGTGGTGAACAAATGACTAACATGAATTTAAACATATCCCAATATCTCAAACCTGAACACTGTAAAACTGTCTGCATATTTTGTAAGGTTTTTAAAAGGAAACAGCTGCCATTGCATTCTTATCCATTATTAATCTGGGAACTCAGAAGTTGTGGATTAGAAAGGTGGTTGATTCACCTATTGCATATTTTTTCATCAAGAATTGTGTGTTGATATATAATTCTTAATTTCTAATACTGTAAACCCCCTTTAATTTGTCACTATTAGCTTTAGCTAATTCTGCATATTCAATAGACAATATACTGGTATGTACAGTATGCGTATTCTAAGCTAGTTTCAAAAGATATAGGAATACATGTTGGCGCCATTATACATGCTGTATACTGGGATATACAATAGTTGTAACTTGTTAGATTGATTTGTCAACATGTTGTAGGAACAGAACATGCATGATTGGAGATTCTTATAACAAAGTGACCCACAAATCACTCGCTATGAATAGGTCTGTCAGTGTTATCAAGCACATACTGGAGTAATTTGCTGTGTTAGACAAACACCCTCCTGATTTTACCATATTATATTATACATTTCCTCTTATAGTGACCTAAACCACTCCAAAATAGGTAAACAATTAAGTAAAGTTAAAAAAAAAAAAACTAAAACACATCTGTTAAGTGAACGAAGTTTAGTGGCTGAAGCAGGTTCTGTGAAAGATTTAGTTTTTGCTGAATGATGGAAAACATCCAAAAGAAACAGTGCAAGACGGAGAATCTGTGCCCTGGCAGTGGAATGGAAAGACCGCCTTCAAAAATAGACTTAAATGTAGGGTAAGAATCGCTAGAAGGTCAAATGACTTGTCCATGTGCAATAGTACACCCTGGGAAAATACGGACTAATCCAAAATGTGGTATCCAGAGCACCATTAGCAAATAAGAACAATGAATCCTGTACCCTTAAATGAGTTTACATAATCCTGAAGGATAATATTTGAAGTACTGTACATTCACTTTTGTTAAATGGCGAGAATATTCTAAAACAGATTTAGAGAGGACAGACAGAGGGTAGTCTATGAGCCAATAAAACCATAGGGACTGGTACTAAAAATCCTACAAAAGATTACAACAGTTTGTCCAATTCTGATCCACATGTTTTGCAAAGTATAACACTGTATACGATTAAGGTTTCTAAGGCCCTTTACATCTTGTAAATAGCTGCTTGGACTGTGTACATTCATGGAGTAACTGAAAAATACAGCAAATGTCACTTTTATAGGTGGGAACATATTTAGAGTTACTTAAAGTAAAAATCATAAGTACTGCAATTACTGTACTTGGTCTGCACCTCTGCCTGGTTTATTTTGTTAACATATTGTATAATTCAAGAACTTGCAGTGTGGTTTTGGATAAAGGGTTATATATATATATATATATATATATATATATATATATAGTAACAAATACACTCAGCTGTAGTATATTTTTACTCTGTTCCCACTCCTCTTCCAGATCAACAGTAACCACAAGACTGTCAGTTTGATTTAACAGGGCGGCGGCAGCTCCTCCCCCTCCCCCTCTGGCTTGGGCAGCTCCTCCCCCTCTGGCAGCTCCTCCCCCTCTGGCTCGGGCAGCTCCTCCCCCTCTGGCTCGGGCAGCTCCTCCCCTCTGGCTCGGGCAGCTCCTCCCCTCTGGCTCGGGCAGCAGCAACTCCACCCCTCTGGCTCTCGGGACGGCAGCTCCACCCCTCTGGCTCTCGGGCAGCAGCTCCACCCCTCTGGCTCGGTGCTGGCCACACTATTTTCTCCAGCACCTGCTGCAGCTCCAAAAGCTCCGGTTCTGGCAGCCCCAGCTCTTGTTTCAATCTCCGGTTGCTCTCCCGCTGCCTCCTTTGTGGACTTGTTGAGAGTCCTTATCAGCTCTGCAATGTCCATTTTCTGGGTCGTAGGGGCGCCCACACTTTCTGACACCAAATGTAACAAGAATCGCACCACTCACGGCTCTTGCCCCTTTAAAAATTGACCCAGACACAGAAATTGGAGGTTCAGCGCTTACGCGCACTTTTAATAATACAAACAAAAACACAAAATAAACCAAAAAAACACCTAGCTCCTTTTAAAGCACTGACTAAACACCCAGGAACCTAACTAACCCACAAGACGGCTAAGCCGTTTACCCGCTGCAAACATCAAAACCCTCTCTGGAACTTACTTCATAACGACTGCTTGGAAGCAGAGCACCTCTTCTGCTTCCCTCTCCTCAGCAACCCTGAGCAACCTGACTGCCCTCTTTAAATACCCTGCACCTGGTTCTAATTTATAAATACCACCAGGTGCAGGGGATAATTAACACTCAAATCATTAACAAATTAAATTAAACAATAAAGCAACACAATCAAACAATAAAGCAAAACACAATTAACCACACCAATGTGCATTCCGCACATGTTTTCCTTGCAGGGAGGCTTTAACCCCCTCCCTGTTGTCTTACAATATATATATATATATATATATATATATATATATATATATATATATATATATAGTTCCATTCGATGAAGGTCTCCACCTTTTCATGTTTGAAGGCTTGTTTTCCTTTTCTCATTAGATGCACAGAGATGACAGCAGCCGGGAGTGAAAACACTTCTGTTTTTTTAGGAGGTCAAAATAAACTGATGAACTGTCATCCGCATCTTCAGCACTGGCATTTCAAATAAGTGCAAAAAGAACAGATGCAGCATTAATACTAAATAGATTGGTGCTTAAGGTTATGTGAAAGAGCTTGCCTTACATCCAATTAAAAAAACTAAGGCATCATTTATTTACTTGATGGAAGAATAATACTGTTTTATACCAGTAGGATACTTATAAAGTATGTAAAATGTGCACAATTGTGTTAGAATCAGATATACAGTACTGTGCAAAAGTTTTAGGCAGGTGTGAAAAAATGCTGTAAAGTAAGAATGCTTTCAAAAATAGACATGTTAATAGATTATATTTATCAATTAACTAAATGCAAATGTGAACAGAAGAAAAATCTTAATCAAATCGATATTTGGTGTGACCACCCTTTGCCTTCAAAACAGCATCAATTCTTCTAGGTACACTTGCACAGAGTCAGGGATTTTGTAGGCATATAGTCAGGTGTATGATTAAACAATTATACCAAACAGGTGCTAATGATCATCAATTCAATATGTAGGTTGAAACACAATCATTAACTGAAACAGAAACAGCTGTATACGAAGAATAAAACTGGGTGAGGAACAGCCAAACTCAGCTAACAAGGTGAGGCTGCTGAAGACAGTTTACTGTCAAAAGTCATACACCATGGCAAGACTGAGCACAGCAACAAGACCCAAGGTAGTTATACTGCATCAGCAAGGTCTCTCCCAGGCAGAAATTTCAAGGCAGACAGGGGTTTCCAGATGTGCTGTCCAAGTTCTTTTGAAGAAGCACAAAGAAACGGGCAACGTTGAGGACCGTGAAGCGCAGTGGTCGGCCAAGGAAACTTACTGCAGCAGATGAAAGACACATCATGCTTACTTCCCTTACTAATCGGAAGATGTCCAGCAGTGCCATCAGCTCAGAACTGCAGAAAACAGTGGGACCCTGGTACACCCATCTACTGTCGGAGAAGTCTGGTCAGAAGTGGCCTTCATGGAAGACTTGCGGCCAAAAGCCATACCTCTGGCGTGGAAACAAGCCCAAGCGACTCAACTATGCACGAAAACACAGGAACTGGGGTGCAGAAAAATGGCAGCAGGTGCTCTGGACTGATGAGTCAAAATTTGAAATATTTGGCTGTAGCAGAAGGCAGTTTGTTGGCGAAGGGCTGGAGAGCGTGCACGAATGAGTGTCTGCAGGCAACAGTGAAGCATGGTGGAGGTTCCTTGCAAGTTTGGGGCTGCATTTCTGCAAATGGAGTTGGGATTTGGTCAGAATTAATGGTCTCCTCAATGCTGAGAAGTACAGGCAGATACTTATCCATCATGCAATACCATCAGGGAGGCATCTGATTGGCCCCAAATTTATTCTGCAGCATGACAACGACCCCAAACATACAGCGAAAGTCATTAAGAACTATCTTCAGCGTAAGGAAGAACAAGGAGTCCTGGAAGTGATGGTATGGCCCCACAGAGCCCTGATCTCAACATCATCGAGTCTGTCTGGGATTACATGAAGAGAGAGCAACTGAGGCTGCCTAAATCCATAGAAGAACTGTGGTTAGTTCTCCAAGATGTTTGGGCCAACCTACCTGCCGAGTTCCTTCAAAAACTGTGTGCAAGTGTACCTAGAAGAATTGATGCTTGATGCTGTTTTGAAGGCAAAGGGTGGTCACACCAAATATGGATTTGATTTAGATTTTTCTTCTGTTCCCTCACTTTGCATTTAGTTAATTGATAAATATAATCTATTAACATGTCTATTTTTGAAAGCATTCTTACTTTACAGCATTTTTTCACACCTGCCTAAAACTTTTGCACAGTACTGTATGTGCAGGTATTGAGATAGATAATTCAGTGATCAAAAGATTATATGAAGATGGAAAATGAATTTGTGCAGGCCTTGCACAAAACTTGTTTAATCCTTTGAAGCATTTTTGTCCTTACTCGGGGAGTGAGGGGGAGGATCTAATTTAATAGGATAAAATCTTCATCTGGTAGGCTATTCTGTACATTTAAAACTGTATAAAAACGTGTCCCACTGTCTGTTCGGAACTAACTTATTGTCAGCTTCTTTTTATGCCCTCAAGTCAGCATTTCTGTGCTAAGTTTGAAGTCTGAAACTTCACCTGTTTTATTATCTAAAATCTCACTTGATCAAAAAGGATACAATGTATTACAGCCAAACATGCAAATATACTGGATTTAACCTTTGATTGTTTTTTTGCAAACTTTACATTTTTGGGCATTTTAATATATTTTATTTTGTTTACTGTATTATTTGGGCATTTTAATATATTTTATTTTGTTTCCTGTATTAAATTCACAAGGCCTTTTAGCCCTCTAACGTTTTAGGAATCTCCTCAGAACAGAATAACAGACCCAAGGAAACAGCTGGGTTCCATTCATCTGACAGATGCACTGCCAGGAATCTCTAGATAAGTGAAGGAGAGAAACAATTTCAGTTTACAGAGCAATGTTCCGGCAATCAAAGCTGTCTTGCACTTTTTATCTGCTTTAGTTTTTCTGGTTATTGCTGAATAATGTAAACCTGCATATATATATATATATATATATATATATATATATATATATATATATATATATATATATATAGTACTGTGCAAAAGTTTTAGGCAGGTGTGAAAAAATGCTGTAAAGTAAGAATGCTTTCAAAAATAGGCATGTTAATAGATTATATTTATCAATTAACTAAATGCAAAGTGAGTGAACAGAAGAAAAATCTAAATCAAATCCATATTTGGTGTGACAACCCTTTGCCTTCAAAACAGCATCAATTCTTCAAGGTACACGTCAGGGATTTTGTAGGCATATAGTCAGGTGTATGATTAAACAATTATACCAAACAGGTGCTAATGATCATCAATTCAATATGTAGGTTGAAACACAATCATTAACTGAAACAGAAACGGCTGTGTAGGAGGAATAAAACTGGGTGAGGAACAGCCAAACTCAGCTAACAAGGTGAGGTTGCTGAAGACAGTTTACTGTCAAAAGTCATACACCATGGCAAGACTGAGCACAACAACAAGACACAAGGTAGTTATACTGCATCAGCAAGGTCTCTCCCAGGCAGAAATTTCAAGGCAGACAGGGGTTTCCAGATGTGCTGTCCAAGCTCTTTTGAAGAAGCACAAAGAAACGGGCAACGTTGAGGACCGTGAGCGCGGTGGTCGGCCAAGGAAACTTACAGCAGCAGATGAAAGACACATCATGCTTACTTCCCTTCGCAATCGGAAGATGTCCAGCAGTGCCATCAGCTCAGAATTGGCAGAAAACAGTGGGACCCTGGTACACCCATCTACTGTCCGGAGAAGTCTGGTCAGAAGTGGCCTTCATGGAAGACTTGCGGCCAAAAGCCATACCTCCGGCGTGGAAACAAGGCCAGCGACTCAACTATGCGCGAAAACACAGGAACTGGGGTGCAGAAAAATGGCAGCAGGTGCTCTGGACTGATGAGTCAAATTTGAAATATTTGGCTGTAGCAGAAGGCAGTTTGTTAGCGAAGGGCTGGAGAGCGGTACACGAATGAGTGTCTGCAGGCAACAGTGAAGCATGGTAGAGGTTCCTTGCAAGTTTGGGGCTGCATTTCTGCAAATGGAGTTGGGGATTTGGTCAGAATTAATGGTCTCCTCAATGCTGAGAAGTACAGGCAGATACTTATCCATCATGCAATACCATCAGGAGGCGTCTGATTGGCCCCAAATTTATTCTGCAGCATGACAACGACCCCAAACATACAGCGAAAGTCATTAAGAACTATCTTCAGCGTAAAGAAGAACAAGGAGTCCTGGAAGTGATGGTATGGCCCCACAGAGCCCTGATCTCAACATCATCGAGTCTGTCTGGGATTACATGAAGAGAGAGAAGCAACTGAGGCTGCCTAAATCCACAGAAGAACTGTGGTTAGTTCTCCAAGATGTTTGGGCCAACCTACCTGCCGAGTTCCTTCAAAAACTGTGTGCAAGTGTACTTAGAAGAATTGATGCTTGATGCTGTTTTGAAGGCAAAGGGTGGTCACACCAAATATGGATTTGATTTAGATTTTTCTTCTGTTCACTCACTTTGCATTTAGTTAATTGATAAATATAATCTATTAACATGTCTATTTTTGAAAGCATTCTTACTTTACAGCATTTTTTCACATCTGCCTAAAACTTTTGCACAGTACTGTATATATTATTATTTGTTTATTTAGCAGACGCCTTTATCCAAGGCGACTTACAGAGACTAGGGTGTGTGAACTATGCATCAGCTGCAGAGTCACTTACAAATACGTCTCACCCGAAAGACAGAGCACAAGGAGGTTAAGTGACTTGCACAGGGTCACACAATGAGTCAGTGGCTGAGGTGGGATTTAAACCGGGCACCTCCTGGTTATAAGCCCTTCTCTTTAACCACGGGACCACACAGCCTCCTATATATACTGATGCACAATGAAAACGCAACAGTCTAAGTTTTACATCAATAGCTCATTGGGCACATACATAATGTTATTTGCATTTTAGATAGTGAGATAGGTTTGTTGATTGTTTGAGTAGTTGGGATAACAAAATACTGAGCTCAGGTCATGTGATTTCATAAAAATGCCAGGTGCTCAGTGTTTGTTATTTGAGTTGAGTTAAAATTGGCAAAATGAGTTGAATAAGAATCTGTATAAATAGCCATTTGAAAAGATATGATTTTAATTATAAAAGATACGACCGTGACCCGCCTGCGTAATGAAGATCGCCTGGTTGCTATCGGCATGATTGAAGGCAGCCTGTCTGTGAGAGAAGTTGCCTGGAGAATGATCAGCAGACTAGTCCAGAGAAGCCAGGAAACCGGCTTTGTGAGGGACAGGCTACGTCCTGGAAGGCAGAGGGTCACCACACCGGCCCAAGACTGTTATCCTGACTGTTGCGATGTTCAAGCCAACCAGTGGGGCAACCGTGACCAGCCAACCTTCACCAGCTGGTTGCAGCTGCACAGGAAGAGGGGTGAAACATCCCACAGCAATCTATTCAGAGGCTGATCAGGTCTATGCGTCAACGCTGCCAGAATTGTGTTAATGCTCAGGGAGGTCATACCCAATACTAACTTTGTAATGTTTTCATTTTATGTCACCTTTTGTGAAACCTTTCTCAATTATTTATAAAGTTAATCTAATAGAATAAGGGAGGAATTTTAGCCCCGATATTGAAATGTCTTGAGGTGACAAATGTATGGAGGAGATCTCCAGATTTGAATTTCATAGAACTTTCTTATTCAATGATAGACTGGGTGCGTGCCACTTACTTAAGGCAGGAGAAACTGTGAGGGGGGTGGGTATCATTGTTCATACCCAAAAAGGAATTAAGGCTGGGCAATGGGAAAGAGTTCTGCAGTATGAATTGTCTTTTAATAGGAAAACAATCTATTTTAAAAGGACCAATTTAGTATGTATAGCATTAAATCGTTTCTGAACGAGAGTCCAGTCAACACTTCAATAGAAGGAATGGCACTTAAACTTAAAAAGAAGCTTTGAGTTCAAAGCGACTGAAATGGTAATGTGTCATGAAAAAAAGCAGACAGCATGTAATCAAAGGTAACCTTTTATTATGTTTCAAAAGACCCAAAACATTCAGTCAGTAATGAAAAGGAAGGTTGGGTTCCCACGTGTCAGTGTAAGCATTTTATAAATGGCTTTGTCTCTTACTAAAAAAGAGAAAATATGCTTTTACATGCAATCTCCCACTATTGATGCATTTTAATAAATGTTTTCATAAAAAAAATTCACATCATGGATGGTTAAGGCCTGGTCATACGGGTGACTTTTGTCAAAGACAACAAGGGGATGACAGCCATTGCCAGCTTGTCACCTCGTGTGATCACCCTGGTCAACACCCTGGCGCCTGGCGACACATCGGCGATGTGTATCCGACTTTAGGACGATGTTCTGTTTTTCAGGCGACACGCTCACGACTTAAAAATGAAAAGGTTGTAATAGTTGCGTTTTTGTGCAAGTTTAAAAACAAGCGATACAATAATATTTCTTCACGTCTCATAACCCAGGCCGAACCCAAAACTCTCTTTTTTTCTACTCTCCTCTTCCTCATCTAACATTGCCATTAAAGCAGCGGCAGCAGCCTATCTTCGCAGCAAAAACATGCATTATGATTGGTTAGCATTACGTTGTTCCCTGTGTGTTGCCAGCTTGTCAGCTGCAGGCTTGTCTCTCGTGTGACCATCGCAAAATACAAAAGTCGCTCGTGTGACCAGGCCTTTTTACCGTAGATGTGCTGTCTGATGTCAGTATGGAAGAATTCTGGAAGCTCTGATTGGCTGGGAGTTGGAACATAATTAATGCAGCGGAGAAGATATATTTTTACCCATGACCATTTTTCTTAGGGGATCGAAAGAGAGATAGTAGAGTCTGTGATTGCAAAACATAATGCTTGGTCTCATTGTGAACATATAGACCCCATGAATCCTCAGAGGTTGAAACACCCCAGTTTATAAATCTGTTTTTCTAGTTATAAGCAAAATAAATGTATTTATTTACACACATTACCTTTGATTTGAATTGGCTACTTTACAACATCAGTCAGATTTATACATTGTTGACTTCTCTTAAAAAAAGTCATACATGAGTAGATCACATGATGATGTATACAGATTCTCACTGTAGTTATACTCTTCAAATGCATCAGTTTTAAAACTGAATACTGCTGTATGCCCAAATATTATGGACTGCACTAGATGGGGTTAGGCCTACATGACTACACATTTATATAGTACATTGCTGCTTATATGACAGCAAATTGAGACTTTTCTCAGAATTAAATTACCCAAAACCACTGGTAACCAGTCTGACAACTTTATTGGTGGAAATCAAAATACAAAATGTTCTGCCTCAAAACCCCTTCAACAGGCTTCATTGTACCAGGTTGTTTTTCTTTTGCCTACTGTTTTCATTGCTTTTTCAGTTGACCAAGAAGTAAAAAAGAAACGATCACATTAAAAGAATCAAGACACAATAACTTTATGCTCCTTTTCAAACAAATGGCTCCACACAGCTTTGTCGCTCTTCCTTCATACATATTGAGCTCAGTTTAAACACCAGAAACCTGGCCTGCTACTGAGACAAACTAATTAGTGTGTATGAAAGATACAGAAGAAGAAGTTGGAACAGCTACCAATGTGACCCCTTGTGCTGTGAGGGTTTCTGTGTTTTGGCAGGCCAGTCAGACTGGGACCTGAACTCCCACAGTTATGTGGAGTATCTGGATTTAATTGTGAGAGGTCAGTTCTGGTCAGCAATCGGTTACCATTTAAGGAGAGGAAAGAATGGACCCACATTAACTCTTTGACTCCTCAGTCCTGACAACTTTGGTAGAATTGAAGGCAAGTAATCAAAAAAAAAAAAAAAAAACATTGTTCAATATTTTAATAATTAAAGAAAATAACGTAAGACGTATTAACAGTAGAAGTAGGTCTTCAGACCCAGTGTTTATTTGGCTTATGAATGAAATAGGGTCAATGAGGAAAATGTACAACATTACCATCTTGGTTTTATACTGTAATTGCTAACAGTTTCAGAGTGAATGGGTGCAGGCATTTGATAACCCGGTTTGAACTACAACAAGAGCTCATGTTGGAATCACTATGCAATTATGCTTTGGGAGAAGGAATTTATGTATTGTACAGACAAATAACATTACTGGATTTCTAATTAATTCACGGTTATAGACATTGGTACAGTTGCAATACCTGTTATTCTGATTTCTGTTTGGTCAGTCAATTAACAATTGATGTTCATGCAGGAACTGTAGTTATTTTTAATCTTCTCTGTCCTTCAGGTGTTCTCTCCCTGCCTGACAGCCTAAACCTGCACAGAGAGCAGCAGAGGTCCAACAAACCAGGAGAAGTGCACATGTACAGCCAGTCTGAACTGAGGACGATCGAGCAGTCGCTGCTTGCAACTCGTGTGGGAAGCATTGCTGAGCTCAGTAAGTAAACCTGATTGCTTTCATAACATTTAACTCAAGCACTGCCTGGTATACCATCATTCTGTTTCTACCCAATAACCCAGCTTGCAAAAACTGTGATGTCAAATTAAATACCGCATGAACCTCAAGCTTAACTCGGTAAAAAAAAAAAAAATACAGTCAAGCAATAAAACAGGCCACAGTGTTAACACAGATTTATTCAGTACATGTCAGAAAACGAATAGATAGTACACTAAACGGCTTCAGACTGTCTCCAATTATATGTCAGCTTAAGACATTTTTTTTCTGTCCATTTTTAGTACAAGGGATGAAGAAAAATAGACAACCAGCATTCATTAAACTGTTTTTTAGGACAAACTCATTATTTTAATAGAAAATGTCAATGTGAAGATTGTCATATCCATAACTCTAAAAATGTAACGTTATGCAGATACATTTCCTAATAAAAATGTACTGTGGAGAATAACCTATTTCAGATTTTTTATGTGTTGGTGGTTGTAATGTTTAATCTATTCCACATATTTGTTTACAACCATTATCAGTCAATATGTGTGCTTGCTGCCCATCTGCACAAGTAAACACACACATATTTTAATCAGTTAACCTCATACTGTAGCTACAAAACAAAGAGCCCAAGTTCACGAGGCCAGTGAGAGTTTTTTTATGGATTGACTGCTTTTACCAATATGATCTGTGCCTACACTTGTGCTGTTTTACAAGCCAAGAATTTCAGGTCACATACTATCTCATAAAAGGATTTTGTCATAGTTTTGTTCCAGTCTGTACCTCCGTTCAAACTGGAAACTGAAGCTGTCCTAAAAGGTTGGCGTGATGATCCACTGCATCTGCCACTTATTTTATTCAGCACCTGTACAAGACCCTTCTCAGGCAGCTCTGACTGGCCAATTGATGTCAGTTAACTGTTTTTCATCAATAAGCATATTCATGTTGATTTATTTATAGAATAATGTAATTAGTGTATGATAGAATGAAATTGCCCATCAAATTGCTGGACCAAACATTACAGACATTTTTAGGGAAGATTATTTTGGTCTGGCACTGAGTGGACAAGTGACTTGAACTTTGACCTGGCCTGCTTTCTGTCTTGACAACTTGTAAATTGCAGGTTTTCCCAAATATCTGGAGCAAATTGACGGGGTCAATTGGAGCAATATATTGCACCCCCATCAGACACACATACATCACTCTCTGAAAGGGGTTGGACTAGAGCAGTGGTTTTCAACCTTTTCATCTCAAGTACCATTACAACCGATTTTCTTTCTTTTTTTTTCTTGTCTGCACGTTATCACTGAAAATGTGATGGCATCTTCTAATTATTTGACAAGAGTTCACCACAATATCAACACAGAGTGGCTGCTTTGGTTCCCCATCAGTAACTTTGAAAGTAGCATTACGAAAGTGTGATTAAGGGAGTATTGTGGTTGAAGAATCATATCGTCATAAAGAACAACAATACAAATGCACTCTTGAAATGAAGTTTACATATGAATAATCTGTATGCATTCACCATTATTTCCAAGAACCTCATCTTTCTCTGACACTATTTACAAGAAGCTTTAAAAATGTCTGATCTAAAGAACAAAGTGATTACAATTGGATCATCTTGTCTTAACGAATCTTTTTGTATGATACACATTTTTTTCAAACCTACTGCTGTGTTTAGCAATCGCATTGTTTCACTTTATATGTAACTGGGGTCCATTTAATTAACAAATAGTTGCACATTGAAATAAAGATCATTAAAATAAGGCCCTTTTGTGTACTTTAAGTTATGAAAACCAACATCTGTAATGGTGCTTGATAGTCTTTTGTAAGTTTCTGCCATTTTGAAAAAAAAATGTTTGTCAGGAATAAGGTAAATCTCCATTCTCACACATAAATCGAAATAACAGAATAAAATAACATTATTATTATGGCTTTTGTCCCAGCAATGGTTCAGCATAGGAAGCCTAATTCAAACAATACAAGGTCGCATTCAGTTCGCATTGAACATCTGTTCAGCTGCAGATGACTGATTTGAGAAAGCAGAGACTCTTTAAAACAAGTTGTGTATGATTAGCAATGTAGATTGTATTGAAGTAATTATAGCTTGCAAAAATAATACCATAAACCTTAACCATTTGCACTTCCATTAGCTACAGTACATAGGTCGGAAATGTGCAATTATGGCATACATGTATTTACATTTTAAAAGATAATTTGTGGTACTACTTTAGGTTAAAGGATGTTCTTAGATTCTATGCCTTTTTGGGGTTATGTTTGACCTTGCACTCCCCAGGTCATCTTAAGAGTGTTACTGGTTGAAAGCATCTCAGTCAATAGAGAAAGCAGCTGACTGCTCATGGACAGTGGAAAAAAACAGTGAAAGAGTGGGGACAACTTCACTGACCAGGTAAAATGACCCAGAAAGTACAAGACAGTCTGAAAGCATGGTTCCATTTCTTTTTTCTTTTAAACTAAACATCGTAGCTTTTTACTTAAGAGTTTCTGTACTGTGTCACAGACATTGTAAAATATTCTTAAACTAAGAAGCTTCTGTAGATGTACCCCGAAGTTTGATTGGGTGCTAGTTAAAAAAAATATTCTCTATAGAAGTTTACTATGGTATACAGTACTAAAAGCCTAGCAAAGTAACATCATATTGAAAGCCTTGTAGAGCAGAGGCGAGCTGTGATAATGAAAAGGAAATGATGGTAAACTGTTGTACTCGGTTAAAACGCAGTAGTAGCAATAACCCACAAAGATTCTTGAGCCAGCTATAGCTGTATTGTTGGGTAAATGCAGATGTGGTATGTGCATTGTCTTTTATTTAACTTACTGTATGTTTCTTCAATCCAATAGACACTATGGATATGGGATTATATACTGTAGTACCTTCAATATCCCAGATTTTTTAATTACATTTTTATAAAACAGTTTGTGTGAACTCTATGGGGTTCAAGAAGTTGCCTGCCCAAACTCTAAAAAAAAACATATATGCTTTATAAAATAGAAACGTCGATAGAAAAGTCACCATAGCAGCTGTGGTGTTAAAAACATAGAAATCCCAACTCTCTATGCAAGATAAAATAATGTAAATTATATACCATTTGCTTTTTAACTGCTGTGCCTTAAGAGCATACTTTAATGTGTCAGTTGTTCATTTTTTAGCCAAGGGGAATTAAAAGCAGACTGTTGTGATACTCAAATCTTTTGTTTTACAGTGATTAGCGGATCATTTTACAACTGCATGTGGACATTTTTTAGCATGTGTTACCCCTGTGTGATAGAGTCATTTATTGTATCCATCCAAAACACCTTGCAAACAGCAGTTTTTACATAACCTCCAAGATGAATTCATGTTGTTTTATTCTCTGTCCCTGCACAGCTCTACAGAGAAGGCTCAGAAGTATTTAGTATGCGGTGCCAGAGCCAACTGATACAATATGCACTCCTGTCTCCAGGATCTATCTCTTATAGGCTCCTAGTTGAGATACATATAGCAGTTACACAGCCACCTCACTCCCTCAGCTCCTGACAGAGTTTCTAGCATTCCTGAGGTCTTGGCTCAGACTTTAAAGGTGACAAAGCATATTCAGTTCTGTCTTTTCAATGGAATTACCCACCCCCAACATCAGCACTCTCACCCAAATTCTAAATCACATTCAGTTGCATACCTGAATATGTTTTTGGGTGACTTTGTACTACCTTTCTGCAAACTTATCTGCATCGGAAAGCTTGATTTTTAATTTTACATTCCCTAAATATTGTCTCAGTAGCAGCAGATACACAGATGCCCTCCCTCCTTGAATCATTCTTGCCACTCTTTCACTTTGTAATCTACAGGAATGTTTCTGCTGCTACCTACAGCAGCAGGGGGATCCTATGACTAGCACCTGAACGCTCAGGGAAACCTCTAAACAAAGTAAACAAAATTGCTTTTTCTTTTAGTATGGAGGATTACACAGGTATACTGAGGCAGCTCACATCCAATCCTTAACCAAGTAAAGGCTCATTTTTATTTAACATTAGTGAACTGACGCACAAGGAAGGTATGGGAGGTTTCATCCAGACCATTGACCTGGGGGTTTAGCAATGAAACCAGAGTAATCAGTTCTTTGAAGGAGTGCCGTGGGATCTGTAGACAGGACTGTTTATAGTCCTGGGGCATTGCTGGAGCTCTGTTACAGCACCTGGGTTTTCCTGAAGGTCCCCCATCCAATTATTAACCAGTTCCCACCTTGTTTAGCTTCTGAGAGCTGACGAGATCAGGCTTCAAATGTGGTTTAGCTGTTGGCTAAAGATTAGAACAGTGTAGTCTTACCCACAGCTTGGGAGGAATAGCTTAATTTGCAGAACCCTGTAGAGATTCCTTTTCAATACAATATGAGTGAATATTTATTTTATATGTTCCCCTTTGTGAATATCCTGCTTCATTCAGTTGTGTTTTAGTATTCTGTTTGTTTTGAGCTAATACTTAAATTCTAGTTTCTTCTTACTGTAAATAATGTGCACTTCTTTTTTAGGGAACTATGTGCTAAATATACATTGATTGTTAATTTATACGGCCATTTAATTTATTTCCTTCATTAGTATTATTAGTAGTAGTGGTAGTAGTAGTACTGAGTCGTTCTTTTCAGATATTCTGGGCAATAGGTCAATGCCACTAATTTAGGTCCTTTATTTTACTGTACTGTATATACAGTATGATTCTGAAACGCAGTAATTCTAATTGGTAGAGGGGTACAATAATAATGATCACAATGACAAGAGTCAATGTTTTATTACAGTCTCCCAAATTGATCCTTTAGGCTTTATTTTTTAAACCAAGTAGCTGATCAGGCAAAAATGTGATTATGTTGTTGCACCCCCATAGCCAGACTGCAACGTTGTCATGTTCACCTCTCTGTGTGAAAAGGCATTCTGGTACTCAGGGTGTAATATGTAGCCCTGGGCTCCTATAGTATTAAACCCTTGTGTTAAGAGCACAACTAATTCAATTTGACAGACAGCCAACTCCCCCAAAGGGCAAAGGTGAGCCAAAGACCAAATAATCTTTGTTTGTTATTGTGAAAGGGGGAAGTGTTGCGTGTGTGGGTCGTCACTGAATTATAATGAGGCAGACACAGAGCATTGTTAACACAGTTAAGCATTTTTCAATACACAACAAAGAAATGATCAGATTAACCTTGTCTGTACTAAAGATGGGGATCAGCTGATCCCTTAGTTCTCTGAATTTTTTTCATTGGATAGTAGATAAGCTGGAAATGGAACAAACACTTTCATAGCAATAAACAAGTTTTGCTTCAATGGATACAATTATTGGTCATTTGTTTGGAAAATATGTAAAAACAAACAAAAAAATACTTTATGAAAAGTATGAAACATGTATCTTTAATTTGTTACATCCTACATACAAACTACCCCACATACAACCCTTCCACATTTTCAACATGAATGACTAAAGCAAGTAGTTGATTCATTTCTCACAACACAGCTTTCATATTTGTATGATTTAAGATCCCAGTGGGGCTCTGACTTTCCTGGCGAAGGTGCTTCTATAGTGTGTACCGGGACGATCTTTAAAGAGAATAAATAACCAGGCAGCCTTCATAGCAAGACAACAAATCCTTTATTTGTTTTGGTAAAGTCCATCCAGAGCTGTTCCTTTGGCAGGACAGATACCACATGGGAAGGTCATTTTGGTACAGCTGCTGTTCTACTTTGATTATGTTACTTTGCTCACTCATTTCAAAGACAGCAAGGCTAGCAGTTTGGATTCTGTTGAAACCAAGTAGCTGATCAGACAAGAATGTGATTATGTTGTTGCACCCCCATAGGCAGACTGCAACGTTGTCATGTTCACCTCTCTGTGTGAAAAGGCATTCTGGTACTAATGGGTGTAATATGTACCCCTGGGCTCCTACAGTATTAAACCCTTGCGTTAAGAGCACAAATAATTCAATTTGACAGACAGCCAGCTCCCCCACAGGGCAAAGGTGAGCCAAAGACCAAATAATCTTTGTATGTTATTGTAACGGGGATGTGTGACGTGTGTGGGTCGACACTGAATTATAATGAGGCAGACACAGAGCATTGGGTGTTGACACGCAGCACAGGCCTGCAGATTCTATTCAACACAAGTGCTGCCACTAGGGTACCAGCAATGGTAGCCCTAGCGTCAGATTTAATAAAGAAAACAAAACAAAACAAAGTTAAAAATAAAAGTTTGCCACACAAGGCGAGCGCTAGTCTCACTAAAAGAGATGTCCCGCTCCAGGAACCTACTACACTACGAAAAATCTCTCTATACTGCTTGGGATCAACATCCCCTAAACATCCCTAACCTACTCCTGTTGCTCCCAAAGGCCTTGCCTCCCATCGAATGCGGGTTGTTGCGACGGTCCTGGCAGAGCACAGCCTTCACAGGCACGTCTTGCAGTTAAAGGGTTCCGTGGTAGTTATCCTGCAGAGTGAACACTCTCCTCCTGGATGTAAACAAAGTGCCCCTCTGTGTAGCATGGCGGTGCAGTCACCTCGAGCTGTGGCACAGACGCCCTTTGAGCTGCGTGCAGCCTCCCCCGGCACGCCACCCAGCCAATCCAGACCTCCTGATCAGCTCAGCTCCGGGCAAACCTAACTGCTCATTTAATTGCCTAGTAACGCGTATCCTCTTCCACGTCTCAGCTGCACACATTTGCACAAGAGGGAGCGACAGTTATGAAAGCTATGTTTGTCATTATTGACAGTAAATTGGTAGTTACTGCCTATGACCTAATATACCTACTGCTACCTGTACTTCCTTTACATGAGCAGTTAATGTTAATGTGGGTGGTTAAACATGTAGCATCTGGCTTCTGTGGTTTCATTTATTATAGTGTCAAAGTATGCAAGTCTAAGCCTTCCAGAAAGAAAGGCAAACACTTCAATGCATGATAACTGCAATGCAGTAAACTGGATCCCAAGTGAGACTCCCAAGTAAATGCAAATTCAATTATTTATGAGTTTCATTTTTTCAACAGAAAATCACACTTTGGTTATGACACAAAACACAACAAATACAGGCACTGAATAGATATATTTACTTACTTATTGCAGCATGGTAGACTCTTGTGGAACTTGATGTTACACAGGATTCCTGAAGCCTTACAATGCGCGAAAGCAAGACATTCCTTCATTCGCCAAAGACACTTGGTCATTCTTGAGATTTCCCGATAAATGTCCGAAATAAAGCGTGATCATGTTTATCTCTGACATTTACCGTTTGGTTGGTAAATGTTTACATTTACCAGTAAATCTTAAGATTTGCCAATATTCAGACTTTTACCTTAACATATACATTGCTACCATTTTGCTGCCACAGACTTTTTGAATTCCTGAATGTTAAACACCTGTGGCAAGACATTAGCAAAACATGCAAACCCCAAGAACATGCATGCTCTGACCTCATAATGGTTTCCAAATGGTGATGTAGCCTGACTTTTCAATGAGGGGGAGTGTTGCTTTTGGTTTAGCTGCATTAGGCATTGAAAAGGTGTAAAAGGTCTTGCTCATATCTGGGACCAATTTGCACTTGTTATGAGCTGTTTAGTTACGAGGTGTTCATTTCACTTTGAGCTTCGCCAGCAGTTGGATGCTTTATTAAAAAAGGGGTTTGGTTACAGTGGCTTCGCTCTCAGAGTTTTAGTTGTGTAGTCCTTTTCACTTTGAATGCATCGGGACAGTGGAAAATTAGTTCTTTGGTCTATACAGTATAACAGTAGACAGTATTTTGAAGATTTGAATGCAGTTAATGTCTGAACATGCATGCTGGCTTGGAAACAGACCCAATCCCTGGGCTGGATAGGAGTACTGTTATTTGGCAAAGGTCATTAGAGTCAGTATTGCTGCTTTTTCTCAGTACACGTATTTTACATTTAGAATCACCCGACAGAGCCTCGGTTCTGGGATGTTTCAAGAGATGTCACCTGTAGTCAGAACCCTCCCTCAATACACACGTTATGCTGCATTATTGCAAATGTAAATTGCATGTACAAATCCTAGAGGGAAAAGGCTTGACAAACACTTGAAACAAAAGAGGAGACAGAACAAATGTAGGACAGGAAAACAACCATGCCCTCCACTAGAAATGAGACCTAAGAGAAATGAGGATGAAATTAGCACCTTCCAGGCATTACCAGACACCTGCTTCACTGTGAGAGAGGCAGGGTGTAAGAGCATTCATTCCTATTAAAGGTTAACACTTTACCATTGACACCAGCAATTTGCTATTGTTACTCATTTGTATTAATGTCATTTCTGGACATTAAATACAGCCTCTAAAGTGGTACAATTTGTAATAGATAATTGTTCAGACAATTCAAAACAAACACAGCTGGAGAGTAGAATTTATAATGAAAACCTCACAGGGAAAGAATATTCCTTTCAATACAATGCGTGCTGTATTTTTTCTACTACTTGTCTACTGAAGCTCATTTTCAGTCAGTACAAAAGGGGGAACATTCCCTGAAGAAAAGGGAGTAGAACACAAAAATATTTAGGGTTTGGCTTGCGCTTTGCTATAAAATTGACAAGACCAAAGAAAATGTGCAGTTATTACTAAGCAACATTTATAACCTGCTTTGAGTGTCTCTTGTTAAATGAAATAACTTTTCTTAATCCTATCCTCAAGTGATATATTTAACAAGAACATTGTATAAATACATTTATCATTTTACTCATTGTTCCACACACCTAATTCATCATTGCCCAGTTTTTGTATCCCATCTTCCCGGATACACGGGTGGCATCCTGTCCCCAATATCTACCTGAGATAATGACATGCTGTTTCTGATGAATTTCCAGAAATTCCAATCTTGATGTGAAGGCATCTTATGTGGCAAAGGTTATCTAAGTAAAACAACAGTGTTAAGTTACAGTACCTCTCAGATTAACAGCAACAGAATCCGAACTGCTAGCTAGAGTGAGCAAAATAAAATAATCAAAGTAGAACAGCAGCTGTACCAAAATGATCTTCCCATGTAATATCCGTCCTGCCAAAGGAAAAGCTCTGGATGGACTTTATCAAAACAAATAAAGGCTTTGTTGTTTTGCTATGAAGGCTGCCTGGTTATTTATTCTCTTTAAAGATTGTCCCGGTACACACTATGGAAGCACCTTCAGAGGGGCGCTTTGTTTACATCCAGGAGGAGAGTGTTCACTCTGCAGGATAACTACCACGGAACCCTTCAACTGCAAGACGTGCCTGTGAAGGCTCTGCTCTGCCAAGACCGTCGCAGCGACCCACATTCGATGGGAGGCAGGGACTTCGGGAGCAACAGGAGTAGGTTAGTTTAGGGGATGTTGATCCCAAACAGTATAGAGAGGGTTACCGTAGTGTAGTAGGTTCCTGGAGCGGGACATCTCTTTTAGTGAGACTAGAGCTCGCCTTGTGTGGGAAACTTTTATTTTTAACTTTGTTTTGTTTTGTTTTCTTTATTAAATCTGACACTAGGGCTACCATTGCTGGTACCCTAGTGGCAGCACTTACGCTGAATAGAATCTACGCGCATGTGCGGCGTGTCAACACTCAATGCTCTGTGTCTGCCTCATTATAATTCAGTGACGACCCACACACGTAACACTTCCCCCTGTTACAATAACATACAAAGATTATTTGGTCTCTGGCTCACCTTTGCCCTGTGAGGGAGCTGGCTGTCTGTCAAATTGAATTAGTTGTGCTCTTAACACAAGGGTTTAATACTGTAGGAGCCCAGGGCTACATATTATACCCTTAGTACCAGAATGCCTTTTCACACAGAGAGGTGAACATGACAACGTTGCAGTCTGCCTATGGGTGCGCAACAACATAATCACATTCTTGCCTGATCAGCTACTTGGTTTCAACAGAATCCAAACTGCTGGCCTTGCTGTCTTTGAAATGAGTGAGCAAAGTAACATAATCAAAGTAAAACAGCAGCTGTACCAAAATAAACTTCCCATGTGGTATCTGTCCTGCCAAAGGAACAGCTCTGGATGGACTTTATCAAAACAAATAAAGGCTTTGTTGTCCTTCTATGAAGGCTGCTGATTATTTATTCTCTTTAAAGATCATCCTGGTACACACTATAGAAGCACCTTACTTTAGTAATTCATGTTGAAAATGTGGAAGGGTTGTATGTGGGGTAGTTTGTATGTAGGATGTAATACTTTTTTTTCATAAAGTATTTTTTTGTTTGTTTTTACATATTTGGCAAACAAATGACCAATAATTGTATCCATTGAAGCGAAACTTGTTTATTGCTATGAAAGTGTTTGTTGTTCCATTTCCAGCTTATCTACTATACAATGAAAAAAATTCAGAGTACTAAGTTTGGGATCAGCTGATCCCCATCTTTAGTACAGACAAGGTTAATCTGATCATTTGTTTGTTGTGTATTGAAAAATGCTTAACTCAGTGCTTTATTAAATAAAAAAAATAACCGCTTTGGTTAATACGTTGGAAATCCACCTCAAAAGGTACAGAATCACAGGGCTAACTTAATATCTGCTACATTGTGTTTGTTGCAATTGAGAGCATCTTAAAACCTAGAGCACCTGCAGCCTATTTGGAGGCACAATTAAGATTTCCATTACATGAGAGTAGATGTTAAAACTTCATGCTGATTTGAACTTGGCTCTCGCCAAGATAAGCACCAACTAAGACGTAGCTTCACAGTAAACTAATGTGATCCATATGTGTCTCCATCCATTTGCGCTTCCTTCCATATGATGATGTAGATATCCTTCTGTCTGGTGTTGATGGCTGAAGTGTAATGCTGGCTCCAGGGATCAGCTTATTTTGCCTCCCTAGCGCATCAGCACACACAGCGGCTGCGATGCTGGCTCCGGGATCAACCATAGTGCGGTCTCCCAGCGCATCAGCATGACAACCGTCTGGATTGAGCTAAGTAGGGTACATCTCTGGGGTCTTCAAGTGGGCACCTTCCATCCTCGGTGTTTCGTCGACTAGCCCACGACACCTCAAGAGGGCTCGACGGTGATTCTGGCGTCCCCCTATTATTAGTACTGTCTATCTTACTAACCAAAGGATCATCCATAGTTAGTACACTACTTTTAGTTTGTTGCAATTGACCACTATCGACCAGTAGCAGTCAATAGGCTCCCAGCTACTTCACACTCCATACAAACTCAAGGCATTCAAAAAGAACCAGTGTTTCTTGTTTCCTTTCATTTATAGCTTAAGTAATTTTGTTTTGTAGGTGATTTGGTGTCCCGTGCAATGCATCACCTCCAGCCGCTGCACCTAAAGAATCACAGCAATGGCACCCCAATGCACCACAAGCAAGGGTCAGCGTACTGGGAGCCTGAAGCCTTGTATACCCTTTGCTACTTCATGCACTGTCCACAGATGGAGTGGGAGAACCCCAACGTGGAGCCATCCAAAGTCACCCTACAAACTGAGAGGTACGTTTTAAATATATGTGCTTGTGTTGCTGGTGTGTATAAGGCATGTACACTTGTAACAGAGAATAGCAGATATGAAAACATTTGAGTAAGTTTAGAGTAGGAATACAGCAGATTTAGATTTTTAACCATAAGGCTGATTTAACAAAGTGCATCCTATGAGGATGTGTTGTCTATAGTCTACTAACTGGCCACAATTCTGCATTACCACATTTTGAGCAGTGTTTTTTCAGTCAATGAAACTAAAACGAAAATGGACAAAAACGAAAAAATAATCATTTTTCTTAATGAAAGAGTAATAGAAAGTAGAAAATGTTTAAAAAACTAAAAGAAACTGAAATGAAGAAATAAACATGAAAAACGAATATTCTGAGTTGTCTTAATATCGTTTCACGAAAAATGATATATAAATTGCACAGCTAAACTACAATAACTGCACTGTCTTGATTGAACACATGACTAAACTCACAGCTGTAAGTCCCTCCCCCAGGATAACGGGCCGTGGAATGATTTCATGCTCAAGTACCCGGTTATGTACAGTTAAACGTGGTAAAATAATTACAGTACTATTGTGCTGTAGGCCTTGCTGAGTGGGCACAGTAAGCCACTACAGCGTTGGTAGTGTGTGAGATGCGAGACCGCTGCTGTTGCCGCTGTTTTTAGCGTTGGAATGGGATTTACATTAAATATCTGTCAGTCTTTAATCAACCTACTCATAAAATCGTTGCACTGCATGTTTTTCTTTAGTGCGTTACTGATACTACTTATGCATTATATGTTATTATTTTATGCACCCCATTTTTCTGTTTGTTTGTTTAAAATGACACTATTTCTGTAAACTGTGACAATTGATGGTGAGTATTGTACATTGCGTTTAAAATGGAAGGTTTAAGAATACCACATTATCAATAATGTCTGATTTTCTCAAATATACCATGTTGCAATACTAATCTCACTTTATATATTTTTTTAATTACTTTTAAAAATGTTTAGTCGAGTTTGCAACAGTCTTTCATTTGACATGTTTAGTTAATAAAATACAGTTGCAACAGATTTTGTTTATATGGCAGACATGCTCAATTGTCATGCTTATAAAACAAGGGAAAGCACAGAAGTATGGTAAAACTTTTAAAATATTAAAAAAAATAACTTAACAAGAGTGATCTATGGTGAATGCACAGAAAGATGTGACATGATAAACATTTTTATTTTATTTTATTGGGAGACGTTTCATCTTTGCTATATACTATTAAAACAGTTTTGTAACATTCAATGCCCATATACTTATTACTAAAGATTGCTCAGCAATAATAACTTACATATATTTGCAAATATAATCATACATTCAAAATCAATTGGAGTAACTCTAAATTAATGATTTTTTTATTTATTTCTGCTGGAGTACATGCAACTAAGGCCCTGTCCACACTATGCCTTTAAGCCATATTAGTTGTCTTTAAACTGGCTTAAAAGTGCTAAATACAGTTAGCGTCTATGCTACACAGTGTTTAATAGCGGACTTGAGAACCGGACTCGAGACCACCTCGGGGTAGTCTCAAGTCCGGTTCTAAATTAGATCGCATCAGGTAGTGCGGTTTGTCAGAAGTGTGGACGCTGTAATACCGAACTACATTTTTTGTGTATCCTCCAATATCCCAAAATGCTTTCTGATATGTTTTGGTGCATGGACATTACAAATACAGTACTCAGAACAGGCGTCTAAAGGAGTTGAGAATGACTATCAATACTGCTGTACCGTATACAATTTCTGAGGCTTGTTGTAAAATGGTGGATCATGGAACGACGTGATCAGATGCCGAAATCAAGGCACATTGAGATCTGGAGTGATGAAATCGGTCAAGGAGAACTTCAGAGTTCAAAACGAAACACACACATTATGATAAAATGTACCTTGTGTTTTTAAGAAACAATGCCATAACGTTAATGCTAAGAAGCGCTATGTCTTCCGTGGACACGGGCTCCATATTTTCCAGGTTGTAAACATAAAATACAGTGCATGGTGGGATAGTGTCATATTGTCCCACAGTCCATTGCATTGCTAGGAACTATATCCAAACTATTTTAACAGGGTTTGCACACATTAAGCCCAAAACGGTACTTTAGTGTGGACGCTTTGAGCTGGATTAATGAAAACGTTTTTGAGTACGGTTCTCGAGATCAGTTATGTAGTGTGGACAAGGCCTAAATAAGGAACTTTATGTGTGTGAACTTTATGAGTCTTCAAAAATTAACTCATTTTGTCTTTGATCAATTAATTTGTCATATTAAGTCCCACAGTCCATTGCATTGCTAGGAACTAAATCCAAACTATTTTAACAGGGTTTGCACACATTAAGCCCAAAACGGTACTTTAGTTTACTTTGTGCCTTTGATCAATTAATTTGATCAAAGGCACAATGGAAAAGGCCCAGCTGAAGTCAAAGAGGTAATTGGTTCAGCACTGAGAATCACGATTGCCATGGACATAGGGTCTAAAAGGACTGCTTGCATCATTTTTGGGAGTTTCTGCATGCTTCTTTGACCCTGTTTGGAAACAGACACAGCACATCCTGATAAACAGTCCAGTCCAGTCTAAACTAACAGAATATTTCTGATCATAATATATCATGAGAGCAACATGATCAAGGCTGTTAAATGTATGACATACAGGAATGACGATTCTTCATCTGACTCAGAATCAGAAGACAGCAATGAAGATGGATGATACCATTTCTGAAGTGCCAGGAGAGGCTGTACAATTTCGCTGATTTCCCTGCCTTGCCCACACTTTGCAGCTTGTCCTCAAAGAACTTGAGAAGCAGACAAGTTACACACATCTGTTGGGCAAGGCAAAGCAGCTTGTGAAAAAAAAAGGTTAGAATGTCATCAATTGCTACACAGAAGCTTACTGAAGCATCTGGCAAAGCCTTGGTTGCTGATTGTCCAACACGATGGAACAGTTCATTGTTCCTGATTCAGCGGCTGCTGGAGGTAAAGACTCTAAATCAATTGGGCTGGGATTCTTTGCTGGCTAGTGAGTGGACTTAAAGACATAAGTCACCTGCTACAGCCTTTTGCAGAGCATACTAACTGCCTACAAAATGATAGTTTTGCTCTTTTTAATGTACTATCAGCAATACTGGATTTTGAGTGTCATTTACAGGACACCAGCCACAACACCATACTAGTTCAGAGTTTGTTACACTCTTTAGGCAAGATATTTAAACCATTACTGCAGGCTAGTTGTGTTGGATTTGAAGTTCTACCAGCTGCAGCCTGTCTGATGGACCCATCAGTGGCACCCTTACTTAGTAATCCTGAAATGGAAGTGCTACTCAATGCTACCAAAGCCTACGTTAAATGTTAGGCAGCTGTTGATTCACTGGAACAAGCTCAAACTGCAGACAATGAGCCATTTTCATCAGCTGCTTCTACTCCACCACCACTAAAGAGATTTCAATTTCTAGCCAAGAGACTTAAATCTAGCAATGGTGGGCCATCCGGTACAAAGCCAACGACAGGGAGTTGTGAAAGTGAATGAGAGAAGTATATTCTAGAGTATATTCTAGAGGAAACTACTTTGACATCAATGCTGAGGGGGCATTAATGTTTTAGAAAGGGTCCCAGAAGATAATTCCACTTTGCACCCTATAGGAAAGGAATTCAAATCTATCAGGTCTTATTTTGTTATATGCTGTGGCAGGGCAATTGCCCTGCACAGGTGGAAATTAGTGTTGGTGTAATTTTATATGTTGAAATGGGTTGATTGTGTGTCTTTTTTGGAGTTGATTTGTGTGATTTACTAGATTGTTTACAGACGGTCACTCGATTGAGACTTTGCTGCCTGCTGGGTTTGGTTAAGAGGAGTGGCAGTGGATGATTGACTGTGCCGGTCCTCAATCAGCAGGTCAACACTTAGTGTCCGTCAGTTTAAAAACATCCAGTGGGGATCGCTCTGGGCGACTGCAACGCCATGCTTCAGAGGGTAGCTGCGTATACTCAGGAGGAGAGAGAGTCTGCTCTGCAGGAATGACAGCTATGCAACCCTGAAACTGCAAGCAGTGCTTGTGAAGGCAATGCCCAGCCAAGGCCATATGAAGCAGCAGGAGTCGTCGTATGAATACCGGCTCATAAGTAGGTTAGTTTAGGGGATAGTGATCCCAAGTAATGTATAGCGAGGGTTACGTAGTGCAGCCGGTTCCTGGAATGGGACGCTTCATTTATAAGGCTAGTGCTCGCCCTGTGTGACACCTTTAATTTGTAGTTTTTGTACTGTGTTTTATTTTGCCTTTTGTACAGCCTGCTGTATGTGTCCTCTGTGTGTTACCATTGCTAGTAACGTCACATGACCCCTTTGTTTATTTACTTTCTGTTTGTAATAATAAATCCTGCGCGTGTGTGCTGGCATTTCAACTCTACCTCCCATGTCTTTCTGTGTTGCCTAAGCAGCAGTTACATGAGCACCCTGTCACATATGCATATCCACTGTCTTAAACTAAGATGTCACAAATCACTGGAATACTGCAGCAACATAGTCCCTGTTTATTAAACATGCTAGGTTTGGTATTTACATAATCATTTTGAAAGTTTATAGGTTTAGTGTTTATTATAAAACTCTTAGGCAATAATTAAACCTTCAACAATTAAATAAAATATATTCATATCTGCTCCTAGTTCAGCAATTTCTTTATATTTCACTGAGTAAAAGTTACCATAAGTATGTACCAAGGCATTCAGAAACTCATAATAAACCACATTCTCATAATAATGTTTGGTTCCCTACAGGGCCATCATGATCTCTAGTCAGAAGAGGCTGAAATTCTGCGCATTGTGCTTTTACATGTTAATTATCCGTCTAGCTTTCCTGAAACTACTTTCCTGAAAAGATCAAATAGGCTTTGCAAATTCCACCTACGGGGTGTGAAATTAATACAGAAGACTGAATACTGATGTAAAACAGGCCCACTTTTGCCAAAGAGGCACAATACTCACTTGCTTCAGGTTTGTTCTTCATAAAGTGGAATTTCACCCTGGTTTAGTTTTGATGCTTTCCCGTAAGCTGGCCCACAATCTTTTTTTTTTTAGCCAGCACAGATCTCCCCCTGTCACAGCATCTCTTCATTAATTGCGAGTAGTTTCACATTTAGAGATACAGGTTTTTGTTTTGTTAGCTGGTGTTTCCTGTCTTGTTATACAGAAATCACCATTTATGGAATTTTAAGTCACATCAAGGGATGCTGTTTTGAAGCGTGAGTAAAGCTGGTCCTTATTTTCTGAGAAGAGCAATACAGTTTGAACATTTATACAAAACTAGCGAGACAAAACTCACAAGAATTATTGAACTACCCCTGTCTGCAGCTAGTTTTATCATTTGTATTTACATTCTAGGTTTTGCAAAACCTGTTTTCCATAATGCATTCACCTTTTCACAGCTGTCTGTAAAGAGGATATGGAGTTTATCTTCATGCTGTGTGCTCTCTACCAACTAGAAGGTTTACAAACACAAACAGTGTGAGTTAAAATTTCATGAATGAGGGGCCATAAAAATAGCTTTCTTTCACTTCCTTTACATACAGTACCTGCATGTTTGAGTTCTCCATAAGCTGAGATCGCTTTTGGATTCTGCATGCCAATTTCAAGACAGCATTCAATATGAGCATTCTGGCAGCTTTGGCACCTTAATGTAGAGACTGCCTTGAACTGAATGCATTACTCATTGTTTGGCCTCACTTAAACAGTAAGGATGACAAATGTGATTTAACTTTGAATGCAAAGTAACTCGCTTGGTGAGATGGCTGGCATGCTGGAAATAAACAAACATCCCTTGAGCTTCATGAATGTTTCATTTTATTGCATGAATATTTATTGCAGAACTTTAGGGTAACCCAGATGGAGAATGTAGCAGGATAGCATCAGGAATGAGAGACTCAGAAACAAGAAGCTACAGTTTAAGTGCTGTTGGCGCATGTTTATTAAATACAATAAAGAAACAGGGCACGAGGGCCAAAAATAAACGGTTATAGAAATCAACTTCTTAGTTCCACTCCACTAGCTCATTCTAAAGCTGGGATTCTGTGCCTAACAACCATTGTAGGACTCATTAACATTAGCCCAGATCAGACACCTGCTAAAACAAACTAAGATTGGCAAAGCTGTGATATCACTCACAGACATTTACTGTCAGTGCTAAATACCTGATTAGCAGTATGCAGAGAGGGATATATTTGAATTGTGCCTGCTTTTATATCATGTTTCATATGACCCTCTTGATAAACAGCCATTACAGATGGCTGCTGCTGAAGAGGAGGGAGGGAGCTGGTGGCAACATAAGGCTTGATGAATGCCTGTATCTCTGAGCATTTTATAACAATAACATACATACAAAAGGATTACATTATTGCATTGTTGCATGTCCAGTTATTTGATTATAAAACTAAGTCACAGCAGGGCCTAGTGTTCACTGTTCCATAATGATAAGGTTTCAGCTGCTTTTGGCAGACATTCTTTTGGACTCCTGGCTGCAGATGACTGGAATACCTTCAAAAGAGGATGCAACTAACTGATGTTGTATCTGTTGATCTTTTTAGCCAAAATGTAGACTTGTTGCTGATTAACTTGTAGGCCAACAAGTTGCTCGGATATATTATGAAAAGTCTTGAATTTAAATCAAGGGAAGTAATGTTAAAACTTTACAATGCATTAGTAAGACCTCATATTGAATATTGTGTTCAGTTCTGGTCACCTCGTTACAAAAAGGATATTGCTGCTCTAGAAAGAGTGCAAAGAAGAGCGACCAGAATTATCCCGTGTTTAAAAGGCATGTCGTATGCAGACAAGCTAAAAGAATTGACTCTATTCAGTCTTGAACAAAGAAGACTGTGGTGATCTGATTCAGAACAGAAAATAGGAGGCACTTTTTTACACAGAGAATTGTGAGGGTCTGGAACAGGGGTGGGCAATTCCGGTCCTGGAGGGCCGGTGTCCCTCCTGACTTTCGTTCCAACTTTGCCCTAAATTACTTAATTGGACCAATTATTACCAATTATTGTTCTAATTAAGTAATTTAGAGCACAGTTGGAACAAAAGCCAGGAGGGACACCGGCCCTCCAGGACCGGAATTGCCCACCCCTGGTCTGGAACCAACTCCCCAGTAACGTTGTTGAAGCTGACACCCTGGGATCCTTCAAGAAGCTACTTGATGAGATTCTGGGATCAATAAACTACTAACAACCAAACGAGCAAGATGGGCTGAATGGCCTCCTTTCGTTTGTAAACTTTCTTATGTTAAACTATTTACTGTTTTTGCACCTCATTGTCACTTGTTACGTGTAACATATGTCTGTAATCTTTTTCTTATTTGTTGAATCTGTTTGTATTTTTCTGAAAGCTACTGCAGTTTGCATTTTCAACGACGACTCTCATCGTTGAAAATGAGAATCTGTTGTCAACTATTATTTAAATAAATAATTGGTTCATAAGACATGACTTATTAACAATAAAAAAATGATGCTATTATGACACTTTCTGTTGTTACATTTATTTCTTATTTTCTTTTAACTATTGTGAGACAGCAGGGAGGGTTAATTCCTCCTAGAGGAAAACATGTCGTAAGGCATCATTTTGGTATTTGTTTTAAGTTAATTGTTTACATTTGACGTTAATTGTTTTGTTTAATTGTTTGATTGTTTTATTGTTTAATCATTACCTGCACCTGGCTATCATTGAAAATTAGAGCACAGGTGCAGAATTAAGAGAGAGCAGTCAGTCTGCTCTGGTTGTACTGCTGATGTGTGTAGAAGCCCGACTGTGTGCTGGTCGTGTGGGTACAGCCGTAAACAGAAAAGGAAAAGGTAGTGTAATAGCCTTTTTGGTGTGTGTTGTTTTAGTTTATTTTGATACAGGTAAACAGCTTAGCTGTCCTGTTATTTAATTTAGGTTCCTGTTTTGTTTTAGTTATTGCTCAAAGAAGAGCTAGGTGTTTGTTTTGTTTATTTTGTTTTGTGTTTCATTAAAAATAGCGCAACCGCGCTTCAAAATCCATTTGTCGTGCTGGGTCAGTGTTTTTAAAGGGGCAGCGAACCGCAAAGAGGTTGGATCTTTTACATATGGTGGCAGCGAGTGGGCGCCCTAATGACCCAAATATGGATTTTAAAGATTTAATAGAGAGGTTCAATAAGAACACCGCTGCTCAGGAGGAGCAGCGAAGAAAATGGAGAGGCAGAGGCAGGAGCTGGTGGCCCGTTGTTAATACAGGAGCGGAGCCAACTGGTCACTGGAGCTGCTGCTGCAAAGTGGGAGCTGCCGTCCCGAGAGCCAGAGGGGTGGAACTGCCGTCCGAGAGCCAGAGAGGGTGGAGCTGCCGCTTCAGAACAACCAACCGTGCAAGTGAGTCGGCGTTGCTGAGGGAGGTTCCCTGTCCCGTCATCATGGACACCTGGCGGAATGCCCAGACCTCCCTGCGCTGGACCTTGCTCCCAGGTCGCAGTACAGCCAGGCACAGTCGCTTGCCTGGTCCCTTACTCCACTCCCCTGGAATCCCAGGCGTGGCTGCGCCAAGAGGCAGGCGTGCGCTTGCATGAGGGCAGAGGTCACTAGCGTTCCCCTGCTGATTGCTCCACTCCCCTTGCCTAGTGCTGCGCTCCACCTGGGATTCCAGAGGTCGCTGCGCGAGTCCACTGGCGCCGCCTCTGCCTGTCAGTCCTGGCTCCGGTCACCGGTCCTGCGCTATGGTGCGCCTTGGACAAGCCGTCTGGGTCCCTCCTCGCCCGGTCCTGGGTCCCTCCCTGGAAGCGCGGAGGGACCAACCCACCCTCAAGCCGCCCGTGGAAGAGGCGAAAATTGACATTGTGGACTTGAGGGTGGGTGGTCTTTAAGGGTGGAGGAGGTGGCGTTGTATGGCCGATGTCTTGAAAAAGACATGGGGTGGGGATGTGTGAGACAGCAGGGAGGGTTAATTCCTCCCTAGAGGAAAACATGTGCGTAAGGCACATTTTGGTTTTGTTTTGTTAATTGTTTAATTTGTGTTAATTGTTTTGTTTAATTGTTTGATTGTTTTATTGTTTAATCATTACCTGCACCTGGCTATCATTGAAAATTAGAGCCAGGTGCAGGAATTAAGGAGAGCAGTCAGTCTGCTCTGGGCTGCTGCTGATGTGTGTAGAAGCCGACTGTGCTGGTGTGTGGGTACAGCCGTAAACAGAAAAAGGAAAAGGTAGTGTAAGCCTTTTTGGTGTGTGTTGTTTTGTTTATTTTGATACAGGTAAACAGCTTAGCTGTCCTGTTATTTAATTTAGGTTCCTGTTTTGTTTTAGTTATTGCTCAAAGAAGAGCTAGGTGTTTGTTTTGTTTATTTTGTTTTTGTGTTTCATTAAAATAGCGCAACCAGCTTTCAAAAAATCTATTTGCGTGCTGGGTCAGTGTTTTAAAGGGGCAACGAACCGCGGAAGAGGGCGGATCTTTTACACTATATACATATTAGTTTTCTGGGATAGTATAGTCCAGAGTTTCTATTGTCTAATCATCAGACAATATTTGTCTTAAGGTCTTCATACATCGGACGCTAATCGATTTGTCCTGTGATAAAACTGTACTTTCGCTGAGACACTGCCTTTCACACCATTGGACACTTGTGCGAGTGATGTGATAGGCGACTCTCCTCTGATTGTATCATCAGCTGAAAAAAATCATATGTATGATAGTCCTGTTATACAGCTAATAAAATGTAGAATACATAATAGCTTTTCAGAGTACTTATTTTAGTAAGAAAAATAAATCATGCACACCAGCTATATCCAGTTCCCTGAGAGTTGACTGCCAGGTGTTCTCCCTCATTGCTGTGTCTTTATAATTTGTCTGTCCTTTTTATTGTACAACTCCAGGAATTTTGATACTGCACGAATTATCTTTTCTTCCACCATTGTTTACTGAAGGCACAAGGAAAGCTGTTCCTCATTGGTCAGTTCCCTAGCTGCCACGCGACAAAATAGACACCAATCCTATTTTTTAGCATCGCTTCAGTGTTGCCCATTGCATCACAGGCAGTTTGAACTTTTATTTTTTTTTTTGTGGTGCGGTGTGTCATCTGACACATTCACTTGTCACATTGCATCTGGTGTGTAGAGGCCTTGAGTGCTTACGAGAGACAAAACTTCCAAAGTGCAAAGACAAAACAGGAAGCCTTTGGTCTTCAGTAAAACAGTTGGAATTATTATTTATTATATATTTTTTTGTTGTTGTTTTGAAGTATAATTAGCAAGGCCTTCTGGCTTCTTTACTGTCAGGTCATGGGAGGATTATGCATGGGCAACTATTTATTATTTTTATTTTTTTATTTCAAGGACAAAAAGTAAAATAAAGTTAATACTTATGTGGATTACATAACTTAATTGAATGAATGAATCAATGAATGAATGAATAATATAATATAATACAAAAACATAGAAATTCTGCTGTAGCTGCAATGCACAGGATAATGAATAAGGCCAAACCTGAATCACATCTATGAACTTGGACTGGCTTGAGGTTTCCGTCAATTAATTCCATGTTTTCATAGCTGAGTAAGCAAAGGATATAGTGCCGAATTTAGATCTGATTTTAGATATAATGTATATTTTATTCTATGAACAACCAGGAGAACAAAATATGATATTGCATAGTGTTGCATTTTCATTGAGGAATCACATCTCGCAAGCTTATCAGTAAACATGGTCGGAATGCTTTATCCTTATACTGAAGACCAGTGGTTTTGGTAGGTGAAGTTATGGAGAAGACTTGAGAACTGACCGACCTTTTGATTTTATTAGTCTTCTGAATCTAATATTAGCACCGGTATTCAAGTTTTGTTTTTAACTAGGATACCAAACACTTCCTTTTTGTGCTGATCTGATTGAAAGTGAGGTATTACTATTATTCATGTCTAGCCCTTAAGGAATCTTTTGAGAAACTGTGTGGACCACTGGGCTGGCTGAGTGTTACGGGAAAGCAGAAAGTAGGGCAGGGATTACAACAAAAGAAAACCACCACTGCGGCTGAGCTGATGCAAGCAAGTGATCATATTATACCACAGAGCATTCTCGTCTGAGTGTACTGGCACTCTCTCAACAAGTGAAAGTTGTTTTCTTGTTTAAGACCAATAAATTATAAATAAACCTCTGCCCAGAACTATGAGATTCAAATTGTTTTGCTAAGCTCATTTCTCAAGGGACACCCTTCTAGTTTTTGGCCTTAAACAGCAATGATCAACCCTTGATAAATCCTGTATCAAAGTCTGATACTGTTTTTATGTATTTATGTGTTACTGTGATAATGGTTTTATTTATTTTTTATGGTGAACCTATGATAATATTTATTTTATTAATCAAACCACAATTAAACTGCTTTTTCAGCCAGATTGACCTGTACAAATAAAAAAAACATTAAATCATTGCTTGTAGTGCTCTTATTGCAGATTTTTTATTGGAAGGCCTGCTTAATTACAATTTGATTATAGGGAACAGATAATTTACCTGTTTGTAGAAAATAGGCCAGTTATATATATATATATATATATATATATATATATATATATATATATATATATATATATATATACACATAAGCCTGCAGCCCACAGTTTGGAAACTTTGAGTCTCTTGATAATCTGCCTGCATGCTTTTTTAAATAATCTGCCCCCCGCCCCCTACAGGCCATTCTTGGTATTGCCTCCCCTGATGGAGTGGATCAGAGTGGCAGTAGCCCATGCAGAACACCGCCGGAGTTTCTCAGTAGACAGTGATGACGTCCGGCAAGCAGCGAGGCTCCTTCTCCCTGGAGTTGACTGTGAACCTCGGCAGCTCAAGTATGACCATAAGCAGTGGGAATATATAACTTTACCATTGATGCTTTGATCTAGGTCTGTTTAATACCAATTACACCGCAATGCAAGGTCTGGTCAAACCAGGTATCTCCCAGTATTATAGGAGATAACACTATTGGAGCAATATAGAAAAGCTTCCAAGGAATTACATTACAGATCACCTGTGTTTGCCAGAAACATCTTAATAAATGTTCCTGCCCAACTTGGCCTGGTTTAAGTCAGTTTATAACTATTCTTATGCCGTTTACAATTCTTGTAACCCTTTCAGGACAGACGACTGTTTCTGTGCCTCTCGGAAACTGGACGCTGCTGCCACAGAAGCCAATTTTCTGCAAGATTTAGGATTCCGGATGTTGAACTGTGGCAGGACAGACCTGGTCACCCAGGCTGTGTCTCTGCTAGGCCCTGATGGCATCAACAGCATGAGTGAACAGGTATGGTGCTTCTATCCCAAATTCAAAGTGCTTTGGGCGTCTTTGGCAGCCTTGCCTTACCAGTGGTTACTTTCAAATAAGCATGTACAGATGGACAATATCTATGCACTATTTAGGAAAAAAAGAATGTTCTTCTTTGTGGCACTATTTCATGGAAACCCAATAAGATGTTTTTCTATTTACCTGGGGATTTTCTAATATAATTGAAAGTTACTAGAAATGTGTTTGTGTTGGCCGTGTGCTCTAGGGGATGACTCCTCTGATGTATGCTTGTGTTCGTGGTGATGAGGCCATGGTACAAATGCTACTGGATGCTGGAGCAGACATAAATAATGAGGTAAGGTAGATTCCTGTCTGTTCATTACCACTACTTGCACAAAGAACAAAGAATAATGCCTTAGTAGTGACAGTAAAATCATTGATATTGAGTACTCCGTTTAAAAAAATTGAGGACGACAAAGTAGCTTAGCCTCTAATACCAGAAAATGAATGCAGAGATTAGGGGGAATGAAACATACTGATGTAATAATGTAAATAAACAGGTGGAAGGAAAATAAAGTTCAATTTATTTTGCCCCTCAATGCAAAGCTTACGCCAGTCTAGAATTTATAATGTTTTTGTTTTTGTTTGTAGGTACCTAACACAGTGCACAAATATCCATCGGTCTACCCTGAGACCCGCCATTGGACGCCACTCACATTCGCAGTGTTACATGGACACATTCCTGTCGTACAGGTAGAACAGTTTTCAACTGATCATGTTCTGGTCTTGTAAAATATGAACTTGTCACAACAGGGTTCAGCAAGGAGTTCAGTTTGCTCCAGTTTTCTTTAATTACCTGGTGATGGGGACTGGGGGACTTTTTTTTTATTGTTAAATTATAAAGTTTTCCTTCCTTTTTTTTTTCTTTGAGACTGATAATGAATAGGTTAACTTTATTAAGCAAATATCATGGTTGAATTTGATATGATTAAATATAACTCAATTTTCAGCAGCAGTTAAATGTTTCTGTTTTATTCTGAGTGTTGTACTAGACACCTCAGACATCAAAATGTTACCACCGAATAGCCTGTATCCTAGCATAAGAAATTGAATATGGAACCGGTCTTGGTATTTGTCTTTGTCTAGCTATTGTTGGATGCCAGAGCAAATGTTGAAGGTTCCTTGCAGGATGGGGAAGAAAACTATGCTGAGACTCCTTTGCAATTGGCTTCTGCAGCAGGTGAGCTGGAAAATCAGCCCACCCCCATCCCCCGATTATTTTTCACATTCACACAGTGTGACAGGGCGAGGTGCCCTGTACATTTTGTTTATTTATTTTTAGATCGGGGTCTCCCCTCCGCCCTGTGCAGTATGTTTTGTATTTGTTATTTGTTTGTTTATTTTTTATGTCGGCGAAGCGCCGTATGTTATTGTTTTGTATTAGGACGGCGTAGCCGATTGTTTTGTTTAGCGTGGATGGGTAGCCCCATCCACAACACAATTAATAAACCCGTGCAGATTGTGGCCGAGGGGTAATAGGATGATTACCAATTAGTTAAACCCCTCGGCCATGATATAAAAAGCCTGCAGCTCTCGGCACTTGGGGTTGGGTGTTAGAGAGGAGAGAGCGAGCAGAGAGACGGCGATTTAAAAGAGAAACGAAACTTAAATAACATAGGAACAGTGAAGGCAATCTGCCCAGCCTGACCTGTGTTGGATCATTATTTATTTCTGTGTTCGAGATTTGTTTGTGTTTGAACTATTTATTTTGCTCTGTGAGCACGTGTTCTTTTTTTGTTTAAACTTTTGGTTTATTTTTGTGTTGTGCTGAATAAAAACGGCACAGCCTTTACCTGCAGTACTTCCCTGGTGTCAGTTTTCCTTCCTGCTTCTGCCTAACATCAGACCAGTCAGTTAGCCTGTCACACACAGACATAAATTAAATAATATACTGTTAGATGTTTTATGTTGGGAACCTGTCTGACTTTTAGCGACCCACTGTATTTGCCTTTGCCCTTTCAATATTTGCTAAATAAATAGGGCCCTTAGACTTCTTTTGTATCTGGCAAGCATTTGACAAGCTTGTTTAGTCACAAATTAGGTCTACCCAGCCCTGAACTAAGCTTTCTCATATTGGTTCTCCTCAGGTAACTTTGAGCTTGTCAGTTTGTTACTGGAGAGAGGAGGAGACCCCATGATTGGAACACTGTACAGGAATGGGATTTCGTCTACTTCCCAGGGAGATATGAACTCCTACAGTCAGGCTGCTGCACATGGACACAGGTATGGTACTCATCATCTCTGCCCCCCACATTTCCAGTTTAGATGAACAAAACTATAGAAACTATCCTAGGCTAGTATGTTTTGATGATTCAAACCAAAAATATGTTTTAAAAGTAGAAAATATAAAACAATGTAAAATTAAAAACTTACAAGGGTTGTTTGTCAATGTTAGTGTGTAGGATGGGGTGGTTCTATGATTGTAGCTGAAAAAATCATGCCAAAAGGTACTGTACGATAGAGCTGTCATCTTCTGACTACACGTAGATTGATAAATAACTTCATTTGATAGTAAAGTAGCCATGCCTTGCAGGAGCACAGTGATGCAATATCCAATGGCTGGATTGCTCAGATGAAAAAACATGGTCATCACAGAACCTTGGTTAAGGACTTATATTCCTTTCCCTAGTTTTTACATACAAATAAAACACCCCATAGATTAACATGTAAAGGAAGATATACATTTATTTTGTTTTTATTTCTTCTTTGGTACAGGAATGTGTTCCGGAAACTCCTTGCCCAGCCTGAGAAAGGGAAGACTGATGTCTTGTCCCTGGAGGAGATGCTGGCTGAAGGGTCTGACCCGGCTGAAAAGAATCCAGGGCATTCAAACTCCAGCAGAAACAGCAAGGCCAAGCTCAAAGCCCTGCGTGAAGCCATGTATCACAGTGCTGAGCACAGCTACGTGGACGTCACCATTGACATTCGCAGTCTGGGTCAGTATACACCTGATTTCAGTGTAATCACCGAAAGACAAACTTCAGCCGAGCCCCATCAATATACCACATTTAAACAGATTACATTTCAAAATTACAATCACTTGTTTTCCGTGATGTTAATCTTTGTAGAAAGCATTGTAATAAATGTACTGCCATGGGCAATTTATACTGTGTAATGCTTTATACCACCCTGGTAGTAACAAACACTAATTATGAATGATTATCAAGATGACAAATGGCTTATAAGCTGTATTTTTTTTCTTTATCTTGATGCTTCCCATAATCATTTCATAGCAACCAACATAACAAAAAAGAAAATCTAGTTTAAACAGGACACCACACTTTTTTTCCCTGTAAGTAAAGATAGATCTACAGTACTGTTTATTCAGATGGTGTGCCAAACATAATTGTTGGGAAGGAGTTTTGTGAGTGTTGTGTTGTCACTGTCCCTGCTCAGGTGTGCCCTGGACTCTCCACACGTGGCTGGAATCCCTGCGCACCTCCTTCCTCCAGCACAGGAGACCCCTCATTCAGTGCCTGCTGAAGGAGTTCAGCTCCATCGAAGAGGAGGAGTACACTGAAGAGATCATTACCCATGGGCTGCCGTTGATGTTTGAAATTCTGAGAGCCAGCAAGGTATACCAGTACCTTTATTAAGCATCCCCATTTGTTTCTAGGAAGTTACTTCCACTTGACGCCTGATTGTCTGAGTTACTGAAAATGATGTCTTAGGAATTATTTAGTAGGATGGAACTTTCCATGGACATTGTTTTTCCACACTACACAGGTTACAAAAACAATGATAGTTGCTGGTGCATAGGTTTTGTTTTTTATTGATTTATTTAGTAACAATTTAAGATACGTGTGCAGAAGTCCTGGCATGGTCACAGCAGAGGGCTGTGTATGTTATTCAAAGAGAATAAATAGATGTTAATAAAGGGATGTTGGGATCAAGGAGAGGCACCTAGCTCACCAAAGGCTCTCCAGAACCGACTACACATTGGAATGTACATTGGGCATCTTTTGTTTCAGCATGACTTTGGTGCTAAGTATTATACTAGGAATGTGTTGTATTTTCTATAAAGTCCTTACTCAAGCACTAATTAGTTTCACTATAAACAGTGTGTGGAGTAGTGGTTAGGGCTCTGGACTCTTGACCGGAGGGTCGTGGGTTCAGTCCCTGGTGGGGACACTGCTGCTGTACCCTTGAGCAAGGTACTTTACCTAGATTGCTCCAGTAAAAACCCGACTGTATAAATGGGTAATTGTATGTAAAAAATAATGTGATATCTTGTAACAATTGTAAGTCGCCCTGGATAAGGGCGTCAGCTAAGAAATAAAAAAATAAATAAATAAACTGTAGGGAAAGTAAATTCCACTGTAAATGAGATCTGACATCAAAGGTATGTTTTCCATATGAGGGTATGCGTACCCCTGGGGGTACTAAGGGTAAGCAAGACTACTCAGAAATGCAAAAATAGAAATAAGAGTAAAAGTAAATAATGATCTTTAATTTTCTTTTGTGGGATTATATATTATCGCTAAATCGCTGTGCTTAAATATTTCATTTTTGTTGAGCAGTTCAAAGGTTACAGTCTAACTACTGTATAGTTTTAAAATGATCATCCACCTGTATGCATTTCCACTCTGATATTAGGCTGGGTGAAGCAGGCGTCTAGCGATTATGCCTATGGGGAGCTCTCTGTGCTGATCATGAACTTCGCAGTTTTCAACTCGTCACATTATTGAATTCTAATCAGTGAAGCATATTCTTTCTGCATGTTTCAGAAGTACATTTTTTTAGAAGTACAATATTCATACTTTGACGGTTTTTGGTTTATTCATTTGGCGCGCGGCTGCATTTTAGCAACACCAATAGCTCCTGGTTGAATTTGTTTTCAGTGTTTGGTGGAATACTGTACATCCAGATTATCCTATGTATTGTTTTCTTGAGTGAAAAATTGATACATTTCATACTTGCAAAAGAAAAACGAAGGAAGAAAACAAACAAGTCTACAGAAAGTGCCAAGCCATCGAAAGTTAAACCGAGTCCCTTTGGATAATTTTTCGTGTTGACTTTATAAAAAGTTTATCTTTGTTAGTTATTATAGTTTTTTCTTGAGGTTAATGTTTTTGATGTTGTAAACTTTTTAAATGGCACACATAATTATGCTGACATGGGAATAAATGGTAATGTGATAAACATTTACAATGCAGGCTATTTTGGATTAAGCGAATACGTGTGTGTTCGAAGGGATTCCCAAATACTGGCTTTTTATTCTGTGCATCCAAAGTCTTGTAATTAAACATTTTAAGAATACATGTTTGGTATTCAATCCTGAAACAACAGTTTCCCAGTCCCAAATTGTTGTGACATAAATTAAATATTAAATAAACCAGTGTAAATTAATTTAACCTCCTTAAGCTGAAACCTGACAAGCTGACAAGTGGTACAGTTTTTTAAAAAAGTTTCAAAACCACTGGTCTAGAGGAGCCATTCAAATTCTTCATTATTGTCACCAAGCTGAAGCCTGCATCGTAAACTCAGGCATATATATATATATATATATATATATATATATATATATATATATATATATATATATATATATATACAGTACTGTGCAAAAGTTTTAGGCAGGTGTGAAAAAATGCTGTAAAGTAAGAATGCTTTCAAAAATAGACATGTTAATAGATTATATTTATCAATTAACTAAATGCAAAGTGAGTGAACAGAAGAGAAATATAAATCAAATCCATATTTGGTGTGACCACCCTTTGCTTTCAAAACAGCATCAATTCTTCTAGGTACACTTGCACAAAGTCAGGGATTTTGTAGGCATATAGTCAGGTGTATGATTAAACAATTATACCAAACAAGTGCTAATGATCATCAATTCAATATGTAGGTTGAAACACAATCATTAACTGAAACAGAAACAGCTGTGTAGGAGGAATAAAACTGGGTGAGGAACAGCCAAACTCAGCTAACAAGGTGAGGTTGCTGAAGACAGTTTACTGTCAAAAGTCATACACCATGGCAAGACTAAGCACAGCAACAAGACACAAGGTAGTTATACTGCATCAGCAAGGTCTCTCCCAGGCAGAAATTTCAAGGCAGACAGGGGTTTCCAGATGTGCTGTCCAAGCTCTTTGAAGAAGCACAAAGAAACGGGCAACGTTGAGGACCGTAGACGCAGTGGTCGGCCAAGGAAACTTACTGTAGCAGATGAAAGACACATCATGCTTACTTCCCTTCGCAATCGGAAGATGTCCGGCAGTGCCATCAGCTCAGAACTGGCAGAAAACAGTGGGACCCTGGTACACCCATCTACTGTCCGGAGAAGTCTGGTCAGAAGTGGCCTTCATGGAAGACTTAGCGCCAAAAAGCCATACCTCCGACGTGGAAACAAGGCCAGGCGACTCAACTATGCACGAAAACACAGGAACTGGGGTGCAGAAAAATGGCAGCAGGTGCTCTGGACTGATGAGTCAAAATTTGAAATATTTGGCTGTAGCAGAAGGCAGTTTGTTCGCCGAAGGGCTGGACAGCGGTACACGAATGAGTGTCTGCAGGCAACAGTGAAGCATGGTGGAGGTTACTTGCAAGTTTGGGGCTGCATTTCTGCAAATGGAGTTGGGGATTTGGTCAGAATTAATGGTCTCCTCAATGCTGAGAAGTACAGGCAGATACTTATCCATCATGCAATACCATCAGGAGGCATCTGATTGGCCCCAAATTTATTCTGCAGCATGACAACGACCCCAAACATACAGCGAAAGTCATTAAGAACTATCTTCAGCGTAAAGAAGAACAAGGAGTCCTGGAAGTGATGGTATGGCCCCACAGAGCCCTGATCCCAACATCATTGAGTCTGTCTGGGATTACATGAAGAGAGAGAAGCAACTGAGGCTGCCTAAATCCACAGAAGAACTGTGGTTAGTTCTCCAAGATGTTTGGGCCAACCTACCTGCCGAGTTCCTTCAAAACTGTGTGCAAGTGTACCTAGAAGAATTGATGCTGTTTTGAAGGCAAGGGTGGTCACACCAAATATTGATTTGATGTAGATTTTTCTTCTGTTCACTCACTTTGCATTTTGTTAATTGATAAATATAAACTATTAACATGTCTATTTTTGAAAGCATTCTTACATTACAGCATTTTTCACACCTGCCTAAAACTTTTGCACAGTACTATATATATATATATATATATATATATATATATATATATATATATATATATATATATATATATATATATATACTTTGATTACTTTGGAAATTACTTTTTCAGATACAAGACCCACTGGAAATTGAAAGTAATAAACAAAACCACCATGAATGTAACTGTTTTGAATTCTGATGAAATCACCCTTGGGCCAGATTCAGTAGCTGCAGATCAGTTAGAGATCACAACTTTATTAGGAGATAGCCTTTTATTATTATTGAGAAAAACATTTCAAACATTTTGAACCTATTCTAATGGACTCCATGAAGCCAGATTTATTAAGGTCTTAACACCAAAATACAATTGTTTTGCGAAAGGAAAATAAACTATAAACTATTACAAAACTATAAGAAGCAAGTCACAAGATACAGTCAAATGTTTGTTACCATTTTTGAACCATTAGCAGTTTTATTTGACCAAATGTGGTCCAAATTATGTATCGTCTTAAACATCTGCTGAAGATAGAATGAATAACCATGTTTTTCTAATGTTGTTTGTTTCCTTGTTTATGTATTTTCAGAATGAAGTGATAAGCCAGCAGCTGTCTGTTATTTTTACTCAGTGCTACGGACCCTACCCCATCCCAAAACTCACAGAGATTAAAAGAAAGCAGACGTCACGCCTAGGTAGGTGTTTGTCACTCTTTCTAAGCTTTGTCGCCTAATAAAGAACTTTTTATATATTGTATTCATTCAAGCACCTTGATCTTTATTTCAGTCTAAATGTTTTAGCACTAGAAGTTCATTTATTTTTTAAATGACCAGAAAGGAACCTTCTCTTTTTTCCCCAGATCCTCATTTTCTGAATAATAAAGAGATGTCAGATGTCACTTTCCTGGTTGAAGGAAAACCATTCTATGCACACAAAGTGTTGTTATTCACTGCCTCTGCCAGGTACAAATGCGATTAGTTCTTTTTTGGTGTGTTTATTGCCTACAAACTGTACTTTGCTAAGCACAGATGTCCTTGATGTTGTTCTGCTACAATTGTAAATGTCAATTGTTTTGGTCTTTTTCAGAGACCATGTCATGTTGTGTTTAAACAACTGAATTTGGTTTCAAAATGTGTTCTGGCAGGTGCTGCTTTTCTAAATGTAAAACCTAATATATAATCTTCACCGTCCTACAACCTCGTATTAATGCAGATGAAAAAATGCTAAATTACTGGGATGGGCCATTTGATGCACATTTACCCTACTTGCTTCCTAAATAACTAGCTGTCTTGTTGTCCCTATATATTCCTACAAAGAAAAGGTATTAACAAATAGTCAGTCCCACAATATCAGAGAACATTTTTGCTTAATTTTACAACCAAAGAATGGGTTTCAGAAAACTTGACTGCGAAGCAATGGACAGTTTTAACGTCCATCATTTATTTTTTCAGGTTTAAATCATTGCTCTCCAATAGACCTGTTGCTGAGAACACATGTATTGAAATCAGCCATGTGAAGTACAATATCTTTCAGGTAAAAAGTTGTTTTCCCAACGCTAATAATTCAAAGAATACCAGTTCATTAAAAACTCTCAACAGACATGAACCTGTTCTGAAGTAGTGGCGGTCTACATCGGCCCCTGTGTAAGCTAATCTAAGGTTCAGTAGCCATAGGCATAGCGATGCAGTACAATATGTGCAAAAATGTACAGGAATAAGTCATTCAAAGTCAATGCACAGTGAACTAGTATTAGTCCATAAACTATATGTAAAGATAGCTATGTCCTGAGAATTTAGAGTGCTTTTCATTTCGATCATGTCAGTTTTTTTTACCTCAGTTGTAGGAGAGAAATGGAACCTCAGGCATCCCACTCCAATTAGACCACAGTATTTTGCTGAATCATGAGCTTGCACCGACAGACTGATACTAATGGAAAAACTGTCTATGTTATTACTGTCTCAGCAGACGGTTCATCAGTAAATAAACTGTGTTTTAAAACATTGAGCTTTTCTTTTTCTTTGAAACTTGATATGTCCCAAAATGCAGATTCTAAGCATGTAAAATGTAATAATGCCAACGGTATCTGTTTCAGCTGGTGATGCAGTACCTCTACCACGGAGGGACGGAATCACTTCACGTGAGGAACAATGAGATCATGGAGGTAAAGTTTCATAAATAGGGCCCTACCCATTTCATGGCCGTGAAAAATGTGACACAGACTATGAAATTCACTCTGCACTGTGAAATTGTGTATACTTTTACCCTGCACTAAAATCAAATTAAGTTATATGTACCTTTACAGGTTCCTTTTGCTATTATTAACTTGTTTAAATATAAAAAAGAAAGCAGATCATGAACTGGACATGATTAATTGATTGACACTTGACAGCAGCCAATAACTGGGCTCTACTAACTGATTGGTAGACACGGGCATCCGCGGCGGGTTTAGTATGACCTACAGATCTCAACTGGTAGTACCATTAGACGAGTCAAATTAGACCTAGATTTTAAAATGAATCAAATAAATCAAAAAGTGAATTAATCATTACTGCAGCGGATCGTGTAAAATAATTTGGAAGCCAAATATCTACGAAGTAGTAGTATCAGAAAAATACATTAAAAGCAACCGGAGGGCAAAAAAAAAGAAAGAAGTATGCCAGTCATTTCAGAGACTTCACGTTTATAGTTTTTTGCCTCTGGATATATTGTCCAGCTACAGACCCGTCCTTCTTTGCCTAGGCTTGGCCATACTTTGTTGCACCACCGTGAAATTTAAGATTTAAATAGCTGAAATCGTGAAATTTAAGATTTAAATAGCTGAAATCGTGAAATTTAAGATTTAAATAGCTGAAATCGTGAAATTTAAGATTTTTAAAAAGTTATGACCGTGAAATTTTAAGAAAAAGGACCGTGAATTTGGTAGGGCCCTATTCATAAAGGCCTAGATTTAACTTTACTTGGCCACAGTTCTTGTAAAAATAGATTTCTGATGGTGCTAACAGTTTGTGATCTGTAGGGCATATGTAACATGTAAAATATATTTTCTGTAAGTGTATCACTCTATTTGAATCTGCTTTGTGGGTTTGAGGCGAGTGTTGTTCTGTAATACTCCTTATCCCCCAATCTTGCAATTGGATCATGCTGCCTTGACCCTGTAAACAAGCTAGCTTTGCCTCCTGTAGTATGTGTAAACATGTTATCTTATTGTTCAGCAGACACATAAATACTTTTAATTTTTGGTTTTTGGTTTACCAGCTTTTGTCCGCTGCTAAGTTCTTCCAGCTGGATGCCCTACAGCGTCACTGTGAAATCATCTGTGCTAAAAACATTAATACTGACACCTGTGTTGATATCTACACCCATGCCAAGGTAAGAAGAGAAGTCTCCACCCTCTTCCATTGTGACCCTGCACAATGAAAATGATATCAGTATTGGTAATAAAGTAAGGTTGAACAGGCTGCCTGTGGGAGCAGCAGAGATTAAGTCTAGTGTAGCTTGTTTGCTGGTCAGTCTTTACCCTGGGTAGACAAATTCCAGCTTGCATTCTGGATAGAGCCTGTTCAGCCAGTTGGTACGCAGTAAATTGCTATCCAAATCAAAATATTGGAAGGGTTGCATCAGTGAGCCCAACTAAAGCCAATCATATTAGTTCTATATGCTACTTCCAAAACAACACATGCATAGATAGAGACAGATGTAGCCCGATGCTGAACTGGGATGCTGCTATACCCTGAGCATTGCAATCAATATTATGGCATTGCTGTAAAATATAGCAGTACTCGATACTCCACTCCGTCTGTTTGGCAGGGTTGTTAGTCTTGACTCAATGGATCTTGTGTTGGAGAGCGGAGAAAACCCTGAAGCTGAAGGAATTGATAAAGTCAGGGGCCACCGGAATCAACCTGATCCCAGGGAAATGGCTATTTATAAACTAGAAATAAGTGGCAGGAACTCAAACAAAATTATTTTTTTCCAAAATATTATTTCTTATTGTTTTACAATACTAAATCCACGATAAATTCCACACTTATTGATGCAAACAGCCATTTACCGATTTATATTCTAAGAAATACCATGATAGTAGTTTGAGTAAATCTAAAAGTGCATTTTCCATTTTACTATGCTTCTACCTTGCTGTAACATGATTAACAATGTTTTTTACGAGTCTAAGATTTACCATGCTTGCCTGTTCTTTACCATGATTTCACTATGCATGTACTCTGATTTTAGTATACTTTGTAGTGTGGTATACCACAGCAAGCGTATATCAGGGAATCTACAGAGCTTTCTCTCCCCTCTAGTTTCTGGGAACCCCTGAGCTCTCTGCATATATGGAGGGCTACTTTCTGAAGAACATGGTGGTGTTGATTGAGAAAGAAGCCTTCAAGCAACTGCTGTATGACAGGCCTTCAGACAGCCCCGGGCCGGACGTGCTGCAGGACCTGGAAAGGACACTGGGAATCAGGATCCAGTCCATTCATCTGTCCTCTTCCAAGGGCTCCATCGTGTGAGCTGCTGTGGATTAAGAGCATCTGTTTCTTTCTTTGTTTATTTATTTTTTTTTTTTTTTACACAGAACACCTGACTTTCTTGCTTGGCCTGCTTGGAATGCTTTAGATATCTGTGCAGCCTGTGTTAAATGATCTATCTCATGCTCATTGGTCATTTCATTTGTTTACTAACCAGGATGCTTATCCTTCCTAGCCTGTTTCAAAGCAAGGGTATGCTGTATGAACAATTTGTGTGGACTTCAACTCTGTGTCATAATGGTTTGGTTTTTACATTAATATATCAGGAGCCATGCGTTTTTATCCACAAAATTGATGGTAATGGACCATTTTGCATAAGGCCCAATCACATAGATAAGTGGCATAGATTTAATGTTAAAAATGTTTAAAGCATATGTGAGAAATGTAAATACTTACCTACTATTAATCTAATGATGAGTTATAAATCAAGTAGGATAAGATATTCTTCATACTTTGTATAACTTTGTGCAGGGAGCATAAAGTGGCTTAATGGATTTTTTTTTTTTTATTATTATATATGCTTGCCTTACATTGTGGTCGTTATTAAGTGTAATTTCCAGCACTGCCAATGTTCCAGAAGGTGGCACCTCATCAATGTGAATATTGTAAGGCTGACAACATTAACAAAGGATTAACCTGTCTGACGAAATTAAACAGTAGATAAGAGGACTGGATCCTGTTGTAAAATAACCCCAATCACTGTTTTAAATAGCTTGTGCCTGTTTTAAATGGCTTGTGCCTACATGATGTGTGCAGCCATAGGGTAAAAAAAGTGTGTGTCACTAATATACAGCATACAGTGCATTTTATTTTTTAAATGGCATATCTGTGCATTAGGCAAATGTTCATGTATAAGTTTCATAGTGGAAAAGAGTAATACTTTCTGTTATGTGGAACTTAATGTACAACCGCAACCAGATGTCGAATTAATGACCCTTTTTCTAGGATCCTGGCTAGTTCAGCTGTTTTTGTACTGATAATGTTTACACAGAGGGTGTTTAAGGGAAGCTATACCAAACCCCAGTTTAATGCAGACTCAAATGGAGCAGGCCTGGAAATCTGGAGAAGCAGTAGACTGACCAAGAAAAATGATGTGCAATTTCAGTACTACAATATGGGCTTCCTTATGTAAAAAGCAGATCAAATATTTGGGAAGCACACCCACTATAATATTGAAGAAGTACCAAGCCCCTGCCTAGCTTATTCTTACTAATAGAGAGAGTACTGTTGACGTGGCTGTCACATTTACTCGTGGCTGGTTTGACTGGGAGTGATCTTTTGGTTGGTGTCTTCAAACCGGACCATTACTATCTAACCACTTAACCTCTTTCTGTACTGTATAGTCATAAAAGCACAGATAAAGAAAAACAGCAAAGTTAAATCTTAAATCAATCTAAATCTTAAATCTATCTTTTATGACTTGAACAACCGACAGACAATAACTTTTACAATTCAAAATGATAATAAAGATACAATGTTACAATACAAACAGATAAACTACTATAGTATGTATAATGTTGATGTATTTCCAACAAGCATCACAAAGCCCTTCCTTGTAGACATTGCTATTGTATACTGTAATTATATTAGCAGGTATTGTAGTAAAACACCACTCACGGTTCAGTCTTAAGGCATGGATATATTGATTATTAATCTTTTTGGTAGCCAGTTACAACAAGATTACCGTTATTTGGGGCTGTAGAAGACAATATACATTCTAGTCATTTTTGCATATCAGTTTAACAGATCTCAAAAGGTTGACTGCCACAGGTAATATAACATAGATACAGTACTGTGTGGAACCAAAATGTTTTTTTTGTATGGTTAGAACAAAAATGAGCTACTAAAGGTACTTAAGCTAGAATTTATTTAAGCAAAATGTCGTGTTTTTACCAATAACATATTTCTTCTATTTATCACTGATTGGATAATGGTCACCCCTGAATAGCTTATGTGCTCATTACTAGATAGGATTCCCTTGCGTAAAACATAGTCCTGACAAAATAGATGAACACATTTAGAAGAAAAACAGTTCCATACATGTGTAAATGTTTTATGTAAATCAGATAGAGAAGGTTAATGTGTGCTTTTTCTGTAAAAAAATGTATATATAACAACCGTGTGTTATTGCTTCTGTATTGTATTGACTTCATTGGATGTTCTGTACAAATGTTATTGTCCTAGGTGTATAATTGCTCTGAAACCAATTTGCATGATTGCAGGTTTGAGTCATATATATATATATATATATATATATATATATATATATATATATATATATATATATATATATATATATATATATATATATATATATATATATATATTATGCAACGATCAATAACTCATAATAGAAGGAAGTATGTTTGTGTAAACTGTATCATGCTGTTGGTACTACGTCTGGAACATTTATTTTTATAAGTTATAATGGGTTGGTCAGATACTGCTAATGTGCTTTTTGTCACCTTTAATAAATATAAGGTGTGGTAATTTAGTTGAGTATTTATCATTCTGAAGTAAATAATGAACTTTCAATTTGGTAGACAAATAGTGTTGGAGATTATGAATGAAATGTGTTTTTTATAAAGTACATTTTTGGGAATATATATATGTAAATGGCCCATGGTTTGTACAGTACAGCACTTACATATGCCCAGCAACATACATAATGGGCCTATTTTTTTTTTTAACCAATTTAAAGTTTGCCCACATTTGTTTCTAAAAAGGAAAACAACTATGTTATCAAAATAGTCAAAAATAGCTTTATTGCAGTAAGAAGTTCAATTACAACTCACAAAAGGTTTTTAGGACAACAAATAATCCTCTCTAATTAAACAATTAGGACTTTGTTCTTGTATAAATGTGATATTCACACCCCTTTAAAATAATGCTGCATAACAGTGACATCTGGTGGAAAAACACAATTGGAGCAGTTAGAAGGGCAACCAAAACTCTGCCTCTAAATGCATTTTCCTGTATTTTGGCTTTTTATGCAGGATAGACCAATGTGGAATATTTAGTTTTGAAGTCAAGTGCAAGTGAGGCCTTGGATATACTGTAGAGGTGCAGACCAATGCTCTAAGTACAAGATCAGTGATATAGATCAGCACAGTCTTTACATACTTCCCAACAGCGTTAAAGGCAACAGCAAAATAATTGGGAATGGAACCAATCTAACAGGTAATTTGAGGTTTGCTGGAAATGGGGATAGGAATTCCAGTCGAACATCATAAGAACAGCATAAGGCGGCCTGTTTAAAAAGCTGAAATAAAATTGTTGCTTTTCATTTAAGTGAGGGCCCAATTTCCTGATTGTCAAAATGGAAAGCCTTTTCATTCACCCATCAGAAACCTGCGACCACCACTTAAAACAGGAAGCCAAAACCTACTGTCTTATGAATAAACAATTCTACATGAAAATAATAAGCATAAAAGGCTCTTCCTTAAAAAAAAACATATACTGCTATACAGTTTTAGCAAGGGCAGCTAAACGCAATATTCTTCTGAATAAAACATAGTTCAGTAATCACCGACTTAAAACACACACCTTTACAATTACAGACAGTTGTCATGTACCTGCACATCTTAATATTATTCCAACATTTGAATTAGCTCAGTAGTTTTATTTCAAAGTAATCACAGACCATAAGAAACTTGCATGTGCACTGCTGGCTTTGATTTTAGAACTTGATTTTGGTGGCTAATTAAATGTCTGTCAATAGATTATCTGTGTTCTCATTTACGCCAATTTCCAACGACATCCACTCCCCTCAGCAAATTGGAGAAGTTATAAAAAAGAAATTCATTCAGCAGAATAACTAAACTTCAACTGGAAATACAGTGTAATCTGACAGGACTTGTTTTGTGTATCATCCATGTGATTACACATCATACACTGTACAGTAGTGGAAGCGTGTCCAGGTTTAACAGTAAGAACTTTAAGCATGAAAATAATATTACAATCCTGGACAAAATAGTTGTATTGTTTTGTGTTACTAATTCAGGACAAGGTTCTGATTTTTGTGATGAGAATCAAACATTGATCTTTCTACCCAATCTCTATTGTTGCACAAATCATAAGCTTCTATTAACAAAACTGCATGAGATATTTACAGAATCTCAGAATTTTACATTTTCCAAGTGTTTTGAGGTTAAAAGCATCATACCTTGTATAAAAGTGTATTGTGTAAATATTAGGGCTGTGATTGAAAAAAAGAACAATACATACATGTTCTAGTGTTCTATTGTTTAATGAAATGCATTTGTGTACAGCAAATAAAATGGCTACAAGTTTCTCCGGTCTCAAAGGTTTTTGTTTGCTTGTCTCTTAAGGTTCCAGTACTGACCTGACTTAAAAAAAACTCTCAAATGAGGAAAAACCCTTAAATTCCACTGTGACCTACCTACTAAGTTTTTACTCCCTCATTACAATATTATTATTGCTGTGTTTAGTTAGGATGAACAGATAATGAAAGGGTAAAGAGACTGTACATGTGCCAGCTGTTTCAAATTGTGTAGCAATTTTTTGATATAGGTAGTCCACCAGAGGCACAGCTAAAACCAAACAGTTCTGTTGCCAGACGAAGAACCTGCCAGATTCTCTGAGCCCGCCAATTGTTTGAAATAAAGCTGTGGGTGCCAAAGTGTACAAATAATTAATGTATGGTGAAACTTTTGATTGATCTACTGATTGATTTACTATTGTTACATGAGACTTATCTAGTACCACCTTTTACCATGACAAGATGTATTTAGTTCAACATACCTGTCTCGCTATGTCTTTTAGCTGACATTGTCAAATGAATGTAGATGTTTGCAGATTCTGCAAGAAATAAAAACAGTGATTTGTCATAATTTCCCATTAAAGCATCCCTTAGCCTTTTCACTACCACCAAATACAACAGGAAACAACAGTGAGCTGAGTTCAAGTGCACATTTCCACACAGATAAAGCCTTGGACAGCATATGTCATCAATAAGGATGTTGACACAGACTTATTAGTAATTGGTTATATGACATGTATTTGTGGTGCTATTCAAACAGCCTGTTACTTGCATCAATACTGAGGCCTTTAAACTGTAAAAAGGGATACATGCCCTCAAGCCAAGAAATCCCAGCCTTAATTAAAGTAAAAGGTCAGTTCTGCTCGGCAAACAAATACTAGCTGTTGCAGGGATAAAATTGATGTTTCTATTGAAACTAAGGTTTTTGCATAACATTAATGCTATTCAAACTGAAAAAGGCATTCAGCATCAAGATGGTGACAAATGACCATGCGCCCTAGTTCTCAGTCTCAGTTCTTGGACTTTTAATAACTATCCTTGAAAAAAAAAAAAAAACTACCATCTGGAATTCATTGAGAATTTGACCACAGTGCAATTGTAACTTCCATGGTGACCATTTGTTTCTGAATACTAAGTTGTCAATAGGAGAATAATCAAATGAAATGCCTGGTCACTGGAGCCTAATGATACCTTATATTTTAATTACTCACCTTATAAAATATAACTAAAATACTGGTGCACAATTTATATTGTAGCCTTTTTAAACAATAAATTATATCACCCAACCTTCTCCTACAGATAAATTTCATTGAACCACACACAAAACATCTCTCTTTCTGTTGGCTGGAAACAGGCAGGCCGCACAAGTATAACTTTAAAACACTGGTGCAGAATTTATATGGTAGCCTTTTCAAATCTCACTTGAATATATAGGTTCCAGAATGTATAGATTGTGTTTAAACAATTCTTTAAAAGGACATACATTCCAGCAACACTGATTACAAGATTGTATACAAACACATATTTAATACTATACTTTCTAGGAACATACTTGGAAGCTCACAGAAAGAAAACAAAATAAATAAACTTACCTTGATAGCTGGACTCTCAACTGTTAGCTTCTGAATCCTGTGCTTAATTTAAATATATTCAATTGTTTATTTTAGTCAATGGTACAGCCCGCATTAGACAAAAAATTGAAGAAATATATTTGTTTTTCTACTTTTTAAACCATTACTGACTTTTTGGCTTTGTATGATTTCCTCTTGCATTTATCGCCTCCAGTAATAACAATTACTGTGATCCTATCACACCGCTCTCTCCTAATGTATTCTCCGCCTCCAGTAATAACAATTACTGTGATCCTATCACACCGCTCTCTCCTAAGTATTCTCTGCCGGCACTGCCTCTCTTGGAACACAATCAATGACATTTTTTTTTTTTAAATCAATGACATCACTGTGCCCTGCCTGCTAATTGCACTTGTGATTTCTCCTCTGATGTCAGCGACAAGAAAAATAAATACCTGAAAATATATTATATCAAAATTGAGACATTTTAGAAACCATCCTCTTTCATGAGCTTTGACAAATCAAAACATATAACGAATGGAACGGGATTTACGTTACTTTTTGTAAGTACATGGAAACTGGGACTACACTGTAAACCATTCTTTAACAATTAAGCCGCATGCAACAGATTTTAGAGAATACACACATATTTCTAAAATCTACTTTGTTTATTTTATTTTAATAAATCTATTCTCAAACCATTCAAATAAACACTAAGATATCAATAAATCTATTGCATAAGATGCATTCAAACTTTGGTTGGTTGCTGGGTGGTTGGGGGTGTAGAATAGTTTCTTATGTTTAAATTTATACCTTACGAAATATGTTAGCATACTTTATTGTTATTTGTTTTAGCAAACTACATAGATTTCTCCCAAAAAAAAATCCTTGTTATTTCAGGAGTATGAGCTTTCTACTGCAACTTTAATCAATGGCAAAGAAAAGTCTGTGAGAAATCCACCATTGGAAGTAAGTTATTGCATCAACACTTTATGAAGATGATGCCATCAAAAGATGCAAAAGAAAAATAACTAAATTAATTATTAAACTGGCAAACAAAGGCATTACTCTGAAATTAAAAGTAAATAATTAATTATTATATTAAGTATGTCGGGGGCTCCCGAGTGGCGCATCCGGTAAAGGCGCTCCGCGTGGGGTGCAGGATGCGCTCTATAGCCTGGACATCGCTGGTTCGAGTCCAGGCTATTCCACTGCCGACCGTGGACGGGAGCTCACAGGGGGCGGTGCACAATTGGCCGAGCACCGCCCGGGAAGGGAGGTCCTAGGTCGGCCAGGGTGTCCTCGGCTCACCGCACACCAGCGACCGTTGTAGACTGGCCAGGGACCTGCGGGCTTGCCTGTGAGCTGCATTGTCGTCTGACACTGTAGCTTTGGGTTGGCTGCATGGTGGGCCTGCAGAGTGAAAAGAAGCCATCGGTTGACGGCACACGCTTCAGAGCAGAGTGTGTGTTTGTCATGTTGATATTTCTAGAGAGTTACATCCTACTGTTGATTTATCACAACCTTATCTTTCAGGGTGAACATGCAAGTCCACATGCTGATGAAGAACTGATTTATCCAGGTGCTAGAGTTACAAAATCTGAAAGCTTTGTTTCACAGAACACAAGGAATACCTGAACACATTTTTAAAAAGTTTTGTATGTATCAGAATATTCCTAAATGGATGACACTGGCATGTAAAGAAGGTAGTATGTCTCAAAGCCAATGTTTTGTTGATGAAATGCTGAAAGGTTATCCGAGAACAAAGAAAAGTGTTACAAAATACAGCGTTTTGTTTTTGGGCTCTCCAGAATCAAGGTTTCCTTCACCACGAGAATCATATTTACTTGAAGCATCTGGTATCTATGCATCACAAATGTGCAACTTTTATAAAAGGGCAATAGTTAATTGAACAAGGATACATACAAAAAATGTTAAGCAATTACAAAAAAGGTTATTTTAGAAAACTGAGAAATTGGAATTGCAAAATCTTTGATTGATATTGGGAGTTTATATGCTCAGGGTTTTGTCATAATTTATCCGGTTTCCACTGTTGACAACAATATTGCTACAGATTCTCAAACTGGCGCTAGTGCCTTGGGTATTGTAAAAATTACAAACATATCAAATAATCTTAAAATAGTGTTGTTAAAATAACTGGTCATTGTAAGGAGTTCCTTGTAATCAGATTACTTTTTAAAGTAATCAGTAATATTTTATTTTGGTGGTATTATGTTATTTTAAGTGGTATTAACACTCTTAATTTATTTCCTGATAATAATTTAAAAGAAGAAAATCCAAATTCATTTTTTTTTTTGAATCACATGTGCAACTTTAGAAAGGAATGTTATGTAAGTCATTATCTTAAGGAGCATTTTAAATGTTTGTCTCTTCTTTACACCTATGGCTATAATTATCTTTCAAAACAATGTGTGATTTATTTGTTCAAATCCTGTTGTTATCCCTCTGTGGGGACTGTTTTATGTTGCTACTAGTTTTCTGTGGGCCATGTTGTAAATAATGGGTTATACCCCTGAAGATGAAGTCTAAAATTATCTTAGTCCTCTCCCCCATTACTTTCTATCTGTATTTTAACATCTGAAATGCAATAAATTATCTACTCTTTTACTACATGCTAAAAATACAGACCCATCTCCTCTTTTGATCACAATTTAATATTTTTAATATTACCTTTTTGTAACATCCTGCTGTTTTTAAAATTATGGATAAAGTTAACACCTGTACATTTGTGTCCTGTAGGACTGCCATGAATCCTGCAGGACTCAAATACAATTCCTGCAGTACTGCCATGAATCCTGCCATGAATTGTATTTGAGTCCTGCAGGACACCTTCACAACTCCTGCATGTTCCTGTTGGAATCCTGCAGACTTGGCCGTAACTAGCTATGAGGACACCAAGGTTGTGTCCTCGGTTGTTTTTTTTTTTTATTTTGCATAAATGCTGATGCTCATGTAAAAATTCTGGTAAAGTACAAAGACTAAAGTTAAATGTTTTCAGGTATAACTTCACTACTTGTTTAAAAGGTCACAAGTCCTAAAAAATGTCTGTTAGACAGTAAACATCAGAACAAGCCGAGGCCAGAAAATTAGATTGAGAAGAGACATCCACAAGATACATTAAAAGAGATGTTGCCCATCTTTCTGTGCTGTTACCTTGGCAACCGGAACCCTCTGGAAAGAATGTGACAAATTATCCACTGAATACCCTGAACACCCTGAAAGAAAAACCAGACTGTATCAATCATGAAGCAAGTGGCATAAGAAAAATTCTAAGAAAACCAATGAGCCCTTAATGTTGAACTCAGCCCAGTCTAGTGCACAGCCTGAACACAATCATTGGGAACCCTGTTTGCACAAGCTGGAGGCAACAGCAATGGAAGCTGACAAACCACATTGAGTGGCTCATTTTTCACACTTTTTGCAATCTTTTAAATATTTGCAAGATTTTTACAAAGAAGCGTGTCTATAGCATGTCTCCCCCATACACACCCTCATTTATAAACCCCTTTCAAGACCCCAAAATGTATCTAATTGAGGCTACACAAAACTGTCCAGGTTGTAACTTATTTATATGTAATATATTTCCTATTAAATTCATTCACATCAATTTATCAAAATGTGTGGCCTTTTCAAACAGAAACGAAAAGTAATTTTTTTTAAAAGTTTTTATTCATATTACTGCACATGGCAATAAAAATATAATATTTCTACAGTAGTTTGAAAGCATGTCCAATTTGGTTATTTGATTATTTCTCAATTTGAAGCCTCTGATACTGCAAAGTCTGCCTGCAAAATAAAAGCAAAATGTTACTGTTATGTACTAAATTAATACACCCCTGGACATTTTCACCCATTTTCACTGAATTTTGGGCGAATCTGTAATTAAAGTCACCCAACACAAGCTTCACCTGTCTGAAAATCTGTGCTTCCTAGATGTCTGAGCTACTGAAACTATGCATTCGTGATTACATTTTTTATTGTTGTGACACTAACTATTGTTTGTTAATATATATATATATATATATATATATATATATATATATATATATATATATATATATATATATATATATATATATTATTTACAGTGTAGTCCATTTTTGCCTCTCCAAAGGAGCTACCTGGGATTTAATGGGTTAAAACCTGTACATTTCAGTCAAAACACAGGGTTGCCCATTTAAGGGGAACCGCTGTTTTCCAGAATAGTCTATTCGGTGCTTCCGGGAAGCCTATTTTGAGGGGGTGGCGCAGAATTTTAGAAAACCACAATCATAGAACTATACGCAAAAAGTCTATCTGACTGGAAACAGGCAGTACGTAGAACAGCTACATACGTCATAGTGGTGCGCCTGCACAAAACAGCTGGCATAGCCCTTCCACATGTCCAGTTTACGCATGTGAAAGTCTGCCAAGACTGTGTGAGGGGTTTATAAGAGTGGATTCATACATAAAGAAAACATAACGAAGTTATTGTCATCTAAATTTCAAAGGAAAGCACCGACAAACATAAAACACCCAGCAATTTCTGAGGTATTTTATAATCCGCGTAAAATAAAACAGAGATCTACAATGAGCTGCCAGATCACTTGTGTTGGATGGGTAAAGCAAGGAGTTGCCAAAGAAACACCTGACAAGGTAAGTTTTATTGCTGTAACTATTGTAATACACACGCCCAGCTAATATTGTTGTGTTAAATTGTGTAGTGTGTATATATATACTCCCTGCCCGACACATCATAAATAATATACTGCAGTCTGCGTTAAAATGTTTTAGTTTTCAGTGTATATTCTGTAATATAAAGCCAATTGGATAAACTCTTTTTTTAACAGGTTGAACTAAGTAAAGATGAACTACAGCGTCTCATCAGTGAAGCGAAAGAACACATGGAGTAAGATAAGCTTTTAAAACTACATAAAACCTTATCTGAATTTCCTGACATGCCTTATTTAATTTCCCTACGCTGTTCTCAGTCGAGAACAGCTCGTTTTATACAGTACTTTTTCTGTTCTGACTAAGGAGTTTAGTTCTTGAATATTATTTTTGATGGCCACACATTAACACCACAGTTATAAAAAATACTGTGATTCCTAGTTGATGTCTTGCTTGCTACACTCTCTCCGGTAGGTTAGCAGCATGTGCACTCAAACCTGATTACAATCCAATCTGTTTGTTCCTCAAAGGTAGTTTGGACTAGTTTAGAGACACAAACGTTCAAACCGCACCTCTTGAAACTTGTTTGCCACTATGCCATGTGACATACCATACTCCATCTACTTGCAGCAGATTAACAATTGCTGTCCTAGCTCTGATAACAAAACATACATTTTAAAGGGGATTGTGTTTGTGATATATGAAACATTTTAAGACAGCATTATAAATGTAGGATAAGGTCATTTTAGCACATTATATTACCAGTATAGACCATTATAACCATATATTGCATTTTTCTTTGCAAGACAGGAGATATGCAGGGAATCTTTGAAAATGTCAATGTGTTTCTTGTTTTCAGAGATGAAACTGAAGATGGTGAAGCGTTGGATGATGATGACGATGAGGGGGTCGCCAGTGCACAAGAACTGAGTGATGAGACAGAGGCTCCACAGGAACAAGATGAAACTGATGATGAGAAACTGGATAAAGACGAACTAGCAGAATATGGGCTTGATAAATATGATGAGGAAGACACAGGTTAGTGTGATTCTTTTTAAAAAGAAAAATGTATTTCTTATAGAAATGCTGTCTTTTATATCCTAATAGTCCTGCAGTGAAATAAACAGTCCTAGATAATCTAAAGGTCCAATTTTCATCCTTTTCTTTTTTTATTAGACGCAACAAATCTAGGAGACAGCCTGGCAGGCCTCACGGTCTATGGAAATAATGAAGAGGACCCTTATGTTACCATTAAGGATACTGTAAGTATGGGTGATGTTTAACATAAATAAATTCCTCCTTGAATTCCTTAAAGTAACCGTTAATTGTGGTGTTCAGGAACTTTAGAAATTGATGTTTATTTTTTGGATGCTGTTAATGCTGCTGAGAGCCTTTTTAGATGAGATGCTGTATTGTTAAGTATATGCAGACCATGTGACCAGTAACTGTGGGTGTTATATCTTGTGGATTTATGAACCGCTGCTTTTATCTTTTTAAAGGATCAGTATGAGCGGGAGGATTTTCAGATTAAATCAAATGACAACCTGGTTGTTACAGGCAGAGCTGAGAAGGATTGCTGTAATTTGGAGATACATGGTTAGTTTGCCCTACTGTTCTTGTGTTCGTGTAAAAGTGAACTTTTGAAATGTAATTTTCCTCTTACCTAAGTGTTGTAGCAAATGTACATCCAAATAATGAAGAGACACATATTCAATTGTGATTAAACATGCTATAGACATTCTTTATTGATTGTGTCTGTCATTTAAGTCTAGAAAACCTCTTGTCCAGTTGTGATGGAAAATCTTCAAATGCCATTCATATTTACTCCTCCCCTTTCTAACTGGTTTATTATTTTTACCAGAGAATCTGGAGGAATCTCTCTGAGATGGCAATAAGACTCCTATTGCAGAGCAGTTTCATCCATTCCAGGTTTTACTACATTAGCCTCTGTGTATAGATAACATGCTCAGGTGTGTCTTCTAAACTCATAATAAAACCAATAATGGATTAAACTGCTATGCAATAGGAGTGTTATTTCCATCCCTGCTTTTTATATGTTAAATGTGTGTTTTTGTGTGGCGATTTCAATATATTGATAGCTCTTGTATTTGCAGCCGAAATGGGGGGTGTACAGTAAGTCATATACACGCTTCATTAAACTCAAACATTAATAGCAAAACAGTTTTTTGTATTCATAAATATTAGGAAGAAAGTAATTATATATTTTAATCGAGATAGTGTCCCTTCAATTTGATTATGGGCGGTATCTGTATGTATAGTAAAGTTTACAGTATGCCAGGGTTATAATTTAATCCTAATAAGTGCACCTTTGTGTAACTGTGTGCCATGAGAATCAACATGCTTTTAATGGAGTAAACCAAGTTTCTTGTTGTTTTTCTCTATAGTGTACAATAATGAAGAGGACTCCTTTTATGTGCATCATGACATTCTCTTGCCTGCATACCCCTTGTGTGTAGAGTGGCTGAACTTTGACCCTAACCCCCAAGAAGGAACAGGTAATTGAATCTGCAAAAAAGATGTTGCAGTGGCCCATGCTCTTATTGGCAATGTTGAGGAGCATTAAACTACAATAATGTATTCCCTTGTAGTTTTGGATTATTTCCTACAATGTGTTTCTTTCCTCCAACTCATTCAGGAAATTATGCTGCTGTTGGTAACATGACCCCAGTGATAGACGTGTGGGACTTGGATGTGGTGGATTGTCTTGAGCCGGTCTTCTCTCTTGGCAGTAAAAAAATAACAAAGAAGAAAAAGAAGAGCAAGAAGGTGGGCTACTCCAGTAGCTTGAGAAATTATTGGTACAAAGTTGTGGTGAAATCTTCTGCAAAATCATTAGAAACCTGGACCAGTGCCCATGGTGAAAGTGTGAATTCTGAGTCGTCTTTTAGGATTGTTGCCAGGGTGGAAAACAGCAGGAAGTATACAGGTTGTAGGCTTTAATAGACAAATGCTTCAGCCCTGCCTCTCTCTAAATTAGTGAACCTGATGGATGTTAGTTACTGGGGGCATTGACAGCTCCATACTAACTCTGAAACAGGTTGTAAATACTGTGTTTTCTATTTCAGGGTGCTGCTGCAGAGAGTGCAGTCGAAGGACATTCAGATGCTGTGCTGGATCTGTCATGGAACAAACTAGTTAGGTAAGAATGAGGGTGACTGCTGTAGTATCTTGTTTTTATATACTGTATTTTAATTGAATATTTGTTTTGAGGTTTGTTTTCTGTGAGATTTTAAATGGCTTGCATCCCAAATGTCAACATTGCTGTTGACCTACACCTCTGTTTTATAAATTGAAGAATGACTGTATGATATTGAGAAGGATACAGTATTGCATGTCAGTGTGTGTGAGATGGGTGATACATTTCACATATTGGAGTCTATTGGACATAGATGCCCTGCAGTCAGTGTTTCTATGGCACTGCAAAGTGTTTGAGAACCTATTCAGGCTTTTTCTTTTTTTGTTCTCCCTTAGGAATGTTTTGGCCAGCGCATCTGCTGACAACACAGTAATTCTGTGGGACATGGCACAGGGCAAGCCAGCCTCAACTCTCACATTACACACAGACAAGGTAAGGTGGAACTCTACCTTAAACAAGGGCTATGAAAAAAACATACCATTGATTTGCCTGGTAAATGCTCAGAAGGCTAAGGGGCAGTTCAGGATTTTCTATGGGATTATACTGTAAAGCAGATGGAAGGTGTCCAGCACAGTGGACTGTGTATCTACTTGTAAGGTATGATATGAAAATTATTCACAGCATGCATCGATTCAGTAACACACACATATCACTGCAATCTTCTGTTGAACAAATTACTTAAAGGAATATAATAGGGTTGTGTGTATATGTATATGAATAGTAAGCAAGGCAAAAAAGAGACTCTTTCCTTTGTGTATACTAAGCTTGACAGGGGCGTAGAAAATGAGCTGCTGTCATGAGGCTCAAAAACAAGGGCTTTGAGAAGCTCCAAAATGAAATCTGAGTCTCTCTCTTAATGTGTCAATGTCTAGCTACTTTATTCAGGTAAATACTTCAGGCAACATTATTTTGCAGGCTGTAAACATCTCTGGTGGTCTACTTAAGACACTTAAGTCAAAACAAGTGTTAAGCTAAAATCAGATAGGTTTATGGTGTACAGTAGTAAATGTATGCAACGGTGCAATGAAGAAACAGAAAAAACTCGGTTGCAGGGGTAAGAAACTACAACTGCACTTTTTATACTAACTTCATTACAGAAAATCCACCTTTTAGTCAGACTTTCTGAAAGACAGTCCTGGAGGAAAAAAAATATAGTAGCATTTTCTTTTTTCATTTCAAAAGCAAGGAACGATCTTTCTGGTTGGCAAAACACAACCAACTTATCCAATTCTGAGTCTCCTTGAAATGGTCTGTCTCATCGTGTTCAATAGCTTCTTTGTTCAGACGGAACAATTCTAACTTGATGTTAAGCAGGTGTTAAATACCTGCAATAAGGCAACTGATAGTGCAAATTTACCATAGCTCACAACAGTGAATTATTCAGATACCACCGCATCCAGACAGACACAACTTTACATGGAAACGTGATCTCACTGTATATTTAACTTTGAAAACCAATAGGTCCTTTAGGCTACCTTTACAAATGCAAAACAAATAAAACGCACTAGCTACACCCTCCCCCACCGTTATTATTTGCCCACTTCTTCAGTTTAATTGCCTTCTAATTCTTACACCTGTGTTCGCTACTGTTCTCAGATATGAACTACTGCTAAATATAACGCAAAATACATTTTTATAAAGCCTAGCGACCTGTCAATTGTTTGATGGATCAAACTAAAAATTATAAAAACTGAAGGTACCTCTTCCTCGTGGGTCGTACCAGCTGCTGACTTCAGAAAAGCACAAGAATTCATACCTATAGCCAATGGAGATTCAGAACAGCACGCACATGACTAACATAAGAGCACTATCGTCATGGCAATGAGCTGGCAGAGTGGAAGAATGTCTTGCAAACGCTTTACAAACATTTAAGCAGTGCAGCATCCAAACAAAGGAATAGGTAGTGGATGCATTTATACTCGGAATAACCTACTTTTTTTTGCATTAACTGATTCTAACTTTATTCTTTATTTGTTTATCATTAAGCGATAGCAATGCATTGGAGTATTCTTTTGGAGCATGTCTATATATAAAACAAAAATTAGCAAATTATTGATTCATCATTCTTATAAATGCCAGATTTTATGCATATTTGTTTAGAAACAGGTAGCAACATCATGAGGACCACCCAAATAGTCATTCACGGTTACACCACCGCATAAAAAAACATTAGTTTTGTACCCAGTACATCATTTATTATGTGGTACTTTTACAGTTGAATTTTTTTTCATTTATTTATTTAAAGCACCATTTAATAAACAGACATCTGAAGATATATATTATATGTATTTTTAATTTTAAAAGGTTGTCAAGAATACATGATATGATGTGATCATTTCTTTTGGTTGAACTGGCGTAACAATGAAAGTTTCTCTGAAATTTGAAGCTTGGTTCCTGGTTAAACTATTTATTTGACTGTACATTTTTTTTAACTCGATTTGTGTTTTTTTTAATATAGTTTAATGTGAATAAAGTACATAGCAAGCACCGTCTGCCAGCATGTTGACTAAGGATTCAGTAGCATGCGCTAATCGGCCAACTTTCCACAATTGGCATTAAGGCCAAAGATTATTTAAAAATTTCTTTACAAAGCATTATTATTAGAGATCAGACAACTTGGGCAATATATAACACAGAATTGTATATGTTTACAGCAATTGTCTGGAGCATAATGGTTGCAATACATATTAAATAGGGTTCCAGTATATAGAGTATAAGAATAAGGTTATAATATGAGAGAGTTCCAGAAAGTGGCCTATGTTTTAGAATAGAACACATCTTAAAAATGAGTTCTAGCAGTTTGCTTGTGAGTATCAAACAGTCTGTTGTCAGGATAGACCAGGAATCCAGTAAAGGTGATATACTTGCCATAGTTGCTGTAAAGGGCAAAGCGTCCATGCTGCTGACTGTAGAGCCAAACTATGTCACCCTGCTGGAGGGAGAGCATCAGACTTTGGCTCTGCATCTCCCTGCGCTTGGAGTCATCCTCATCAAAGATCATGGCCTGCACCTCTCTGGAGTTCTTCATAAGCTTCACAGAAACGGCCCGCAATGGGTGCTTGCCTACGTTGAAGGAGAAGTAGTAGGCACCAGGGAAACGGCAGGTGAAAATCCCAGACGACATGTTGAAGTGACCTCCAATGTTAACGTACTCCAGGTCGAAGGAGATTGCGGCACTGTGCTCTCTGCTGGTGTCCTCTCCAAGAAGCGAGTTTGTCCTGGCCACAGAGAACGCAGATTGAGGGACTTCCACCTTCCCTCTGTTTGATGGTAGAGTATTCGGGGATTCTACAACTGAACGATGGTGGCAGTGACACTCTGAGTGATAATGGTCTTGCGAGGTCTGGGAAATCGCATGGTTGTTTAGGTAAAGATCAGAGGTGTCTGGGTAAATCAGGTAGCCAGTAAATGTAGTATAGGGCCCCATGTTGCTGTATAAGGCATACCTGGGGTTGTTGTGCAGAAGAAGCTCCACTGTGTCCATGGCCTTCAAACTGAGCATGATGCTTTGGCTTTGCACCTTGCGGTTTTTATGGCGGTGCTCATCATACACAATGGCCTGAACCTCCTGCCCATTTTTGACTAGCATGACTGAGAGCAGCTTTTTGGGGTACTTTCCCACTGTAAAAGCGAAGTAGTAAGCCCCAGGGACCCTGCAGCGGAACCTTCCTGAGTCCGGATTAAAGTCATCCCCAATGTTAACCAATAGCTTGTCGAAGGTGACATATTTCTGGGGCCCTCCCAACATGCTGCTTGTTCTGGCAGCTGAGAAAGCAGATTGAAAACGGAGGTTTGGGTCTGTTCGGATAGGTGTGCATGTGGCTTGATAAAGTAGGAAGCAGGTTAAAGAAACCCCCACTTGGACTACACTTTTTAAAACCATTTTACCTGTGAAAAGATAAAGATAAATAGTTTTGTTTTTTTTAGTTTCTGTTTTGCGCTTCAGTATTTTTTCCTAAATATCATTGCATCACAACATATGTCTATTGATTTTTACATGTGTACATGATTATGTATGAAGTATTTTTCTAATATTTTTTTTGGGGTTGGTAGAAAGCTAAAGCTTTTATTTAACTGAGTTCATGATTACTTTCTACCCTCCATTTTATATATTTTGTAATCTTAGTGGATTTGCAATGTGATGTTAATGTTTCACACATGCTTCTTCAGCTTTACTTTAACTCTGGCTGGTTACTGCCTTTGTTACTGGTGGCTTTTCTGGGGTCTGTGGATTCTAAGCACAGTCGCCAGTATGTTTCTGCATGACAAACCAGTACAAGAGGAATATCAGGAAGTCCAATTTGAGCTCTGTCAAAACAATACGAGTCATCAAAAGGTACGGCTGAGTGGAAGCAACAGATGCTTTGATACGGCTGGTATTGTCTCTTCTAACTGTGCACTGGGAGAATGTGATAGATTGCACACTAGTTCATCTGTTCCAGTCTGCTAGAACAATAGCACATTTCAGAAAGGGGGGATCTCGGGCATAGTCTTTAAGCACAGACCTCCAGTCAGGGTAGTTGGTAGACTTAAGGCTTACATATTGGGTGACTGGGACCGTTCACAGGATGCTAAGTGGTGCAGACGGTCAGCTACATGATAATTACGAAGATATTTCCTCTGTCTCCTCTGGTAATAATGTAGCACCCCCAGTGCATTTTTCCCACTGCAGAAAAAGAACTGTTTGTAAATGCAGATGTTGCCCTAGAAGTGTTTTGCTTTGTAGTTACCATAATAGTGCCTGTTACCATCTTGTAAATGCTGGTTAATATCACCATAATAATAACCGTAATGATTACATGAGTCACTTAAAATAACATTATACTTAGTACTTCTATTTTTCAGTGTTTATTCCCTTTGTGTTTTTTTTGGTAATGCCCAAAGCGCTCTTTTGGAGTTTGGAGGTGTTGAGGAATCCCAATAACTGCTCTAAATGGGAATGATGGGAATTGGGGGTGTGTGTTGTACATCTTTTGCAACAAGGTGTGGTAAACGGCACCATCAACAGGAGAAAATAAGCACAGAAAATGTAATAGTCTTTGGTTTATTTATGTATTGCTATTATTGGGTGCATTAGACAGTACAGTATGTTCTGTGTGATCCTAAGAATTTGAAGAATGTGTTGTGTAAAAGTCTGGAATCCGTTCACCAGGTTCCAAATCCTTTACTGTAAACTTGCATAGTGGTTATTTAGGATGTCTTTTATTGACCCAAACCAAAATTAGAAGTTTTGTTATTGGAGCAGAGTGTTGTACATTTTTCTTAAGGTCCCCATCATTTCCAGGCTTTCCTGTGTCTGTTTACTTGACCCAGGAGATATCTTTGTATTTCAGAGTGATCATCAGTTTTTGATGTTGGTGTTACTGGACAGATTTATGAAAGCTTATGCCCTTACACATAAAAGTACTTTTGAGTAACGTGAACAAACTATTGACAAAATGGTCTGCTCTGACAAAGAGGACACAAGGGTTTATCTGCAGAGGAATATAAAGTGTGTTAAACTGAACATGACTGTTGGAGACTGCTGCGTTGCTTTGTTAATCCATTTCTCATACTGATTTTTAGCTTTTTTTTCTGTAAGTTGAGATAATGAACCTGCGTATCATGGTGGGGTTAAACTGTGCAGCACCTTCAGCTGACCTCCAGGTACATGTGTAATGCTGCCCTGTACAACTCTATGTGAAGGGTTGCAGGGGCCATAGTCTGCCAGCCTCTGAGATTTAATCGCAACAGAAGCAAAAATGTGATTGTCTGTATTGTTACTACAAGCAAATAAAACTGAAACATAGATAGTGGTGGAAAATCAAGACAACATAGAAATACATAAAATATGTAGGTATTGTTGGAAGCTATAAAATAGTACATTATAATTAATTATCAGAACAATGTGCCAGTATCAGGAATACTAAATAGGTTAGGATTTCAGTATATCTTTGTATATGATGAATATATTGCTTACAATTTTACTTGGCAGCCTTAGCACCGTCAGATTGATGCAATCCCTTTTTTTTTTTTGTAACTGTCATGCCATACTGTAATAGTGCCATGCAATACTGCAGATAGAAATGTGGATATGAAAAAATAGTTAAGTAGATCCCTACCTGCTGTAATGAAGTAACGTGGAGCAGATGTTGCAGGTTTCCCCCAGGCAAGTGAGCTCTCAGGTCAGTTTGACTGGTGGAAGCAGAGCCCTCTCAGCCTCCCAGCATGCTATAATCACAACCTTTGCTCCATAGATGAGTTGAGCTTCATTAGCCTGTGTTGATATGACTGGGAGCTGAACAATAAGAAACAGAAGCGGAGGAGGTGCTACCAAATTATACCCTCCAAGCCCTTTTAACCCTTCAAGTGGCCCATGCATCCCATATGTATATCATATGCATATATCGTATATGCAGCTACAATAAGGAGGCATTAAAAAAAGGTTAGCCTGCCAATAGAGCAGGTAGTTCATTGTTAGAGTTGAATGTGACACCTAAGGTGTTTTATTCATACAAAGAAGGATTGGTAATGTGAATCTACCCAGTCTGCTCCACACTTATCCATAGTTCTGTCATGTTAACATACATATTGACTTTTTTTTTCAGGTTCAGGCTTTGAAATTTCATCCATTTGAAGCACAGTCACTACTTTCTGGATCTTTTGACAAGTAAGCAATATTTAAGCATCAAGTGCAATATACTGAAGACCTAACATTTTCTTGCAGGTGGTTAGCATGCCACTCAAGGATCTCGATTTTTATTTTTTTACCCTTTTTTACCCTTTTTCCAGGTCTGCAATTCTTTACGATTGTAGAAGTCCACAAGACAACCACCGGATATGGAGGTTTAGTGGTCAGGTTGAGCGAGTTATCTGGAACCATTTCTCTCCATGGCATTTCTTGGTAAGACTGTTAAGCACTGGAACTTTCTTTCTATTTTATTCAAACGGGATTGTGTTTTTTTTAGGTACAACTACAATACTGGTACTGGACTATGCCAGCCATGTGTCTTTCTGTGTGTTTGTTCTACTCTGATTTCAGTTAATCAAACTGGCAATATACCTTTTAAACAGACACTTGTAATTGGCAGAGTTGTAACAAGTCACCAAAATTGGGACTCGAGTCAAGTCATTGGGGAGTAAAGACTTGAGTTGAGTCTTTGACATGCCAAGCGCGAGTCGAGTCACTAAACTGCTTGAGTCATTAGTTCTGACAGTTCAAGATATCTTGATTTAATCAGATTAGTTTTACAGGAGATTAGCAATCTTTGCAAATGAAAGGAAATTTGGTGGCATTTCATTTCATGTTGAGGTATTAATTCAAGGTTTTAATACAAAGGAGACAAATAAAGAAACTGAGGCAAAATTGTGTATAATTCAGTTTTATATAATTCACAGGTAACATAGAATCTGTACTACATATCTCTCCTCTTAGTGTAAGCTGAGCTATGGAGTGTCTTTTTCCATTAAATGTCAACTAGACATTTTTAAGTAACAGATACATAATAAAAAGGTGTCTGTTGGAGTCCTAATGGCATAACTAAACATAATACTGTACTGAAAAAAAGTACAAAAACAAATACGTCTTTCTCCCCGGTCACATCTTACTTAAATATACATATACATCAAACTTTAAGTTAAAGTATTAGATGTGACCGGAAAGAAAAGAAGAAAAAAACATTTTAAGCTTTAGTTAAAGTCTTTTAACTGAGACTTTAAACCTAAACCTTAAACAGACCCTGATTAACACTGACCTTGGACTACCTAATATTAGTTTAGGTAAACTTCCAAATGTTTGTTTTTATTAGTTTGCATTAGCTTAACAAATGTGCTGTAAACAATGTTTTATTCAGAATTGGATTTAAAGGGAAATTAAAAAATAGCTACAAAGCACCAACTCCCTTAAGAGATATGGTGTCCATAAATAAACAGATAAAATACATACAACGTTACATACATACATTAAATAAAAAAAGAATAGTGAGCACCATATACTTCCCAAATGATTTACTTTTCAAGCTTTTGCTAGGCAAAATTTTACTTTTTTAGAAATGTTTTCCATATATTCATTACCTTTATTTGTGTGCTAACAAAACCTGAAAAATAACTCCTTATCAGTGCTTTTTCTGCCATGTTGTTTAATTTGCCCTGGCATTATTTATTTATTTATTTATTTATTTATTTATTTATTTATTTAAATATCAAATATCGACTACCTTCACATTTTGGAAAAATACCCCTGTTGCTTGTGCCTGAGTTTTTAATTAATTCAGATTCTCATTTTAACCATTTGAAAAAAACAAAAAGGTACCGGTATAAATTAGTGGCAGTTACCGGTCCTATGTTTTGAATGCAGTTTATTCATATTGTCGCTTACAGTGCTGGCAGGATGCAGCCTGCTTATTTCTCTCCCGGTCGACTGTATAGTTATTAAAAGCAAACCACCACAGGTACTTTTAGTGTGGTCTCCATGTTGTTGGTTTGTTTTTTTTGTGTCTGTGACAAAACTTAGAAGTCACTATTTTCCTCAGGATTCTGTGATCAGTGATCAGAAATCAGTCTTTGCTTCCCGCCTACACATTTTGATTCCCAGGCTCCCTGCTGCTTGTGATGTTATGATCACAGAATGGTGCTATAGGGTTGAAAGGTGTTTTCTATTTCCTTAGCAATGGTCTTAACCATGGCAGGAACCTGTTTATGTGCAAAATGACAAGATGACTGCGTGTGTTGAAAATGAAATAAGTTTCTTACTGATTTTATCATAAAGACAATGACTCCAGTCAGATGGAGACTTTTCTTTTGAGCAGGGGGTTGAGTCTTTGCTTGAGTAGAGTCACGAATAATTGCGACTTGATTCCGAGTCGAGTCATTGACTCGAGTCATTACAACTCTGGTAATTGGATGTAGACACAGAATACCTGAATGGGTTTCCATTCACATACTGTACCCCTCAAGCTCTGTTGTAAAATAAAATTTAAACATCTTTAGAAAAGAAAATGTAAACACCAAAAGAGGACCATTCAGGTACAATTGCTGTTAAATATAGATAACGGGATAGGCAAACCCAGGCATACCTCTACTTGCAATGACCACTTCAGGTCTTAAAACTTTGGCCCATAAACAGGGCTTGTTGCTGTTTGCAAGTTACTGTTTATCAAGAGAAGCCTATACTGTATGTTGCAATTGGTTCTGATGGAAGACAGAGGCTTTTGACACACAGAGATAAGAAGAAAACGTTGGCTTTTAAAACTCCAAACCAAGAACTGGTAACAAAGCTAATGGTAATGGTTAATCCTTTAACTTAAACTTAAACTTAACCATTTTAATTAAGTCATTGCAATTGTTAAATGTATCTTTCAGGCCAGCACAGAAGATGGTTTTGTGTATTGTTTAGATGCACGGTCAGATAAGCCGGTCTTTACACTCAAAGCTCATGACGGTGAAGTATCAGGTATGCTTATTTGTCATTTTTGGCAGATTTCAAACTACTTGTATAAAACCCATCATGGTAAACAAAGCAATTAATTCTTCCTTTGAAAATGAAAATAGTTCTGAAGATTATTCTATGAATCATTGAAAACGTTTATAGCCAGACAATGAGACGAGGCAAGACAGTTTTCACTAATTGTGCATTCCACAGAGTCATAAAGCTGTCTCTGTTTCTTCTATATAAAATTGATTAATGTAATAAAGATCATGTTTTCTTGTCTTTTCAATATATTATTCATATAAACAATCAAACCTTACCAACTTAAGCAAAAAATTAGGTGTGCAGCATGGGTTTACACTGCTTCTATAAATCAGGCACTAGTGTATCTTAAGTACAGTTCAGTTTAGCACTATTAAACAGCACTGTGCTTTTGTTCTTTTTACAGGATTAGACCTGAGTAGTCAGATAAAGGGGTGCCTAGTCACATCCTCTTCAGATAAGCATGTGAAGATCTGGGATATTCTTGGAAACAAGCCTAGTCTCATCCACTCCAGAGATATGAAAATGGTGAGTCACACTGATCTTCGCATGCACATTTTATTTCAATATACTGCACTGTTTAATGTTATTTTAAAGATTGTAATTGTCCTTCCTTTACAATTAATGTATTACCTCCTATTGGCATCAGCACCATAAATGTTGGCCTCCCATTTTGCTTTTAAATAACGCTATGGAAGGATTACTATAGACTGATTCTTTCAATTTAGCTGCAGTCTGACCTACTATCACAAGATGGAATTAGGTTCCAGGAAGCAACATCTTAAACCTAATGTTAGAGGGGGTTCTGGAACAATAAAACAAGCAAAGAACAAAAAAAAATCTTCCACTCAATGATAAAGGGACACTTATTTATTAGATTTTAGTATCTAATTCAGCCCTATTGAGTGTTTAATATTGATGGATGATATATCCAATCTGAATTCAGTTAAAAGTGAAGATTAGTTTGACACATACACTCTCTATTGAAATCTCTTTGTTCATTTCATCCACAGGGAGTACTGTTCTGTGCCTCTTGCTGTCCTGACTTACCCTTTGTCTATGCGTTTGGTGGGCAAAAGGAAGGATTACGCATTTGGGATATTAGTGATGTAGCTGCAGGTATGGTATATAATAAGACTATACATGCCATTGTTCATGCAGGAAACAAACCTCTTTTAATGTTCTGTGGTAAGGCTGCAGCGCGTAAACCAGCTGCAATAACATGAACAGCAGCATCTTAATGTCGAGCTGGGAAATAAAATCATTTATCCAACCATTAGGATTTAAGCAGTGCTTCACATCTAGTGCTCAGCTGTACCTAATTCATATTTTCAGAAGGAGGGGAAAAATGTAAGAAAAATGTGTGCATGTGCCTATGGTAGGGTACAGAACATTTAGAGAATCACATGGCTAATTTAAATAGAACGCAATGTTAAGCACACAACAAAGGCTAATTTGTTGGGAGATCTTAAGCATAATGAGGATAGAATATGTCTTGCCCATATTTTGCTGGAATGGTAACGTTATTTTGCTTCTCTTTGCAGTGAATGCAACATTTGGAAGTCGAGAACGGTTAGTGGTTGGCACACCACCGGAGGCAACAGGCAGTAGCACACAAGCCACCAGCAGTACTGAGAATGCAATGGAGTCATAGCTGTGCCACACAAGTCAGGACTATGAAGACAGATGGTGTATATGAAAAAACCTTGCACAGTGGATCCAAGGTTAAAACATTAAAGCTGCCATTTGATATAGCATTGCTATAAAAAAAGCTACAGTTCACCAGTTAGTACTGTCCATGCTACAGCATTTGATTTGACTTTGACAAAATAAACAGTAGAATTCAACCAAAGACATAGACTAATAATAATGTTATACTGTAATTAGAGATTGTTTTTGAAGAATTTCATAGAAAAGAACTGTAAAGTCCAGACCATGTAGCTAATATCGCACACCAACTATTTAATAATGCAGTTATTTCCATTACTGGGCGCTACCTCCAGGATCAGTTTCCCAAACATCCCAACATTGATCACAGTTAATGACAATAGAAGTGCAAAACCAAAGAACAAAGCTGAAACATTGCTTCATCTTTTAACTTTGTTCATTTTAAATAATAAGAATTGAAATGTGATCTACGAACGAGTATTATGGTGTTGCACCTCTATCTTCCTTAATAGAAAAGAACTGACGTATTGGAAAATGTCCCCATCCCAATCAGTGTTTTTTTTTTGGTTTTGTTGTTTTTTTCGTATTTGGCTGCCTAATATGGAACTGGCAGAAAGTGTTTAATTCCAGAGATACATTAAAGCTTTCCCCCTATCAACTCTATTTTGCAGTAGATGCTACAGAATCGTCCTCCTGGCTGTTTTAATTAGGGCAGATTTTATCGGGTAAAAGCTTTTGTATTACCTGATTTGATAAGTTATTCATATATTTATATGGTATGGAAGATGCTGTAAGTTTTGTCTCTGTAAAACATGTTCCCACAAAGGATATAAATAATAAAATCTGTCACCCTGAACTGTTTTCTTCCATAGTGTGATCTGTATGGACAGTGTTGTTTCATAACCACCTCTATAATAGTGACTCTCTTTGTAAAGCCATTAATCATGTTCAATGTTCTGTCTTCTGTATTATAATTGCTGCTGCAGTATCTGTCATGTTTTATGAAATGGCCTCCTGAATAAAGTGTCTGCATCCTTGCATATAAAGAAATGATGAAGAGGATTGATATCATTTGTTAATAATAATAGTAGTAATAATAATAATAATAACAACTTTAATTTATTATAGTGCCTTTCACACTAAGGTGTCTTAAGGCACTGTACAAAACAATCAACAATTTATTAAAAAAAAATTAAATACATAAATACAATAAAATAGATACATATAAAAATAATCAATCATAAAAGTACAATATATTATATAAAAAAACCATTGCAGACTGCAGTAAAGAAAGGGTCTAAGAAAAGGCAGCGAAAAATAAGTGCGTCTTTAAATTTGGCTACAGTAGATTCTCTAATAAAGGTTGGTAGCAAGTTCCAAAGAAAAGGAGCAACACAACTAAAACTACACCTTCCAAGCGTAACACGGTTTGAACCATGCATTTTAACAGTATGGAATAAGGGATCTGAGCTGCCTCCCAGGGATGTAAGGGCTAAGAAGGTCCATTCTATAACTAGGACCCTGACCGTGCAAAGCCTTGTAGGTCAACAGCAATATTTTCAATGAAACACATGATGAGTTTATTATATTTTATTTATTGCAGTATAATTCTTGGAAGAAACACAGCTTGTAAATTAAAGAGGTAGACAAATTGCAGTACTGTGGGGACCCCTGTTTTGAAATTGTTGCACTAAAAGCATAAAGGGCATTTCAAAAACTTGTTCTGGGGGTAGTCTGCAAAATAAACATAGTTGCTACTGCCGTATACAAAAAAGCTGCCTGAGGTATTCTTCCACTGGTATAGCACGTGGTTAATAGGAATAGACTTTAGTATATGTCTCTGTTGAATAATCTGACAGTCTGGCCAAGCAGTGCTAGCATGCCGTAGTAGCTCTTGAGAAACTTTGTTAATCTCTTCTTCTGGAAAAGTGGTCAGGGCTTGTACTCTCTCAGCCGTGCTATCAAAAAGAACATCACCTGGTGCCCAGGGCACTAATTGCCTTGGAATGCTAGCCTTCATGTGAACATAATCGCAGACGTTCCTTTTGTACTCCACCCTTAGTTCTTTGTAGTAGCAGACCTTGCCTTTTCCTAAGCACATCTCACAGCACACTCGACCCAAGGCCATGCATGTGGCACACGCAACCAACCTCTCCCCATTGCAAGCCCAACAGTTTTTTTTATTGAGACTCTTCCCGCTGCCATGACAGACTGGGCACCTGACCTTGGAAGAGGCGTGGCATATCTTGCAGGGCGCCCACTTCTTCTCTTTGCATTCAGGACACTGTGTCAGCACGTCGGTGTGGGGTATCCGCATGTATTGTACCTGGTTGCAGAACATCTCAGATGGAAACACTGGGACCTCCCAGGGGCTCAGCTCCTCTCCTTCCACCGGCCCATCAATACAGACCTTTTTGTCGAAAGGCTCGTACTTGTTGCATATTGCCCTGCGCTCTGTGAAGCTTTCCAGAATGTAGTAGTAGGCAGTTGCTTGGCTCACACCGGTTAAAATCATATTTCTGGCAGCTTTTGGAGACCGATAGGATTTTCTCTTGACCCAGTCAAGTAGGGCAGCCCGAATCTGTGCATCAGTCAAAAGAATGACTTGAGAAGAGGAGAACTCCTCTTTCTGAGTCTTCTTGCCTTTCTTTTCTTGAGGTGGAGGGATTGTGGTGTATCCAGAAGGGTCAAAATCATATATAGGCAAAGCCTTTTGTAGGCAGTTTTCTGTTTTTTCCATTGCTTGTAGATTTATTATTGTATGAATTTGACTGTCATATAAACGGTTGGCAGTTTTATGAGAAAAAGAGTCCCTGTAATTTGCTTATCCACCTGGAAAGGTTCTTGTAAAACAATGCATCAGGTAAAGGCACTACTGTCCAAACACTTTTAAAATTGGTAGATAAAAGCATTTGCCGAAAGGTTTATCTACATGGCTTAGTTTTTTCTGATTACATTTTAGTTACTGTGTGCATATAAAGATGAGCTGTGTTCCACTGTTCTGATTCTGTTTGTATTCATTTTGTAGTCATAGATACCAAAAAATCAATCTGTGATGTCACAGTCATTTGTTTATTAAATATTACTGTATCATCTTTTTTTTTTTTCAACCAGTAATAATTTTTACCATCAAAATATATCGGAATTGTTAGTTTATAGAATACACAAGAGTAAGTATTATTCATATTTTAATTATTTTAAGGTTGCTACCTGTTATGTATTTTACTGAACTGTTCCTTATTTGAGTTCTGATCACAATTAATACAGAACGATGTTTGTTCCGTATTTTGATTTGATTTGATATATTTTTCGTATACCGGCGGGTGCTAAATTAAGATACATACATAACTTTTTTTACTTAGAGCAAGCGAGACAGGGGCGGGGCGGGGCGGGGCGCTTGTTAGAGAACATTTACTTAGGGTAATAATACATTACAATTGTCAATCTACAATATCGGGAGTTTCTTGAGTCTCATCAGGACAGGAGAATCATGATCTAAATCAGGAGTCTCCCGATGAAATCGGGAGACTTGGCAGGTATGCAGTCGCAAAATCCCAATTCCGACAGTATGAGGAACTTTATGCAAATTAAGTGGTTACCTAATTAACATACATCCCATGCAAAAATCTAAAGGGTTGACATGGTCGGATTGAGTATTTTCCACCTAAAATGGTTCCGCCTGTTTCAAAGAGTCCTAATGGAGGAGGGAACCTATTTCAAACAGGCTCTGTGCTAAATAAAAAGGGTCTGATGTGGGTGACTGACTGTGATGGCGCCCAATGTGCTGCTAGGGAATGCTGCAATTTTAGAGGATGAAAGAGGTAATGTAGCTAGCTACCCCCCTGTATGGAATCGCAGACAATGCCAAAGGTATGTCCCACAAGTGTATCTTCAAAGGGCCAACCACTGCGCACAGTAAAAGATGCAATGCTTGTTTGTTTTTTGCTACATTCTGCGTTTTCTTCCAAAGTAGCAGATGGGTACTTGCATTTTAGATGATTGAACATTTAACTTGTTGATTTAGGATACGAAATACTTGTGCTGAAAAGATTACATCGCATGGTGGTCTCGTTTAACTTTTCAAAATACTTCCACGCATTGCTTTTTTTTTTTTTTGAGATGCCGTTGTCACTTCTCATGTACTCCCTTAGCCAATGACAGAGCTAGGCAATGAAGGGCAAACGCCTCCTGCCTCTTATCACTGAGGTGAGAATTGTAGAGGGTTATCACTTTTAACTTCCTCCTCTCTGAAAAATACTGTGCCAGGTTTTTTCAGGTGTAGTTGGTGCACGTTTCCATTTGTTTTAGAAATCAAAATTTTATTTAGAATACTTGATTCCTCGAATATCCAGACTCACGCCTAGTTCGTGTACCACATTCTGATGATGTACCACTGACGATATTGGTTGTTTATATGATATCCTATTATTCACTCAAGTGTTATTCATTTTCATAAAGTGCAATCGGGTTCATAAAACTATAATTGAATTAATACAGAATACTAATTTACAAAAATTACATTAAAATGAGCTCTCTAACTTCACTTTTTTGTTCTTTTTCTCTGTCCTGGTCTACTTGCTTTATTATTATGTTCTATTAAATGTATCTTCTCTTCTTTCTCCGTATCTCCTGAAACACACGCCAGTTTTGTTTTTCTCCACCTTGACTACCTTTCAATACCACCTGTCCATTGATTGAAATCCTGAAATTATGTAAAAACTGTCATTAGCGGCATTAACGTATAGGTTACTCATTTAAATAATGAGTAAATACACCTTTATGTAAATTTCATCCATTCCACCAGTCGGAAGACAGCAAAAAGTGATTAATTTATGATGGAAACAAATTCAGGATAACAGTCAGGTTAAATCAGACGGAGATACTGAGTTTTGGACTGTCGGAAGACACGTTTGATATTCAGGACCGTTGTGTCTGAGCTCCAGTCAAGCTGGCAGGCTATGATTGGCTGACTCTGCATTTGCAGGTACAGGATTGGTTGCTTTCGTTGATGCAAAGTACTGATTGGCTGGTTTTGGTGGATAATAAAATTAATTTGGACCAATTGTGTCTTTGTTTAGTATTTTTACTGTCTAATGGATGGGAACTACGTTTATTATTAGTTTATTTAGCAGACGCCTTTATCCAAGGCGACTTACAGAGACTAAGGTGTGTGAACTATGCATCAGCTGCAGTCACTTACAATTACGTCTCACCCGAAAGACAGAGCACAAGGAGGTTAAGTGACTTGCTCAGGGTCACACAATGAGTTAGTGGCTGAGGTGGGATTTGAACCGGGGACCTCCTGGTTACAAGCCCTTTTCTTTAACGTTTAATAATACAAGTCAAAATACAGCAAGTCAAAATGAAAAGGCCAGTACTTGCCCGGATTGATTTTAAATTTGATTCACATGTGATGCGGTGACGCTCCAGCGGGCATCTAAGCCCGCTATAGCAGTAAGCTGATTGGCTAATGATACCGGATTGTTTTCTTGAAACGTGAAACTCTTCATTAAACTCAAATTATGGAACTGAAATTTTAATCTACTGTTTTTTTAATAGATTAATTTGTTTTAGTTTCATTCTTCATTATTATTTTATTATCAGCAATATACTAGTGCCACTAATTTATGTACCGGTTTTTACTTCATGTTGTCAAATACATGTCAACTGTTTATAATCATGTACTTTTTAATGTCTCAATGAAAGCTACAGAATAAAATAAAACATTCCTTTTTATCTTTGAATTGGATTTAAAGCACTTAAGAATTAGGTACTCTATTTACAAAACATATATAACACACTCTTAAAGACAGAAAACAAAATTCAGTTATCTTGCATATTTTACAGTAACTACACGATGATACTTTTCATTGGGATTTTCATGCTATACTGTAGACACAAACAACTCACCACGTGTAGGCCTAAAACAGAAAAGAAAATGTTTCTGTAAAGGAACCAGTAATCCTATATAAGACCAATTACAACTACAATCCCTTAATGTCATTTCATGAAAATCACCAAGCCACAAATAGAGGTTGTACTTTTTTTCTTCTCCTCTACTAATAACGCAATGAAGCTATTTATTTAAAATTCTGACAGAACTTGACAGTTTGACATTAATAACTCTCATTCCTCCTAAGTGCCACTCCACTAAAGCAAGGCTTTCCAGTCAATTTCTCAGCAGAATGGGTTCCATAAGTGTCAAATATGTAAGTTTGCAGAATGAATTTTCTGGTTGCTTTTCAGCAGTGGAGCAATGAGGACCCCTAGTGGGTGTGCATAGAACAGTAAATGTTATTGTTATGACAACCACAGGTGATGCAGATTGCATGTGGCCCACTGACCTTGTAATCAAATTGTCAACAATATGTGTGTATTTCTCTGTAGATGGATTTGTCATTTTGCTACAGAAACGTTATATCCTTTGACTAATCTTGTGCAGCTTACTAATGATTTCCATTACATGAGAGTAGATGTTAAAACTTCATGCTGATTTGAACTTGGCTCTCGCCAAGACAAGCACCAAGTAAGACGTAGCTTTAAACTAATGTGATCCATCTGCGTCTCCATCCATTTGCGTTTCTTTCCATCTGATGATGTAGATGTCCTTTTGCCTGGAAAAAGTGTTAGCCAGCAAAAAAGTGTTAACAATTTGCAATGGTGCCCCTTTGTTTCGCTTGCTTGCTTCAAGACTGTAAAAAAAAAAGACTGTAAAGACCTAAACTAATTTTAAATACATCAACCTCAGCAAACAATTGGATTAAATAAACGTATTTGGAGTTCAAGTTGGACTGAAACTCAAAAGACTGCATCACTCGGGTTTTTTTTCTGTTATCAACATATGCATAATAAATGGTTGCAGTAGGTTTGTGTGGTCCTTGTCATTCTTGTAATAAGTAACATGGCAGTAGTGAACGACATTTTAAAAATTCAGCTAGGAACAGGATGAGATGGAGAAACAGAAGAAAAAAAGGTAACCAGAAACATATCCTGCCTGAAAGGTATGTCATACAGCGAGAGGTTAAAATAAATCAGTATTAAACGGGACGGGATGGGGCAGGAAATATCTTGACAAGACAGGATGGGACGTATATATATACAGAACAGTACGGGGTGGGAAAAATTCTGGTGGGACCGGATGGAACAAAATTTAAATTGAACATTTTTTTTTCACAGGATCGGATGGGACAGCAACATTTTTGATGGGATAGGACGGTACGGAACTCGAGTTTCATTCCCGTGTCACTCTCTAGTGTGAACAGGTTCAGGCCCTAAAGGTATAATTTTAGGAGTAAGAAAGTATTTATAGTAGAGTGTTATTTCTTCAACAACAATATTACATATTTGACACGGTGACCTAAAAAAAACTAAAACTAAAACTAAACTTATGTTCTAGCGGTAGATGCCCGCTGGAACGTCTCAGCACCAACTATGAAGCAAATTTAAAATCAATCCGTGCAAGAGCTGGCTTTTTCGTTTTGACTTGCTGTATTTTTAAGCGTAGTTCAGTATTGGACAGTAAATACTAAACAAAGAACAGTTGGTACAAATTAATTTTATTGTCCACCAAAACCAGCTAATCAATACTTTGCATCGACGAACGCAACCAATCCTGTACCTGCAACTGCTGAGAGCCAATCACAAACTGTCAGCTCGACTGGAGCGCAGACACAGCATCTTCAACAACAAAGCGAGACGCGGACAGTTCCGTATATTTATCCATTCATATGTAGATTCAGGGGAGAAAGCTTTTGGCTGATGGTAGAAACATGGTGAGTTAGGAGGTATTTTAGAGTGGTAGTTAATGAGAGATTGTATTGGTAATTCAGAATCCACCATCGTGCACGGACTGTCCAATAATTGCTCCGTTCATTGTAATGTCCAGATTATAAATAGGGGGTTTAAACCCTAACACGTTAATAAAATATTTAAATGAATTTAGTAATTAAAAATGCATTTTTTTCTCTTTATATGCATGTCATCCTTGCTTTTTATTATTTTTCTTAATATGTGGGACTATTTTCTTAGAACGTCTTTACTCAGCGGAAAGGTACCCGACAAATCAGTACAAGTTCAAGGTAAATGTAGGTTTTAAGTTTTTTTTTTAAAGAAAACAATGGTAAAATAATTTTCTAATAGAGATAGTGCCCTCTCGATGATGGCTTTACTAGTTGACCTTGACATACACATATACACACCGCATTACATCATTTAAAATAATAATATATGTTACAAGATTTTAACTGAAATTACCGAAATTAAAGTCTCCATTAATTTCCAAAGAGGACACTTTACTGTTCGTTTTTTTAGTGGAACTGACGAGCTATCTAGCCATGAACTTTGTTTCCTGCACGGAGTATTTAATGTTGGAACCAGTTTCCTATGTACAATAAGCATGGCGGCACGACAAATATTGGGGTTAAACAGTATAACCAGAAGTTTACTCAAGTTTGCGAAGCAAAATACAGTTCAAGGTGGGTACTGACGTTTCTGAAGAATTGGAATAAAATATATTATTTTGTCTGTTTTGACAAAATGTAATATTTCAATAGGAAGCAAGATGCCGTACCTTACCTACCTGTGACCTTACTGTATACTAACCAACCTGTACGGTACTGCGCTGTTAATCGTTTATATTTTGTAATGTCTTATCACACGTGAATTTCAAGTAACATTTTAGTCATTAACTTTTTTAGTACCCCAGGACTTATCTACGTTTTGTTTGACTGTAAATTTAAAAATGAAAAGAATAAGAAAACACATTCAACTGTTGCAAACATTAAACACTGTAATTTTTGTCTTTCTTAGGTAGAAACTTAAACTGCATTCAGCCTAAGTCCACATTCAGTGCCCTTCCAGGTGATAACTGGTAAGCTGATCTGTACTGCTATTAGAGAACAGAATTAAATGAAACGCTGTAAAATTACACATGGTTATGTAGTGCTTCACAAAACGATTTCTGTTCAGTTTGTGTCAGCTGATGATTTTTGTTCCTGTCTTTTGCAGCAAAGTGGAACTTGCCTTGACCTCAGATTGCAGAACAATAGTGTGTTATCACCCTCCAGCAGAATTCCCATATGAACATTCAAAGGTACTGTAACTTTAAGAATAATCTTTTGACTTTTCCAGTCAAAATTCATCATGATAAACTGTGATAGATGGCTGTAACATATGTGTGTAGGACTAAATATGGGGAACGTTTGTTAACAGACAATTCTGACTACATATTTGATATGGAAAAAAAAACAACAACCGTACAGTGAAAAGTTACTGTACAGTGTGTGTGCATTGACATTTAAATTCCTCACTGTTGTAGCCTATCCCACGACCAGACCCTTTAGAAAATCATGAGGAAACACACGATCAGGTGCTGAAAGCTCGGTTGAATGAAGAAGTGTTGCAGAACAAACAGGCACCCACTATTGAAGAGCTCAGTAAAATGTTCTATACGACAAAACATCGCTGGTATCCAGTTGGACAGTAAGTACTTTCTGTGTTTTTAAAATATTTCAAATAGTAGCCTTACTTGTTTTTGAGTCTATTCATGTAACAATAGAATGCAGGTGTTATCTGTTGTTTTTTTTTTCTTTTCTAAAACAATTTGTACAATTACAAAGATATTAATGATTTATAAGTTAAACTGTGATTTTGAAATCCTTGGAGGATTTTGAAAACTTAATCCCATCTAAAGTTACCGCACTTAGGTCCACAGCAAAATGTATCCACTGGCTTTAACTTTGTTTTAGTCTGAGATGTGTTCAGATATATCAAATGAGAATGTATTATATATATATATATATATATATATATATATATATATATATATATATATATATATATATACACAGTACTATGCAAAAGTTTTAGGCAGGTGTGAAAAAATGCTGTAAAGTAAGAATGCTTTCAAAAATAGACATGTTAATAGATTATATTTATCAATTAACTAAATGCAAAGTGAGTGAACAGAAGAAAAATCTAAATCAAATCCATATTTGGTGTGACCACCCTTTGCCTTCAAAACAGCATCAAATCTTCTAGGTACACTTGCACAAAGTCAGGGATTTTGTAGGCATATAGTCAGGTGTATGATTAAACAATTATACCAAACAGGTGCTAATGATCATCAATTCAATATGTAGGTTGAAACACAATCATTAACTGAAACAGAAACAGCTGTGTAGGAGGAATAAAACTGGGTGAGGAACAGCCAAACTCAGCTAACAAGGTGAGGTTGCTGAAGACAGTTTACTGTCAAAAGTCATACACCATGGCAAGACTGAGCACAGCAACAAGACACAAGGTAGTTATACTGCATCAGCAAGGTCTCTCCCAGGCAGAAATTTCAAGGCAGACAGGGGTTTCCAGATGCGCTGTCCAAGCTCTTTTGAAGAAGCACAAAGAAACGGGCAACGTTGAGGACCGTAGACGCAGTGGTCGGCCAAGGAAACTTACTGCAGCAGATGAAAGACACATCATGTTTACTTCCCTTCGCAATATATATATATACAGTACTGTAAAATAAAGGCACACACGGGCCACGCCCCCTGTCCCTGCTGCTTTGCTGTTTCTGCCTGCGTTCTGAGCAATATAATGGCTTTTATTACTTTTTGAAAATGAACGAATATTAAAATTATAAGCGAATATCCGAACATGAAAATCCAGTGTTGGGACGAACACTGGATTTTCATGTTCGGATATTCGCTTATAATGTGTGTGTGTGTGTGTATATATATATATATATATATATATATATATATATATATATATATATATATAAATTATTTCTTAGCAGACGCCATTATCCAGGGAGACTTACAAGATATCACATTATTTTTACATACAATTACCCATTTATACAGTTGGGTTTTTACTGGAGCAATCTAGGCAAAGTACCTTGCTCAATGGTACACCAGCAGTGTCCCCACTGGGGATTGAACCCACAACCCTCCGGTCAAGAGTCCAGAGCCCAAACCACTATATATATATATATATATATATATATATATATATATATATATATATATATATATATATATATATATATACAGTGCCTTGCAAAAGTATTCAGACCCCTGACCAATTCTCTCATATTACTGAATTACAAATGGTACATTGAAATTTCGTTCTGTTTGATATTTTATTTTAAAACACTGAAACTCAAAATCAATTATTGTAAGGTGACATTGGTTTTATGTTGGGAAATATTTTTAAGAAAAATGAAAAACTGAAATATCTTGCTTGCATAAGTATTCAACCCCTGTGCTGTGGAAGTTCCCAGTTTACACCGATGAAAGATAATGCCTTAACGAGGACACAATTACCTTACCATTGGCCTCCACCTGTGAACCATTAAAGTTGCTGTCACATTTTCTGGATAAAAACCCCACTGTGAAGGATCATTGGTCAGGCTGTGAATCTGAAGGAAAATGAAGACCAAAGAGCATTCTACAGAAGTTAGAGATAAAGTAATACAAATGCATAGATTAGGGAAAGAGTACAGAATAATATCCAAGTGTTTGGATATCCCAGTGAGCACAGTTGGATCAATAATCAGGAAGTGGAAGCTGCATCACACCACCCAGGCACTGCCAAGAAAAGGCCGTCCCTCAAAACTCAGCGCTCAAACAAGAAGGAGACTTGTGAGAGAAGCCACAGAGAGGCCAACAATCACTTTGAAGGAGCTACAGAGTTCAGTGGCTGGGAGTGGAGTATTGGTGCACCAGTCAACCATATCAAGAGCTCTGCACACTGGCCTGTATGGGAGGGTGGCAAGAAAGAAGCTGTTACTCAAAATGTACCATCTGAAAGCACGTCTGGAGTTTGCCAGAAAGCATGAGAGTGACCCAGCTGCGATGTGGGAAAAGGTTTTGTGGTTATTATTTTTGTGGTTTGTGGTTACTATTATTTTTAGTACTTGTCCCTGTTATAACCAAGGATAGAGGGTTCATGTAATCCAGGTTGATTCCCCAGTGCTGTAAAATGCTCCAACAAAATGCAGTTGTGGTTTACGTTGATGAAAAAAAATACAACCTGTGAGCCAGTTTCTTTAAGCTAGTTTCCCTTGTTATCAGTAATAACAATTAAAATATTTTTTCCTTTTTTATTTTTTACTTAGGTATCACAGAAGACGTAAAAAGACTGATCCTCCCAAAGACAGATAATTTCGAACACTTAGAAACACTTGGTGGTTCTACATAGTACAAACAATTTCCTGATGGCTTACTTTGTTGTATTGGAAATCATTTGTTCCTTTGCTTGATTTTTTCCTGTACATTTTGCCATTTCATAATCGGTATGTTAAAGATTCCTGGTACAGTACCTTATTACTTCTGTGCTTTGTCACATTTTGTTTTTAATCAGTGGATTAATCAAACCTGTAACACAGGAATAGATTGTATTCTTGGAATCAACCGCATCTTTAATTTGCGTCAGGTGAATGTATTGGTAGTGCAAATAAGAGGTAAGAAATTGGCTTTAAAACCTTTTCACACCAATGTTGTTATTTCTTAAATGGAGATCACCTTGTACAAGATTATGCCTAAATGAAGCAGATATAAGTGTTCTGTTTTTTTTCTTGGATTAGACCCAGTTAATAAATTGACTATTTAAAAATGATTTATACCTATTTGTGATTGTGTTTTACACATTGACTTGGTTTACATGCAAAAATAAAATAAGTCTCACCTGTTTGTCACGCTATTTTGGAAGTAGTTTTCGGGCAGTTTGGGTTTACATGAAGTTTTCTTTTAGGGAGATAAATTCTCATTTAAAGTTCAAATGACCTAATTTAATATTAAAATATGGGAGGGTACATTTAAATGTTTCTGTCAGTCTTTCAATTTGGCCTTGCCCGACTACTGATATCGTGTAGCTTTCTTAAACGGGCTTTATAAGCAGTTTTTAGGTTGTGTTGAAGAACTTCTAGTGCAGCCTGCCTCAAATAAAAGAAAAAAGCAAGGGAAACAAAACAAAAAACCCAGACATAGCCTTAAACAAATACCACAAATACTACCTTTTTAGCCGTACCATGTTTTGGTGTCTACAGCGTGAGGAATGTGCATGACGTATGCATGCTACGTCATTCTGACTACAATGGAGGAATAATTTGGAGTTTCTAAACTGCATACAAACCAAGCTATTATTTCCTGCAGTTTGCAAACTTATTTTCATCATGCCATTCATAATTAAACGTGTGTGTGTATATATACATATGAAGACGTGTGTGTGTATATATACATATATACACCCACACTGTAGTCACAAATTGTCAACAACAAATAATTTACAAGAAGACTAGGGGTGGGAATTGTATTGTCTTTTATTAATAAAGCAGTAGAACTGGGGATGGGGAGTTTGTAGCTAGATAACTTCACTCAAACTACTTGCTCACTAAATATCTTGGTATTCCTGAATAGAAGAGTTTCTCTTCTTTAAAATATGCTGATTTTAATAAGCAATTCATCTCAATTTATTTATGTTGAGGGTACAGGTTTTGCATCCCTAAACTGGCAGCACGCATTGGTCGAAGACTTTCCTCTTGAGGCATAAGGGTAGTTTCCCTTTCAGAAACATGCTTAATCTTCCAAAGGCACTCCAGCCCATGCTCTTCAGACAGGAAACGGAAGGAATAGAGCGCAACGACGTGCATTGACAGTCAAAGTTAAACAAATTTGTTAAAAATAAGCTTTAAAAAAAAAATGAGCAACTTACCCCATGCATAGGGCAAGTTGAGACAGTATAGAATGAACATGAAATGGGCAACAACACATATAAATGGACAATGCAGAAAACAATTATTCAATACATTATAATGCCAGTTATAAAATATAACTTAGTAACAAGTGTGCAATAAAAATACATTTAGCAAGAAAAAAAACACTTCATGAAGCCAGCTGATCACAGCCATTAAAATATACAAATTACTATTTAAAAATCATAGTAGTAATTTTTCAGGTGTGGTAAAAAAATTCATTGATTTTATGAAATACAAGTAAAATACAAACAAAAACAACAAAACCATAGGAAAAGATTAGGCGGCTGTCGAGGATATTAATGATGAACTAATTAATGAAGAACCAATACATTTCTGTATAAAACTTCTCTGGAGTCAGTCACATTAGCTTTAACCTGAGTGAAATAAAACTGCTATTATTGGTTACAGTAAGCACAGTAATTATACAGTACAATAGTAAAAGCATACAATGGGCAGCAGTGTGGAGTAGTGGTTAGGGCTCTGGACTCCTGACCAGAGGGTCGTGGGTTCAATACCTTGTGGGGACACTGCTGCTGTACCCTTGAGCAAGGTACTTTACCTAAATTGTTCCAGTAAAAACCCAACTGTATAAATGGGTAATTGTATGTAAAAATAATGTGATAGCTTGTAACAATTGTAAGTCGCCCTGGATAAGGGCATCTGCTAAGAAATAAATAATAATAATACTATATATATATATATATATATATATATATATATATAATTTTAAGTATTTAACTTTAATATGTATTATTATCAGCAGCATTTAATTTTACAGGGTAAGATGAGTCATGTCTCAACTTACCCCTGAGACCCTTCCCGCACAATTTTAGTTATTTTTGTAGGTAAAAAAAAATTACGGCAAAAACAGATTTTACCTTTTTATAAACAAATGACACTGTACAGAAACACAGCAGTTCACTTACTATGTGCTTTATTTCTTTGGTTATGAATCAAAATATCAAATTCCTCAAAAATTACTTCAGGGTGTGAAAGGATGTTAAAAACAATTTAAAAGTTTGACAACTTGAAATTACATACAGTACCTTGAGAGCTTCCACACACATACGGGATGGGTTAATCACATGGCTATGTTACTACAACTGTTGTCAAGGAAGCATGGGTGGTGTCCCATCTCGGTTTACACCGTGTCTCAACTAGCCCTAGGACTACATAAAGAAGGATAGGAAAATGATGTCACAAGTGGGCGGAGTTAGTAAGTGGAGCATTTCTGGAGCCCGCAGAGCACTTTAACAGCGCACTCTCAATGCTTTTAACTTATTCGCGCTTGCCCTGGCAAAATGTTTCTTGACATAATCAAGCATTAATTAACATAAATAACAGTGTCATTTTATATTAACGATATTTTGTATTGTTATTAAAAAAATACCGGTATATCCTGGCACTGCAATGTATTCAGTACTGAGTGGGCTCCATAAATGGCGCCTGTAATTGAGTACCGAACTGCATCACGGGATTGTCTGTCCTATCCATCTTTATATAGTCCTAGAACTAGCCCCGGTCTCCCCTAAGTTTCGGGGGTATACAATTAATTTATAACCACATCATTTTTTAAATTAATTAAATATTCAGTGCTCACAAACAAAGTGGTTACACTTTATAATCACAACGCCAATTTTAAAATAGGTACATGTAATACATAAAAAAGTAGGGGAAAAAAAACAGCGAAGTAAGTATATTGATACAAATGATGCACAGTGTACAGTACTGTCAGTATATTACTTAAATTACATGGACATATTAACTTCCCCTTTTCCCACGTGCTGTCGTTACCTATCCCCAATTAAATGTTGATCTAAGTATGATCTCCGTGAACGCACCCATTGGCTAAATTGGTCAGATTCTGCACATAATCTGCGCAGAATGATCTCCGTGAACGCACCCAATGACTCTATTTTTATTTTTCAGTTTCTGTCTACTTCGCAGCAGTCTTTTGGGATTTGTAGTTTTTCTTAAAAACAATTGCGGCTACACATGTCAGACGTAGCTTATAAATAAACTCAATTTCCTAGCATTCTCTCGGCTCAGTGACGGCATTCACCGGAAGACCGTGCGGCTGCGCCCTAGCACCGTGTATGCGAGCGAAGAAGTCGAAAGAGCCAGAGCCTAAAACCGCATTAAAGACAAGATGGCAGGACTGCCCCGCAGGATCATTAAGGTAACACTTACATATTTTCTTTTACAATTAATAGCATCACAAGGACAACCAAAATACAGAGCAAAGGGCAAGACCAGACAAATACCAGTGAGCGGATCACGCGCGAGCTAACTTACAGTAATAGCTAATGCGTTGGCTACTTCCGCTTATTCTCCGATCCAAAGCCGAATGAGGCTGGGTTAAAAATACCTCCTCCCTTGTTAAAAATGGCGGAGAAGTGTGGCCCTCGTCCTCCTGAATGATCGTGTTTCATTAAATAAACAGATGTAATATTTAGTCACGTTAGACAGTAGGGTAGAGGGTTTATGCAGAAGATCTGCAGACCCAAAATGTCATTATCGAACGATTGTCTGTAAGACGGCATATGTTTTTCTAAGCGATTCCAACCCGGGTGTGCATTTATTTCATTTGAACTTGCACGGAAATGTTTACAAAGGTACATTTCATTATTCTTTCAGCTTATTAAGTAGGATCTGCGCAAGGTGTGTCTCTTTTTTTCATTGCAAATTGAGTGTGCATCCTACTTGAAGCGCCTCTATCGAAATGTGAGAAAATATGGGGTGATGCAGGTATTTTTCAGTGAAGGCCTTGACATGGGCGGGATCTTTCAGGCCCATTGAAATGAATGAGTTGACAATCAATTAAAATTCCGAGTTAATATAAATTTGCTGATTATAGAATTTTGCAAGTGTTTTGCAGAATACCAGATTGACATATATTGACTTTTGATCCGTATTTGTGTGAGAATTAAACGAATTACCGTAATTGAAGAAATACTTAATGAAGAAGGAGTAAACACATTTGACTAATTACACAGTGTGTTGCCACTCGAGTCATAGCCAGCGCTACATAATTGACTTTGAAGATTAAGGTGATGATGGAAAACGGTTCATATTCACACAATACCCCATTTAAAAACAGACTATTACGCCTGCCTCTATACACAAACTATGTATACGTGGGTGTAAAGCAGGTCCATGACGTCACATGACATGCTTTCAGCCACTCTGATAATTTATGTAACCACAGTAAACCAAAAAAAAAAAAAAAAAAATGCGTGTTTAGGTTTATTGATTTATTAGATATTGAAATGCTTTTTTATTTTTTAAGGGTGGACTAGAAGTTGTCAGGTGAAAAATATGGGTTCACAAGTTTACACGAGTGGTTGTATTATGAATAATTATCTGTTTTTGGGCACATTATATACAGTGTCGATGTTTTTCGCTGTAATAGTAAGAACGTGTTACTGAAAGTGCTTGTTTGATTTATTTGCGTTGTCTGTACAGTGTTAATAATCTGCTGTATGATTCTTTAGTAATACGTTTCTGTTAAGTGATTTTGTTTGTAAATCACAAATTACTTTAATCCCGTCCAAAAATATTAAAATATAGAAACCTTCTGTGTCTGTAGATTTTGCATAGAAAAAAAGGAGGATTTTCTGGTACAATAAAATGCTCAATAAAATCCAGCTGTGGCATATCCCAGCTGGGTAAAGGTTGCTCAAATCAATGGTGCATTATAAGGGCCAAAATTAAGTAGTTAATTGAATTAAGCTTGTGTTACACATAGCTTAATTGGCCAATAATGAATTCGTTTTTGTTGCATAGATGTGTACTTTCATAACAGTGCAGTGGAATCATATGTGTCATTGACATTACTGTGATGTACGGTGCATTTTATCGCATTTATTATTTAGGGATCATTCAAGTATTTCTCACACAGGCCTACATAAATTGAACAAGGGAGATATAACACGTTTCCCAACCATACACACCATGAACCAAATCTCTAATAAAGAACTCCATAGTAATCATCTATTAGTTTACAAATAATATATATTATATAAAAATATTTAAGCGATTTTTTTTTTTTCAGCTACTAAAATATGTTTGTACTAACTATCTCATCTGTTAAAGCCTGGGGGTAAATATGTGCATGTGGTAGGCTTACAAATGAATATACTACTTACCTTATTTGAATCCAGTGGACGTCGCACGTCCTAACGTCTTCAACTGTATGGTTCATGGGGGGACGCCCCCCTCACTTTTTCAATGATGGAGAAATGTCCCCCTCATTGAAGGAGTAAAACTTTTATTTCCTGATAATTTATTGGTATAATCACTAGTCAGTATAGAAGTCAGTGGGAACAAAAATGGGATGGGATCCGGGGTCACTGGAGCCGGATCATGAGATGGTGTTTTACTACAAGGATCTGGATCAGGCTCCACTGATCTGTAATGTTGATCCGATCCTGGAGCTGCACACACCTTAACATGGGAAACTGTCCAATGAGAAGTGAACATACCTGGTGCGTAGTTTAAAGGCACCAGCAAAAAGATAGAGGAGGATGCACTACATTGCTGTATCCAAAACGCAGGGAAATGGTTTAAGCTTGTAATTCACCATAGCTTAAAGTCTTATAGTGTTATTTACTAATGTTATCACTTTGAGGTTTCTGAGTAACTTCTCATTTTAAATTGAAACAGTAAACTTCAAGCAGCAAAATGACCTTTCTGCAAATAAATAGACATCAGTAACAACTAAATACATGCTACAGAAACTGTCCGCCAGCCCCCTCCCCCCACTTTTGAAGCCAAAGTTATGCCACTGCTAGGAACACAGCGACATCACGGCGAAGGCATAAACAACCGTTGACAGCACTATTGATTGTAGACGCCCCCTTGTGTGATTGACAATGTTCAAAGTTAAATTGGTAAACAGCTCATTTACGATTTAACATAAGAATTGACAAATTAACTTACAAATTAATTTATGAAATTAATTTGTAATATAATAATTAACTTTGGAATTGACCAGTAAATTTAAGAATTAACTTATGAATTGACAAATTAACAAATTAACTATTTAATTTTGACCCTTGTAATGCTCCATACAAATCAACCCCTTCCTGTTTACATTTCTACTACATTATTTCTACGTACATCTATAAGCTTATCCAATTGGAGAAACATGTCAGTCGCAGAGAACTGCCATACCTTTCTTGCCATAAGAAAAGGTCTTCTGTGAAGTAAAAAGCATGGTCTCACAAGTGTAAAACCTTTTTGTGTATTATAAACCCACACTGGGCCACTCAAGTGATGCTTTCTAGTTGAGACATTTAGAGTTGCTGCAAATGTGTGCGCGAAGGAAGGTTTTCTTAAGCTAGTAGGAAGGGAAGTGCTGGATATATATATTTTTTTAAACAAATAGAAAAAAAACCCACCTGAATAAAAACTAGTTGACTGGTTTGATTTCAGTGGTATCTCGAAGCTTCCATTAGTTGTGCAATCAGCACCCTAATTTAATATTGAATTATTGTATAGGCATTTGTCAACGATAATCGATGCATTGACGTTTTATTTTTCAAAATAAAGAACATTTTTTTCTTTCTTTTTTTAACAGCAGATCCAATAACTTAAAAACAATTGCAAAAAGGCACAACTTGTATTCAAATTAGAACACTTCCAATTTATTAAAAAAAAGAATTACAAAGAACTTGAGTTTAACAGCTGAAAGGAATATGCGTGCATCCACATCAGATGTCCCTTTTAACTTTTTAATAATAATAATAATAAAATACTATATTTTAACTGAAGTAACTTCTGTCTGAACTATGGTTGTTCATTACTGTTAACATTTTATGTCCAAAAGCAAAACATTTGAATTAATCTCACAAATCCTGACTAATTTAACTACCTTACTAAATTCAGCTTCCTTTTATATAATATTTTCATATAATCCAAACACAACATGCTTTGAAACAAAAGAAGGTAATCGGTAGACTTAATAGATTTAAAACAAACAAACAAAAAATTGCCTAAATTTTTAAATCAAGAAAACGTGAATGCAATAGGCCTACTTCTGATTTGGCTTGTCCAACTCGAATGTAGAGGCCTAAAGTGTGTATCCTAGCAACGCGCTAATCTACCGTACTAGCACTAAAAGAAGCACACTCACACACTCAAGGTTTTAATGCAAACCGGTATTAATCTGGGTTCTAATTTGATGCATCGATTCACCAATAGGGAAGTTTAAGTACAGATGATCAATAATTGATGCATTGATTAATTGTTGCACCCCCTAGTTTCCATAGATTGGCAGGGTCAAAGTTTTATTTGCCCCACACTTCACTCTTTCAGCACAAAGTAACTTTTCAAAAAAGTTAACCATGCTATAACTAAATTGTTTTACGGGGTAAAAAATCACGGTAAAGATGCTAAACTAGCAGTCTTAGATAATAAAGCAAAAGTTTGCATACTCAGTATTAAAAAGAAAGTACAGCACTGTATTCAATGTATCTAATTTCTAGTCACTTTAGAAAATGCGTTAAGGAATTTTGGCTTTGAGATACTTTCTCTAGAAGTGTAATGAAAATACTGTACAGGTATCATGGTCTTGTCCAAGAACACCAGTTGAACACTAACAGATCAGTTCCATTTTTGCGTGGATCAGGGTGTTTATTGCTAATTAAGCAGCTCCTAACAGTTTTGGTATCGGTCTCAAGGGATGCCTTGTTTGGAAATATGGCAGATTGGAGGCATAGAGCTTTCTGGCAGAGATGGTTTGTTGAACTTAAAACTAGATTTTCTTTTGCTTGCACTGCAAAATTAATTGTGCACTCTGTACATAAACATGTTTGAAATAAAAAGGAAGACTGGTTCAAAACCTGTTTCACTGCCACAGACTCCGTTTTAGGGGTTAAGAAATTATCAATGCACACCTAGTGCAGGGCTGCACAATAGTTCCGCACATGCTGAAGGATTTGATCGGTACCTGAAGATTTTCTTCTAGCTATAATTTTATTGGAGCCAACGGGAACATTCATTTGTCTGCACCAGCTGCCACAGCCACACCCTCCTCTCTCTCCAGGCTGTCTTTAAAACTTAACATGCAGCATTCTGCTCAAATATGCAGCTTTCATTAACAAAACACCATTAGCTTTACTGTACCTTGCTCCATTCTGCCATGGAGATGTAAGACGGTCACAAGAAATAATTTGAAATGAGTTTAGGGGTGTATTTAAATAAATAACATAAAGTACTAAGACCTTTGCCTAATTGCCTAGAAATATATTAATTATTGATGGGCCATCCTTACATTTTCCGAGCTCCAATTTCATATTGGTGAATCGATGCATCAAAGTAGAGCATTTGCGCTCTCCCGTGGAATTTTCAATTTTTTACAAAAAAAACATTTGCTCCCTGCTATCACTGTACATGTCACTAGAGCACATACACACTATTTGTATAGTGAGAAGTGTTTCAGTGCGAGCTTTAGTTCAGCCATGGAGAGATTCCTAAGGCCATCGATGAGCTCCGGAAACAAATCTAAATTAGCACTGAATATAACGGCAGAAGTTTGGGCACAAATACAAAGTGCAAGTCCAGTGTTTCCAATAACTCACCATCATAGCTTCTGTTAAAACTGCAGAAGACCGTGGCAACGACCATGGATAGACAAACAAACAGTGGCTACTGAAAAACGAGATAAGGTAAGATTATATTATTATTGTTATTGTTATTATTTTACAAAAGGATTTAATCGAAGCGTTGTTCTCTTACTCCTATGTGAAAGGTAGGAAAAACAATTAGGACCTTGCTTGTACTCCCTATGTTACATGTCCTGAAAGATGTCATTCTAATATATATATATATAATGGAAATACACACGTTTTTGTACATGCTGTAGTAACATGAATACTCAAAAAGGAAGCGGGCGGCGAACCATATTAGATATTATCCCTGGTACATATCTACAAAAATGCTCAAGCCTCGTACACATTTGTAAAACAGTGCATTTGTAAAATGTACCAATGCTAATTTGAATCCCAGTGCATAACTACAATCTTGTTCTGCTAGGTAAATGTTATTACTAATGTGAGTAAATATATATTCATATGTTTTGGCCATAACTATTTAATTTATTTTTAAAGAATTGCTATGTTTTATGTATATTTTTAAAAAATTGTATCCAATAGTCAGTGCTGTAAGAGTTAAAAAAAAAATAAATAAATAAAATAAAAAAAATAATAAAAAAAGTGAACTCTTGTGTTTCTTTTTTGATTTCCATAAAATATGGCAAACATGTTCTGTTTTTTACTTCAGATTTTAGTAATGCGATTTAATAAAAAAAAAATAATAATAATAATAATTTAACTAACTGTGTCTTGCTGTTTTTCATTAAAGTCATTGCCACAGAATGTTGCAGAAAACTCTTTTCTCGTTGCAGATTTTACCAAAGATTTCCGTGGGGACTAATTAAAGAGTTTATGTGCTTACATTAATGCTAGTAAGGCAGGTAGCCAATGTCAGCGTGTTGCTAGGATACAAACCGTTCGGCCTCTGGATTCTTGTTGGACAAGTCACATCAGTTAAAAATATGTTTTTATTTTTTACTGATTTTAAAAGTTCTAGCTACACAGCTTGGTAATTTTTGGGGTTGACATAAAAAAAATACCTAGGGATGCGATTTAAGTCACCATAGAACTGTTCAGGAACATTTAGTTTTAGTCACAGAAAATCTACTAGCATGTGCTTTTTTGTATGGTGTGTGTTTTTGTTTTTTGGGGTTTTTTGGCTTTAAGTAAACAAATTTGACTGCAGTTGTCAAAAGTGTGGGTTAACAGGGTCCACAACCGTGCAATCTAACTCCTTTCATGTCTTCAGTGTATATACATTTTTATATGATGTTTCAATGACCGTTGCTGTTTTGTAATTTGGTGTTATTCCCCCAAAACACCAACACTAAAAACAAGCACAAAATAGGTAGATTTATTAATTTTGCTCAAATTCTTGCACAAAAAAATAGAGCAAGTAGCTATGACATGGTTCAAGTAGCAGCTCCCTGCATTATGAAACGAGTAGGAGAAAGAACATAATTGTGAACAAAACACAATCTTGAAGTGCATCGATTTCTGTTTAATACATTCTCACCACCTTATGTAGTTCTGCTTTTTTAACTAGTAAAACATGTGCTTTCACGAAAGGTGTTAGAATGTGCATGTCTAAAAACAGCATACCGTTTTTTTTTCCTGACTTTGAGTATCCAGCAATGCACCATAACAAAACTCTAAATCCTTTCAACTGTAAATTTCAAGAACTGTGAAACCTATATAGTCTCTCAAATGTAAACATCTAACACTAGCTGTTCATCATTGTGATGCAAAACATTCTCCCTTGCCTGACAGTTTCTATTTGTGTTTTTTTTTTTTTTTTTACATTTATTAAAATACATTTCAGCACATGAAGAAACTGTAAAATCTCAACATTTCAAAGACTAGTAATCACATATATTGTAACAGGCATTTTTCCATTCTGCTGTAACTAGACACCAGGCTGTTACCTTTACTTCTTGCAGTATCTCAGAATCCAGAATGCAGCAGAGGAGCACAGTGTTTTAATGCTCACACTGCTAGTCCCCCTTGAAGCCTCACCATAAAACAATGCCACAGACACAGCAGTGAAATACAAGCAAGCCAATCTACATTTTTACAACAATCAGGGATGTGGCTAAGTTTACGAAGTGTGGGGAAGGTGGTCTGTAGTTAGTAGCAAACTATACCATGAGGGTTTGAGAAAGCAGTAATGAAGTGGACTATCTTAGGTAAACATGGTTGATTTATAAGTAGGTCTACTGTGAGGCTCATTCTAGATGATGAAAGAATAGTTTGACTAATTTGTTCAAATTAGGTTACAGAATGAAATTCTGAGTAGCAGATTGAAATAATGAGGTTTTGCTGGGAGTACTGGGGGCAGATTTGTTTTATAAGGCAATCTCCAAACAGACGGTGAGTTTGATTTGAAGCACTATTGACAGAAGTTCTCTGTTTATCTCGGGTCTGTCAGGCGAGTTGCGCACACACTCGCTTACTGGTTAACCTAGACCTGGAGAGGCCTGAACTGCTGGGATTGGAGGATATGGCACAGTTCTCACACTTACTCAGTCACAGGGGTTGCAATATAAAAATATATTTTGATTGAAATGTGTTACAGTATGTTTACATGCTGTGTAATGAAATGTTAGGAGTCAAAAAGCAATTATCCAGCAGGACATTGATATCGACAACCCGTTCATATATATTTATTGATGATTTTCCAATAGGACTGTTCTCCTATTGTGAAGCAAGTGCCTCCCAGAAACTTAATGCATTTATGATGTCATTAAATAAATATTTGGAATAATACAATTAGCAAACCCTTTCATTATTATCAGAACAATTAAAAAGACTTGTAATTGCAATTGAAATGCTTTGTTTGTATTTTAATGTTTTTTTTGTTGTTGGAATGTAGGTTTGGGGATAAAGATGAAATAAATGCAATATATTAAAATACAGACTGAAGGTCTGACTGCTGCTTCTCTGTGTCACTACAGGAAACGCAGCGCTTGTTGGCAGAGCCAGTGCCTGGGATAAAAGCAGACCCTGACGAAAGCAACGCTCGCTATTTTCATGTGGTAATTGCAGGTCCACAGGATTCCCCCTTTGAGGGAGGGACTTTTAAACTTGAACTATTCCTTCCAGAAGAATACCCTATGGCAGCTCCTAAAGTACGTTTCATGACCAAAATATATCACCCTAATGTTGACAAGCTGGGAAGAATATGTTTAGATATTTTGAAAGGTAAGTGCCCATTCTATTTCTAGAAAATATTATGATAAATGGGAATAGCTGGCAGATTTATTGTTGTCTGATTTTAAATGCAATATTTGTATTGGTACTAGCAACTGGATACTGCTTTTAGATTATATATATATATATATATATATATATATATATATATATATATATATATATATATATATATATATATATATATATATATATAAAAAAAATAATTACACAGTACCAGTTAAAAGTTTGAGTACACTTGCTGGGAACTAGGTCTTTTTCATAATTGATAATGTTTTACGTCAGATAATGCTTCTGTAAATACTTGAAAATGAAAACACATGTTACAATGTACAAAACATAAAGAGTATCAAAGCAATGTTCAAGAAAATTGAAAATTGTCTCTAAATCTTGGATTCCTCAAAATAGCCACCCTTTGCCTTAATAACAGCCTCACAAACATGAGGCATTCGGTTAACAAGTTTCAGCAGGAAATCATCCGACATGTCTTCCCAGCTCCTGCAGCAATTCCCAGAGATGTAAGGCACTTATGGGTAGCTTTGCTTTGACTCTTCTGTCCAGTTCCTCCCATACAAGTTCTATGGGATTGAGGTCTGGAGACTGGGCAGGCCAGGTCATTTAGATTGAGTTGTCCTTCACTTTCCTTCTTCGCCAGATAGTTCTTGCACAACTTTGGGGTGTGTTTCGGGTCATTATCTTGCTGAAGAATGAAGGACTGCCCAACTAGCCGTAATCCTGATGGAATGGCATGCCTCTAAGGTATGCTATGATAGCCATGCTGGTTGAGCTTGCCATGGACTTGGTAAAGATCACCAACTCTGTCACCAGCAAAGCAACCCCAGACCACAACACTGCCTCCTCCATGCTTGACAGTGGGAACCACACATGCAGAACTCATGCGCCACCCTCTCTCGCCTTACAAATACTCGGCAGTTGGACCAAAATATTTCAAATTTTGACTCATTGGTCCATAAGACGGACTTCCATTCCTCAAATGTCCAGTTTCTGTGTTTTTTGGCCCAGGCAAGTCTCTTCCTCTTATTCTGCACTCTTAACAATGGTTTCTTTGCAGCAATTCTTCCAGTTAGGCCAGCTTCATGCAATCTCCTCTGAACAGTTGATGTTGAAACATCTGTACTTCTAGTAGCATTTAGCTGAGCTTGTATTTCATGGGCAGTTAATCGCCGGTTTTGCAGACTTGTGACTCGAATGAACTTGTTCTCTGATTCTGAGTTGGCCTGCCTGACCTTGTTCGGTCCTCATGAGTGCCAGTTTCTTCAAATCGTTTGATGGTCTTGGCCACAGCAGTTACAGACACTTGCAAAGTTCTTGCGATTTGTCTTAAAGATTGACCTTCATATCTTAAAATAATTACAGACTGTCTTTTTTTTCTTTGCTTAACTGAGCGTATTTTGCCATTTTCTGCTCCCTTACATTCAGGAATGACAAACTTGTGCCTATGCTACCTATATTTATAGTAATCATGGACCCTCACCTGTTAACAATAATTGGTGACAAAAGGTTAATTAGGTAACATGCTAGTTAACTCGGAGAACATCTAACAAAGACACTTTTATACTTAGGCCAGTGTTCAAACACCGTGTTATACACATTTCAGACTTTTAACTGACTTGGGCTTCAGACTGAAATCCCCTTGCTTTGGGTGACCATTTTTTCATTTAAAAATAAAATTTTTGAATGCAATTCACTTATGATTATCAGCTTATATAAGTACACGTATCATATAATGAAATATTAAGTGTTTATGGACAAGTTTATACAGTTAAAAGCATAGATAATCATGAAAAACCTGGTTTCAAGCAGGTGTACTCAAACTTTTGACTGGTACTGTATGTCGTTGTTGATCCATCAACAGTTCAAATCACCTTTGACCATTGTTCCATAGTCCAATTTCTGTGTTCTTGTGCGGATTTTAGCCTTTTAGTCTTGTTCCCGTTCCTTAACAGAGGTATTCTTACTGCAATATATCCTTTTAATATATATATATATATATATATATATATATATATATATATATATATATATATATATATATATATATATATATATATATTGCATACAGGGGTTTGCAGTATTCACCCCCCTGCAAAGTTTTCACACAAACTACTTCACATTGATAAAGTTAAAAAATGCATATAGAATATAAATAAGTAAGATTTACAGAGAAAAACAGATTAATCTCAGTTGCATAAGTATTCAACCCCTTTGCAACTGCAGCCCTAAATCAGCTGAGATGCAAATGATTTGTTTGAAAGGTCACAAGATTAGTGAAATGGTTTCAGCCTGTGTGTACTCAAAGTGGTTTAACTTGTAGATAATTTCCCTCGGGTATATAAAAACTTGCAAGCTGCAACTCACATAGTGATCCAACAAAGCAACCATGAAGACCAAGGAGCTTTCGAAACAAGTCAGGGATAAAGTGGTAGAGAGTCCATCATTAAGAAGTGGTAGAGAGTCCATCATTAAGAAGTGGAAGATGCATCATACCACCCGACACTACCCAGATCAGGTCACCCTCCCAAACTGAGCAGCCGGGCAAGCAGGAAACTGGTTCGGGATGCCACTCTGAAGCCAACAATGACTTTGAGAGATCTGCAAAGTTCTGTGTCTGGGACAAAAGTTGAACTTTTATGTCTAAATTCCAAGCGTTACGTCTGGCGCAAGCCCAACACTGCACATCACCCAGTCAACATCATCCCAACTGTCAAGTATGGTGGTGGCAGCATCATATTATGGGGATGCTTCTCTTCAGCAGGGACAGGTAAGCTTGTCAGGATAGAGGGGAGAATGGATGATGCAAAGTACATGCGAATCCTTGAGGAAAACCTGTTTCAGTGAGCCAAGACTCTGAAACGGGTTTAAACACATTTCAGCAGGGCAATGACCCGAAGCACAAAGCCACACTGGAGTGGTTGAACAAGAAGAGAATTAATGTTCTTGAGTGGCCCAGTCAAAGTCCTGACTTGAATCCAATCGAAAATTTATGGCGAGACTTGAAGATTGCAGTCCATTGATGATCCCCAACAAACTTATCAGAACTGAAGCAATTTTCTCATGAAGAATGGGCAAAAATTTCACCATCCTACTGTGCAAAGCTAGTAGAGACCTATCCAAAAAGACTCATAGCAGTAATTGCTGCAAAAGGTGCTTCCACCAAGTACTGACTTAAGGGGTTGAATACTTATGCAACCAGTACATTTCATTTTGTATATTTTCTTTGCAAGTTTTGCTGACATTTAACCTCCTCCTCATATAACAGCGTTCAGTTTAACCACTACAGCTTTGAATAAAAAAGGTTAGTTTGAAAAACTACTTGCATTATTTATAATTCAACAAAATGTGACATTATTGGTAGGGGGTGAATACTTCTGCAAACCACTTGAGCTTTTACCAAAAAAATCTCTACTTGCTTACTCAACATTAGAAACCTTAAGCACCTTTCATACTGGCGCTCCTACCCTGGTCCCGATACGGGTTCTGGCTACCCTGGTCACAATCCCGCATAGTCTAAAACCATATACCTGGGTCGACCCGGGTCGGCAACAACCCACCTCAGAATGTGGGTCGACACGCTTTAAAGTAACCAACAGCCACGTCTGCATGAAGGTTTCACTTCCGCAAGGAACAGTCGTTTTTATTCTGTTTAGACATGTTTTTATTGATTTGAGGCACGCCATGAGCCAGATTGCAGCTGGGATGAAGAAACATTTGCTCTTGGATGGAAGTATCTGTAACAAGCACGCCATCTTGAAAGCCGACCCGCATGACACCGGGTTGCGACCTGGGTGGGTTTGACCCGGGTAGCGCATGCCAGTGTGAAAGGGGCTTTAGATGAGGTTAAAGCAAACCAACAATTTGTAAAATGCAGGCTTTTTTAAAATGTATTTATTAATATAAATGTTTGTTAATGTGTGGTGAAACGGAACGTGTGTTACATCTCTATATTGGTGTTTGGTTGATTTTCATTGGTTCCTTGACAGTTGCTACAGTCCCTGATTTGTCTCCCTGTAGATAAGTGGTCCCCCGCTTTGCAGATCCGCACAGTTCTGCTATCCATTCAGGCATTATTAAGTGCTCCTAACCCAGATGATCCACTAGCTAATGATGTAGCTGAGCAGTGGAAGACCAACGAAGCGCAAGCCATAGAAACAGGTAAATGTTTGTTTGCATTAACATTGAGTTAAAAACTAGTTAAAACAAATCGGTTATACAGAAAGGATCATAAACCGTGCACTCATAAAAAGCTAGTTTGCTTTCTTACTGGATTGATAGTTTAGGACAAGAAAGTCTTTTGTAGTAACAGTTCCTTCACTTGCATCTAATAAGTGACCATAGAGAGCACGCAGTTTTTTGCATACCTATTGCACAGTTTATTCACTACGTTGCAGAAGAAACAGTCAGTGTTAAATATTGTTTTGAGTCGCATCATCTCTGGCTTGGTCTATTATATTACACTCCCAGCGCCTGTCTGCCACATTTTATATGGATATTTCTTTTGTGGTGTGGCAATCTGGTTCTCTGGGGGTGCAGTATACTATGATTTTTATATTTCATTGAATCTAGGGTTGGTAGGTTGTAGAAAGACTGCCATCAATGCATCTTGAGCGTTTCATCAAGTTGAAATACTATTAAAATGTAACATTCTCCTTTTGTTTTTCTGTCTTGCAGCCAGAGCATGGACTAGGCTATACGCCATGAACAATATTTAAGTTTAACCCGAAGTCAAGTGTGAACACAACTCCTGTTCGGCCAAGACCTTTTCCTTCTTAATTTGCATTTAAAGGGCACAGTCTGGGTGGGGGATTACAGCATAAAAACAAACCTGACAACTTCAGTCCTTTGGTGATTTAAATGCACATTAGCGAGTATTTGTCTTTGTACTGATTTCACTGTTATAATGCATGAGCAGAGGCTAGAAATATACCACATGGCTTTTTATTAATTTGTTTCTGAAGCAGTGGCCCGCCTCTGCATTCATTTTGCATATAACTGGCATTTGTTTGACTGTACGAGTGCTGTGAATGAAGGTAGGCAGAGTAGCTGTGGGCACATTTTTATGTTACTTTTTTTTTCTTTTGTGATGCTAATGGAGTTAATAAAGCAGCTAAGTAGAAGAACTTGGATCATGCCCTCTGCCAAGTCTGGTTTACCCTTTAGATGCTGTAGATGTATTTAAAAAAAAAAAAAAAAAAAAAAAGCTTGGCTTAACCTCAACCTTAAAAAAAACAAAAAAAAACAAACAATGAAATCCACCACTCCACCATCACTAATAACATTGTGACTGCTGTCGTGTAGACCCCAAAAAGGCTTGTGACTTTTTGTATGGCTTGTCTGGAAAATTCTGTAAATCTTATGTTTTAGTAAAATATTTTTTTGTTATTCTATTTGGTCTTAGTATTTTATTTTGACTTGCTGATTTCCACTTTATTTGCCATGACCATACAATTGGGTTCTAAAGGTTATAAAATCATTGAAGTTAGGTGATATGTCATAAATTTGCAAGTATTACGGTAAATGGCTCCTCTGTGCTTGCTTGCAGGTGAGCGTATCTTTCTTTTTTAAAAATTTTTATTTACCACTATGGAAATTCCATTTGTAAGTTTTAAGGGTAAGGGTGGGAAATCCTAATAGAAAGACATTTAAAACTAATGTTGCCTAAAACTTTTCCATTTCCAAGAACAGCACACCTGTCATGATTGGTAGTTGGTAAAAGAATGTAAGAAATGAACTGATTGTAAATGCATTCATTTATATATAACAAGGATGGGATTCAAACAACAATCCACTTGCATACTGTTTGTCCTTCCTGTAAATAAAGAGCTGTTGATTTAATTAGAGACATTGTTATCTATGTCTTCCTTGGGGCACCATGTTTGTTCACATAGGATGTGCACATTAAACCCGCAGGGCTGTATTTTAAACCAAGAGCAATGGCACGTTTTCCAAGATGATACAACAGTTGTGACAGTTTAAAACTAACAAGAAACAACTTTGCTGCAGGAGGGAGCATTTCAATCATTTGTAAGCAATCTCATGCTCATTAATACAGTTACTTTGATTCCTTTAAAGCAAAAAAAAATGCCTGGCTTCAAAATGGGGCCTTTCATGTACTGTTTAAGAAACTCTTGAACAAGTCTTGATTTTTCAGAGGCAGAAGGTGTGAGGGGATAAAAAAACACAGTTAATTTGCTTTTGCAGAAAAAAATGAACTTACACAAGTGCTAAAATGTTTTGTATGTGGGTAATGGTAAATGAAGCCCCTCTGAAACCATATTGCTGTATAATGTCATTGGAAACTTGATTTAGGTTTTAAATGTGACAAATGGCTGTGAAAGGTAATGGCTTTATCAGCATGCATGCAGGTTCAAGTTAACTAGCTTCCTGAATCACAACTGTTTCTGCCAAGAGAATGGATACGAGTGGGGTGGTCAAATATACCTGAATGATAAGGTAGATGCAGCAGTGCCTGCAATACATCATTTCTTCCTTGACTTGAACGGGTTCAACCAAGAATAATACTCCAAGTCAATATAATTTGACTATTTTGAAGACCATGGCTGTCTCAATCCAGACACTAAATTGAACTACAGTGATTGTCTAGCTTTATTGTCTTTGGTTCTGTGGACTGGTATTCTGACCAATCTATGTCCAGATCCTACTGTACTGGTGGTAGTGTATATTTGAGCTGGTTAGACACTCATGCATTTTGGATCATACAGATCTTGAGCTTGAGTTTGAGTTTACTGCCAATAAAGAGCTGGTGTTCTGTGCTCCTGCTGACTGGAAAACTCTGCTTCAGGATGTAGCCAAGTGTGATAGTATGCTGGTCCTGCAGTTAACTTGGGTCTTTGTTGTGTTTTATGTTGTTTGCTGTGGTGGTGTGAGCCTCTTGCCAGGTCCAAATTCAAAATGAGAATTTGTTCTCAATTGACTTACCTGGATAAAGTTTTGATTGATTGATAAACATGGGGGTTACCTCTTTAATTACAAAACAAAGCCAGAAGCTAAACTACAATCTAAATTGTTCCAAAAAAAAAAATGTGTTCAAGCCACTGGAGCATAACGTGCTGTTGATATGCAGATGACCAGCAAAGAGGTGGGATTTGAAACTAGTATTGTTAAGCCTCTTACTGGCACCCATCATTCCACGTGTCGGAAGCTGTTGAAAGCCTTTGTGACGGGAGACTTTCCACCCATAAAAGAAAAATGAAAATCATGAAAACTTGTACAAAACATCCAGAATGGATGCTTGAACAAAGATTGGATGAGTTGTGTAAACTAGAACAAGATACTTGAAACTTAAATGGAACTTATTTGTGAGGGTTCTCTCTGTGCGTGCAGTGGTTAAAGTATTAAATCAATGCAAGTAATAGATCATATTCATGAATGTTAAACGGACACATGCTGGGGTCTATTTTAATCATCTAAACAGCGGTTTTCCCCCGCAGAGGTGATTTATTGACCCACTTACTGCATTACTACATACAATTGTCGTGAAAGGAAATGATCTCTGCAGAAAATCAAGTTTAAAAAATCCACTGTTTGGATCATTTTAAATCCATCTGTGGGGGCCAGGAAGGCCAGCCATGGGGTTAATAACATGACCTGTTATATGGAAGCTCAAATCCAGTTTGAGATGGATAATATACTGTAGGTGTACAGTACTGCCAGTGAATGTCTGTGTATGGGGGTAATATCGGCACGAGCAGAGTAGAAGTGAATGGGGCTGCCAGTGCCGATGTAACTCCTAAATGCTCTCGCAGTCCTATAAATCTATGATATACTGCTTTCTAATCATCTAATCAACTTTTACCATTAAGTGACAGAGGTACATTGCTGATTTGTGATGTCACTGTTTTCAATGGACTTTGCAGGGAATTCCGAGGTGAGTTTTCATTTGACACAGCTGAAGACGGGGTTATTTCCTGAATCTAGTTCCGATTCACTCAAATGCAGATGTTTTCTTTTTCATTTCAAGAAGCTTTTTTTTTTTTTTTGTAGTGGTCAGGTTTGCTTAAGAACGTAATGCTTACATAGAAGGGCCATTATTATTATTATTATTATTATTATTATTATTATTATTATTATTATTATTCTTTTGGTTATTTACATAGTTTGTAGGTTAGTTTATAGTTTTAAAAAAAAAGCTATTAAAAAACAAGGACACATTAGGGCTGTCAAACAATTACAAAGATGAGTCTCGATTTAATCTTGAGATTTTAAAAAATAATCTTGGTTAATCTTGGTTTTAATTGCATATTTGGTACAATTATTGCATCCATCGTATTTGTTGTATTACTGATGCTTATTATTCTTATTATCAATGTTTATAGTTTTATATTTTTTATAATCTTGCATTGTTGTTAATTGCTTGAACCAACTGCTAAATCACAATGGAGTCAGTTTATTACTCACCTTACTGCATTTACAATGATCAGTTTCCTTTACTTATAAAATGATGTTTTTCATTGCCATTTAAATACTACTCCTACTACTACTACTACTACTACTAATAATAATAATTAAATTATTTTATTATTAACTGGAAATTGCCTAAACAAGACAAAAAATGAACTGAGTAATGGTTATATCCTCCATAATTGTAAATATGTTTCTATTCCCCAGGGTTTAGGTATTGAATCATGACTTTTTTATTGCAATTACAATCTCCTGACTCAAGAGGGCCAGCGTTCTCTACAAAAATACAAACAGCACAGAATTTCACACTAAGAAAACCTCACAAGATCCTGTGGTCACATGGCAAACTCATTGTCACTTGTATCAGAATAGCCTCAGTTTTAGCCCTGCATATTTTTGCTGTCCCTGTATTTCTTAATAAGTTAAACAGAATTTGAAAGGCCCTGACATGAATGAAGATGAATACAATAAAATATTTGTACTGCTTTTACCAGAAGAATTTTTTACTCAAAGAATTGTGAGGGTCTGGAACCAACTCCTCACTAATGTTGTTAAACTGACACCCTGGGATCCTTCAAGAAGCTGCTTGATGAGATTCTGGGATCAATAAGCTACTAACAACCAAACGAGCAAGATGGGCCGAATGGCCTCCTCTCGTTTGTAAACTTTCTTATGTTCATAATATTAAGCTAGCTTGTATGACAGTATTTTGTTGACTTGACTCTGCTCATTGGACAGGTTAAACTCATTAATTGTCAGGAATGAAAACATTTTAAACATGAAAAATCAATGTTCCCAAATTTGAATCTTCAAACTATGAAGACCACACCAATTAGACCCTAAATATTAACCATATTCTGTGAACCTTTCAGAGACTGCTATCAGTGAAGTTAAAATACAAGCTCTGTGGGTGGCAGGCCCCACTTTTGGTACCAGTCAAGAGGGAAAGAGTGTTTTCTCAATTAATGATAAAGGTTACTTCAGGGAACAAAGAGAAATGAAATGGCAACCTGTGATCAGACCTTCACATCTCATTAGGCTTAACACCGGCATTGAAATGTTATAAGTGTTACATTTTTGTTTTACTGTTTTGGCCAGATTAGTGGGATTTTGAGGCTAGGGAGCTAAAACCATGGGCAGCAATTAACTTTTCATCAATCAAATCTTATTACAAGCGTTTTTAATTAAAAAAAAAACTTGAGGCAACTGTAAACACGCAATACATGAATATTATGTTGTTAGAATTTTAATTGTTACCCGTTTTCATTGTGAAGTATTGTGTGCTTTTCTGAGGAAATTGCCAAGCTGTTCATATCTTCCAAACCCTAGTCCTTTTTATTAAAGGGTGTTGCAGAAGGGTGATGGTTTTTATTTTTATGAAAAATATATGAAGAGATTGCTCAAACCACCGTGTAGCAGGTGAAATGAAAACGCATGAGAACATCAAAACCCATGAAAAAGTAAGTCTTCATAATTTAAAAAGATGCATGTACACCATGAATGTTAAACTATGATACTGTCTCTTTAACAATCGGTTCCTCCATGTGAACTATTGACTTGGTACTGGGACACACACAAAGTTTTCTAGCGGTTATTTCAACAGTGATGAAGAATTGAAATTTGCACTGCACGGGCAAATACACATCATGCCAAAAGTGTATTAAAATATAGTCCCCTAAGGCTTATAAAAATTATATTATGTTTTCAACTACTGTATTTTGTTCTACTTTTGTTTGTGGCTGTGTTTGTTTGCCACGAAATTCTTCACCCTTTCAAAGCTAGGAATGCAAAATTTGTGGCAACAGCCATCTTGATTTTATTAAACTTCCAAACCCAATGAGACAAGAGAATAGTCCGGGTAATTATACCTGCTTTTATTTGCAGTATATTTGAAATATATTTTAAAAAAAAAGTCAAAACAAATCTTTAACCAACCTCTTTAAAGAATAAAAAGACATGCAATGCAGTCATATTACATCTCAAAATGCTTACAACTCAAAGAATATAACCATTGTTTTACTCTGCTGCTCAGAACAAATATTTAGCAAAAACACTATTTAATTGCAGTGGAGACGTGCGCTGTACAGTACATAAAGGTCATAATGGACTAAGGCTGGAAATTCCTATTGAAATTACTGAAAGGACATATTTATTATTTTAGAAGAGATATTTAGAAGGCTTTTTAATGTGCTAATTGTGGAACCCATAAATTATAAAATATAATGGTACTTAATTGAATAATGTAAATTATACATTGTGATGTTTCATAGCCCCTGAAATCAATAGTGAATTGTATACAGGTCTCCTAAACAACTTTAAATCATGCTGATCAAGTTATTGTATAAAGAAGTTTAAATATGTTCGTATTAACTCAAATATTAGAAAACAATCTTTGTAATGGGGGTTGGTTTTCCCTTTTAAGAAAAGTTGTATCTTAAGCTGCAATACTGCTATTGATAGAAGCCCAGGCTATTATTATGTCGCAGTTTAAACACTATTAAAATATGTAGACAGCTTTATATATTTATATTTTATTATTTATTTGGAGAACTTTATTGAGGTCATATGTTCTATTTTAGGCCACGGAAAGAGACTGAAATCCAAGCATTTGTGATTAAGTAACTGGGGCAAAGTATAAAAATAAAAAAAATTAAAAAAAACCCTTTGTTGGATTTTGGAATTTTTGACTGCACATTGTATACAACCATCATTATCATATATAATAAATATTGTAAAATATGAAAGGTCAGCAGGCATATACATGTTTGCACTGCCACCTTGTGGTAGATGCAGGTCCAACTCACTCAAACAGGAAGGGTCCATGGTGCAATAGAACTGGAACAGTTGAAGCCTCTCCACATGTATATTAAAACTAGATGTTTCTATTATTTAGTCCTTTTTGTCTTTACACAGTATGTCCATTTATGCATATATATATATATATATATATATATATATATATATATATATATATATATATATATATATATAGGCCATGCATGATTTCCTTTAAGAACTGCTCAAATGAAAAATAGAATACTCCTGCACACTGTATTTAGCCAAATCTCACTTTTTTATTCTTTAAAAGAAAATAGAAGCTAACGTTGCGCCACACAATTTGATCATTATTAATTAATTACAAAAACGTCATTTCGAGAAAAAAACAACACATTTAGAAATAAATTATTTATATAAATGTTTGCATTGATATACAGGAAACCCTTAAACAACTCAAACTCTTTAAATGGACTTCAATTTTGTAGATGGATGTAGACCAGAGATGGTTTGCTGGTGTAATATAGCACAATTCCACACTGCTTTAATTCAGTGATGGTATAAAACATGATATACATAAAGAAAAAAATAATTTTTCAACACTCTGAAATCGATTGGTAATGTAGGTGTTATTCAATTGGTTTCGCAGAGCCTGATTCAGACTAATCTTATTCAGAGATTAGTTGTGATCGTGGTCTGTGCAACCAGTCTTGTAAGTGAGCGGTTAATGAAGTCCGTAAGTGTAATCGATGTTGTGCTGCCGGAGCACTTTGCTGCACATCCCCAAAAAAGAAAAAAAAAGTGTAACAATAAAATATACAAAAACACAAACTTGGCCTTGTTCGTTAAGAGAAAACACTTGTGCATCCAAAATGAATCTCTCTATCCCATTCCAATAACTCTTTAAAATCACTAAATATACTGCATCTGTTCTTTAAAACCTACTTTAACCATTTCTATTCAACATTTTTTTTTTTTTTTTTTATAAATGTAATAACATTTTCTATGTTGGCTTCTAATTAATGCCTGGCGTACAGAATGGACTTCTGAGAAACAGTATTAAAAATAAATAAATAAATAAAATAATATAATAGAACTTTAAAGTGAATTTCTAGAAGGTAAATAACACAATATTTCTGCTGCATTGTCCATGGAGCTCAATGTGGCACATTAAAAGTTTTGCTTAAAGTAACACTACTCAAAAGATGAGTTTGTTTGTTTTTTATTTACAGCAGCACGTTTTGTAAAATGTTATAAGTATACACTAATAGAAAATAAAGCATAGAAAAAAACAACAAAAAAAAACGTCCTTTTTTTGTGTGTATTAAGGTACAAACCACACAACGCCATTCCAGTCCTATTTTCTTGAAATATTTACAAACCTTATTTGTGTAATATTGTAAATGTGATAGTGGCCAGTTTGTAACCATGCAACTCTACACTATTGGGGGTGGAGTCTAAAATCACAAGTACATTTTATTTTTGTAAGAGTTTCTAATTAAATATGTGTAAGGGAGGCAATCTCTACCAATTGCTGTATTCAAAAGACTCAGGAAAGCTCACATAGAGCTTGTGTTTTCCAGTTTCCAGCCTGTAAACAGGAGATCGGGACATGCAATCCCAGCAGCATCCGGTCCCTTGCCACATATTCACAGTAATGCACACAAGTATCAACTGAACACACATATCCTGGTTTAGCTGTTACTGATAATATTTACACATTAAATCATTTGGCAGAATTTGTTTTATTTCACTTAGGAAATATATGGCTGTAATATACTTTGTTCCAGTGGCTCTAATAAGAGAAAACAAAATCAGCGAGTCAATGAAATTGAAGGTTCAAGACCTAATACAGTGTAATATATTAAACTACATTTGTATTTGATTTTTTGTTCTGGAACATACTTTTACAGTCAGTCTAATGTGCTGTTATGGGTTCCTCACAGCTGTGCTGTTTTGTTATTTTCTGGGTCAGACATTTAAATGGACAGCTGTAATTTTGTTAAAATATTGAGGTAGCTTTGGAGTACTCATAATTGACCAATTGGTGGATGAGGTTAGGGTCTATTTTACTGATGTAAGCAGCAGCAGCAGTTTTTTATCGTGCTGGTGCTTTATTAACATTACTACATACCATACAAATACAGTGAAAGGAGGTCCTCGAAAAGGTTTGTACATTTTATGGTAACGGTATTAAGATCTGCCATTGTTTAGATTAGAATACACCCATATCTGCTCCATGCATCATCCAGCATTAAATAAGATTAAAGTTCCCAATGCAAGCTTCTTTAGCAGACAAATGTAACAATATATCCAAATTTGTCAATTGTTCAAATAGGACAATAAATCTATTGAATTTAGCAACATCTCTAGAACTTTAAGGGCCTGTTTAGTTTTCTTACCAAATAGCCAGTGTATATTATTTCCCCAATATGATTACAGCAGTGTCTGCAAATCTCCAAGTTCATGAATATAGCATTTGTTAATTTCAAGTATAATTAAAACAGAGGTTTTGAATTATAAAGACCATTTCATGTACTGTATAGGACTGTTTATATAAAAAAAAACAAAAAACAAAAAGCAGAGTTAAAAAAAGGCCAATTAAGGCATCCTTAACAAAACATTGTTAACAAAATTCCAGGTATGGCTTTGGTTTGTTGAAATACTATTTTACAAATTATATTTAAAAAAAAAAGAAAAAAAAAAAAAAAAAAAACCTAGTGTCAACACTGCAAGAGTTCATGCAAATGTATTTGTTTTATGGATACATTTTACATGAGTATCCTGGGTCAGATGTCCCTTCTCTCCTGTGAGTGCAGTGTCCCCTCTCCAGTATGGGATAGGCTGAGTGACTGTCCTTTTATCTCACAGTGGAAGGCTTTCCAGGAGTCTGTGATGAGGTCACATACAGAGTGGAGTTGTCGTCAGGAAGGGTGGGAACCACAGAGTTGCCGTTGGTGGGAGAGCAGCCGAGTTTCAGTTTTTCCAAGTATTCTGCATGGACCGGTTTGTGACACTGTAGAACTTTAATGGCATCTTCTATTTTAAACCATTCTCTCTTTCTCCCTAGAAGCAAAAGTTAGATCATTAGTAATGCTCTGCATAGTTACACATCCCTCAACAGGCTGTCATAGTCGACAGCCACAACTGGTCAGATTAAAATATCAATCTTACAGACAGATTTTCGTGTTCTAGTCTGTCTAAAGCCATTTTAATCAACGTATGCCTTTTGTCAGTATAGGAAGCACTAGAAACACCACTTCAACCAGTCTATGGGAAACAAATGGTTTTTCAGGGAAACTATACAGCAAGGCAAAAGTTAACTAGTCAAAGGGCTGAGTGAAAAATCCTAAAAATAAGCACCGCTGTTCTATAATATTCAACATCACTTTCCAGCTGCAATACTACTTAAACCAGGTTATTTAAGGACTGACAAACTCTCGCCAGAGCCGGTCCCCATTTCCAGAGGGTATTAAAGCCAGTGATATTTATAAATGTGTCAAGACAGCTCTATTAAACAGAGAGTGTATCTCAGCAGCTAGGCCTGCTACATCCTCACTGAAGAGCTCAATGGTGGCACATCTGTGGTCACACATGTCCCAAGTTAAGGGACTTAGCTACATTCTGATATTGCAAAAGGACTGCAGCTAGTCAGGTGCCAGGGAATGCTGACACTCTGTACAGCATTACCAGGCCTCATTTAGTAGCATCTACAAATAGTTACAGGTTTGAATTACAGCGCACTTGTTTTTAAACAGGTTGGAAAGAATTTGGTTAATTTCCCTCAGAGATTGCACTCAGTTTAATACCTTTTCTATTGAATGTCAAGCCCAATATTCACATACCAGATTTCATCCATAACTATCCAACACTCAATAATGCAACATTTTGAAATATGAAATGAAATGTAAAATTCAAATGACAAACGTTTTGAATAGAAGACTTTGAAACAGAATTCTAGTTGAATCATTTGTCATTGAATTTAGAAATGTTTCCTTTTGTATTATTAAACATACCAGTTCTAAATGGATCTTGCAGGATTGGCCCGACAGCAACAGACATGACAGGTTTGGTCACCACTGCTGGGTCAAGTCCATGAAACTTCACACTTTGTCTTATGAATTGACAAGACCCCGGAGCCACAGCCATCAGTCGTATTTGCTAACCGCCATGCTAAGTCATAAAATATTGGAACTGCCGCAAGACTTTAAATGGCCAACTGCTGCCAGATTTTTTCAACTCCGCAAATAATTTAACTGACTATCACTGAAGCTGCATCCACACTGGAGTCAAATGGGAGTGTCCACAGCATCAGCGAGCGATGCAAGCGACGTCACTTTGAGAATTTCACGTTGCTAAAATAGAACAGGTTTCTATTTTTTTTTTTGTGGTGTGACTGGAATGAAACTGACCAATCAGAAGCAAGGTTAACACCCTTGACACACGTCAAACACAGGCCTCAAAACACGTCACACCTCAAAACAAGTTAATCATGGACGACGAAAAGTTAATTTAGGAGGTGCAGCTGTATCCTTTATTACGATTGTAAACTGAACGACTACAAAGACATGCAGAAGACAGACAATGCCTGGGTGGCTTGCAGGTGTTGCATTTAGCAGCACCGAGACATTTTCTTTCTGATTGTGCAAGTTACATAAAAATAGGGTTATTAATAAGCAAAAATAAATCGGACTATACATGCAGTCTACATATCCAGCATTTAAATGAAAAATGTGCACTTTTGCTCATAATCAAGCTCTGAGCTTGGTAATGTTGGGATGTGTCACATAGAATACAAACATGTTGCTGGCTTTGTTTTACAACATATAGAATAGTAGGACCTCGATAATATTTTTGTTTGTTTGGTGAATCTCTTTATGCATAGGTTCACTTTATGCGTATCTAAAGACATTCTGTGACACATCCTAACCTTACCAAGCTAATACATAGTTTTGAAGATTAAGAGCCATATTTACAAACCATTTTCTGTCAAGTTCCCCAGACTGGAGGAGGAGGAAGAAGAGGAGGAGGAGGAGGAGGAGGAGGATGCTATGTAAAAGACCCTTTAATATAGCATCCTTCCCTAAAAACTAAAATGAGTAGAAGCAGCCTGTCAGGCTCTTTGTACAACCACCAATTGTTACCAAGGAGTGGTTTTATATTTTTTTAAAGCCATTGTCAAGTGAAACCTGACCATTATTTTCTTCATTTCTTTTGTAAAAATATAGTTCACCACTGGCACCAACACAGCAGTCGTTAAAGTTCAATACATCTGAATCTGAATCTGTGCATCTTTAAAAGATAAAGGACATTTTAAAAAAAAGCAAAATATCAAATAGTTTATCTGCGTCTCAGATATAAACCCCAAAAATACGACAAAATGCAGTTTAGTTCATGTTGGAGGTCATTACAAGCAATCAAGGCATTGGTCCAGGGGTATGATGTGTACATGGTCTAATCTCACATGGTCAAATCTCCACACCCGAATCAAAGCAGATAAATAACTCACACTCCAATAAACTCTTTATATACTACAATAAGGGTGTACTGTCACTCTATTTGTATTCTAGGAAGACCTTGGTTATTTACAGTACAACCTCATGTATTCACTTTTTAGGGGGAGAGGATTTCTCTATCTGTAAAAACAGAAGTTCCTAATTAAATTATTTAAATTGATTCTTTATTTAGATCTGCCTACGTTTAGATCAACTGAATTAACCATGCTGAATGAATCAAGTTTTCCAGATATGTTTATCAAACTCTAGTGACTGTTTTAAGTCCATATCCAGTAATAAGGCTGCATCTATTTTATCAAAAGGTGGTGTTGCTGGGAAATGTTTAAAACTTGTTTTGTAGAATGTAATCTGTGAGGCACTCCTGTTTGAACCTGCCTCAGCAGCTCCAATCTAACTAGCTGTCCCATGTGTGTGTGGGGTTTACTTACCTGGTAGAGGGTGTGTTTAGAGTACAATAGTCATTAGGGCAACAAATATATTTACTAAAAACACATTTTCTATGCAATAGACCATGCTGAGGTGTCAAATGACAATTCCTTTATTAATAAATAAATAAATACATATTTACGTTAAAATATCTGTGTAAATAATGCTAGGAGACATTCCTGTTGCAATATATACATTTTCATATTCTTATGTCATGATATATGGAGTACGGCTGAAATTGTTTAGAGCCTAAGACTGGCAACAGCATGGGTTTTAATCGCTGCGTGACCCACAAAGGTCGCCAAATAAGCATTTTTGAGGGCCTCTTCTCAGCCAGCTGGTAGCAGGACACATGGGACCCTGTGTCTGTGTGTTTGCGTGTGTATCTGTGTGTGTTTTGGGGAGTGGCACTTTTTTGGGCAGACGCCAGCCATCTCTATTGTCCACATTTGCCAGATTGATTGGTCCTTTTAGAATTGAGAGAGGCAATATATATTTCAAGCTACTGGGGCAGTACAAAGGTGCCTTTCACAGACATGTTTTTTTTTCAAGCTGTAATAAATGCAGAGTTTTCAATTAGATCAAATGAAATCTTGCATTCTTAAATCCCAAACAATAACTCTTTAATGTTAAACCTAAAATCTCATTGTGTTCCCGAGAAAGGAGCTAAGCCCTTTTGAAAGGAGTGTAGTTTCGATTCAAGCAGTTATAATGGGGCATCGATTGAAGTTGTATATCTTTAGGAGTGTAGCCTGGTGGCTTGATGCACCAGAACATTAAATCTCTTCATTCATATCCTGTGACTCCGCTGCCTGGGCTACACAGTCACAGGACCAGTGAGCTCATGCCAGACAAAGGCAGCATTTTGACTGCAGGAGTAAAGAGCCCAAAAGTGTGCCCCTGGTGCATATTCCTAGACACACTAACCGGTTTGGGAGGCCTTTAGTCTTGAAAAGACCTGAAGCTGCTGTATACCAACCCAGTTCTAGAGGCGGTAATGTAGAAAATGGTCAAACTTACCTATATTAACAGAATCCTCCCAGTCTTCTAGGGTCTCCGTCACTGTGAGAGCATTACTGCATTATGTTCTATGCTTCCTGTCTTGGTTCTGCTTAAAAAGCATGATTAAAATGTTTAATGGACTTGCAATCAAAGGCTTTACTTTAGATAGATTCTTATACAGTTGTGTTTACAGTAGAGCTGTGTGACAGGTTTGAAATGTTAGACAAGATACTCACCTCAAAAACTCCTAGCAGCCTTCCTAACTTGCCTTTCACGCCAGCCTGCACAAAAAAACAAAACAGTCAGTTTGAATTACGAGTCACCACAGCTATTTATTCGCATTTGTACTTTGACATTAAAATCCCACCAGAACTATGGTGGTGTCTTTTGTGGTCCATCGGTCCATTCCGAGAGGAGAAGAAACAGGATCACTTATGAACTTTAATTTTAACACCTTTCCATTCAATAGCACACTGCAAGCTCTTTGATCCATGAGACACTATTAGAAAAGTAGTTGTCAAGGCAAATGACTAAGAGCCAATAGAGTCAGAGTTCAAATTCCAGTTCAGTTGCTCACTCACTCACTCCGTGACTGGAGGAAGGTTTGTTGGCATCCCTATGACTCAGTCCTGGCCAGGTGTAAAAAAGGGGCAGACTCGAATTAACCGAGGTAAAATAAATAAATACATTTCATGCAGCAACCACAGTCAGTGTTTGGGACGTGTAATAGTGTTAAGAAGTTTGATAGCCTCTATGATGACAAAGATACTTTTATATAATTTGTTTGGAAAAAGTTTAAAATGTATTAAAACCAGTGTATTTTAACATGAAGCACATCTTATCTGCATTGGGTAGCATACAAAGTAGCAAGAGTCAACACTTCAGTCACTTTGCAACTAATTAAGGTCTGGTTATCTCAGCATATGTGGTTTCAGAAAGGACCATCAAGCAGAGAGCGAGAACACATTTAGCTTCCAGTCTCCCTCAAGCTGCTAACATTTTGCCAAGTTCATAGGCTTTTGGAGAACCAATAATACAAATCTCTGAAGAAATTGAATTTCACTGAATTCTAGGTTTTTAAACAAGAGTTGTTTTCATACTTGAGAGAGTGGGAAGGTATATTTATTGGTGTGTAATTATAGGTCTTTATATACCAGTCCATATTTGCGTCCAAGAGGAAAAACACCTACACACACTGTATTTTTGTGGTTTCTGGGGAGCTGTTACAACAAGTGGAGGGGTATTCTTTTTAAATAGTTTATACATTTAACAATGTTAACTTTATAAGAAACTGAGGGGTGGTGGAAAAAAATCAAAATATTGAGGGAAAAAAACAAACAAACAAAAAAATCTGTATCAAACTTTCAACATTTTTTATCAGACGGTAGAGGAATTTGAATTAGGGATCACATGAATAGATGTTGTGCCTTGATAGGGTTTTTGATTATTTATACGGTTATACCTTGTCAAATACAGATGTAACACACAAGGATAGCTAGCAAGTACTTTCGCAAAAATGTATACTTGTGCATTTCTTACACAGATATTATTCAAAAAACCTGTGTTGCCAACACCTCCCCAGCCCTACGGCAGCTGTGTTAAGCAGTACAAGGCAATTGCCATGCTGAGCCAGATGTAATGGCATACCTTTATATAACACACCTTCAAAAAAGGTAGTGCCATCACACAACTTTTCATTTTACAAGAGCATATGACCAAACTTGTGATCAATACTTACTATAATGCATTAGCTCAAAATGTTATTTAATAAAAAAAATAAAGTTTACATGTTTAGAGTCTGTTGTGCGGTGTCTTAAGAATGGAAGTCCTGAAGCACATTGGCTTTGGCTTAAGTTAAGCTTAGCTTTTATCCTGTATTATAGTACTGAAGACATTTCAAACTTAAATTCTTCCTATTGGCTGAAATGAAAGCTTCTAGAAAACAAGCTGGAATAATATCCCTGTATAAACATAATCTGATTAAAGAAGCAGAACAGCAAAGCACAAACAGAGCCACGTTGGTGTCACCTGCTCTTACCAGCCTGATTTGTTTTTCCCAATACAAATAAAATGACACAGAACACATAGCCCCCTGCCTTAAACAGCCACAAACACAAAGTTCATATGATGACTGGTTAATTCAGGTTTTGCTATAGATTAATTAAAATGAAATAAAGATTCAATGTAGTTTTGACCAGCAAAAAAATGCCAATTTTACAACCCAAATATATACCCGTAAGAGACCAGCATAATATATGCAAGTCACATCAGGTGCAGTCAAAACTTTCCACAATATTATTGTATAATTCACCATACCTTCAACAGAAGTACTGATAAATAAAATGTTTAAAGGCTGCAAAACCCTTCCATAATGCAACAGTAGCTTTAAATTATTCGAGATATATGTAATTAAATTATGAAAAGGGGAAGAGCCAGCTCAAGTACATAGTAGTATTTTAACAGCGCATGTTTTTTTAGACAGACAGAGCAGTCGTAATGGTGAAGCTAACCTTCATGTGGAGCTCATGACAAGGGTTACCTGCAATGATGGGTTGATTGACATGTGGTGCCTGTCTGTTCTAGTATGCAAATATGGATAAAGATTTGCAATCCTTGCTGTTCCAAGTCGGCATGGCTGGCTTCCTACTTGCTTTACGCAGAGTTTACCAGTAACAGGATACAGCATAAAAAAAAAGCTCAGCCATGTGGAGAGGATGCACTGCTGTAGTTACCAGCTAAACAGTGGTATCAATGTGGAGATCACATTTCTGAATCCCTCATTTTCAAGGTTTATAAAAATCCAGTCAACAGTTTTCAATGAAGCTGATCTACATTGTGCACCAATACCTTTCTGTGCACTAACGAATCTGGGGTTTTCTCATTAAATGCGACATGAAGCTGTGGCCCAGTATATTGCTGACTGGCAACCCGGTTGTAAAATTGTCCCGAAATAGCTACCTGAAGGATACTCAAGACACCGAGTAATATATTGATGAGCAATTTGGCAAGCGTGGAAGCCATAAAGCAGACTGCTACCCAGGTGTGGTAGAGATACTGATACGGGGAGAGGGAGGAGTATGTTGTATGCTCTGTCCTATGAACACCTATAAATCTCTACGTGTGTCTAGTCTGTTCATCTAGCCAATAATAGCAATGTTGAGTTATTTATTGGTTCAAAATATTTTACCTTTGGCCTAGATGCAGTGTTTGGACCTCACCAATATAACATCTATAGCAGTCCAGTTGTTTTTAATCAAATTGAGAAGAACGGTAGTTCCTCACGCCATGTTATCAGCGAAGCGCGAGAACTGCCAGAACTGCCAGAACTGCCAGACTCTCTACACAGCAAGGATAGTTTACATGTTTTCAGGGTATTGTCGCAGCAAAAGTAAATCAGCCAAAAGCACCATTTCGCTTTTACTTTGCAGTTCCCAACACTCTTAGGTGAAATGTAGAAAAAAAAAGCCAATACCTGTCAGACAGTAAGAGAAATAAGTCACCAAATTAAGGTAAAAATGTCCTCCTCCTTTTCTCCCAACATATTTTTTTGCAGACCCCAGGCACTTTTATCCACACATATGTATATTACAGGACATCCAAGTTTAATGACAATTAACTTGTTTTGTCAACATGGAAATATACTAGGGAACACATTTATTTTGATTTCTGTATCACTTGTATTAAATGATTTATTGATATTTTAAAATTGACTAGTCGCATGCATCGCATGCAAAAAAAAAAAAAAAAATCTTGCACTTATTGTGACATCTATATCATTTATATTAAAAAGATTTATTTCTTTTAAAATGGAACATTTGCCTGCAAAAAATAATAAGGTCGGGCATGTGTGGGATTTTAAACTAGAACCTTCAGTTTGCAAGCGTGTTGTGTTACTGTCAGTGCTACACGATTACCATAAAAAATGTTGTATAAGTCGATTTTCTAGGGATTTTTGCAGGGCCCTTAAAAGGGGGGAGTGACTAATACACCGGTGCAACGTATGCACCGGTGTGTAATATTAAACTACTGTAACAGAGCCACAATGGGATTACTACAGCCACAGTTATTATTGCTCACACAAACTTAACTGTCAACAACCAGATTATTTTTTCAGGATCTCACACAAAACCACTGTTCTAATTAAGTTTTAATTTGTTACTCTCAATACCCGAAGTCACTTTGAATGTTAAACGGAAGTGTTCAGACTCTATCAGACTGAAAATGTCACACATATATTGCTTCACTATTAACACTAGCTGTCAATCTCTATGAATTTCCTTATTCCCACCCTCCTGAGCCATTGATTTGCCAACATTTATACTAAACCCGCCCCTGGGATCTGTAGCAAACAGCTATTGGTTAGAAAGCCGTGAATTTATCAAGCTTGAGTTTGTTGTAACTGTAATGCTTTTTGACACTGGTGTGTCAGAATAGGGGGAGGAGTCAGGCGAAGCACCTGGTTCCATTTGTTTAAATGGGGCCCTGCATAAAGGCAGGGGAAACCCCATAGTGAGGGCTGCATACAGCCGTGAGGAGACCTGTCTGGTCGGAATCAGCAAAGGTACTGTGGAGACCTGTATTGGATTATGTGTGACTGGTAAACGGCTTAGCCATCAAGTAGTGATAGATTAGGATTAAATTAGAAAGAAAAAAAAAAAAGTTTAGTTTAGCACTCCCGGTAGTTAGGTTTTTTGTTTTGTTTGTGTGAATAGAAGTGTGCAAGTATGCTGAAAGAAAAATTCCTGTGTTGGGTCAAATAACTCGTGCACAACGAACCTGAGAGCCGAAGGCTCGGTTACACTGGATAAAGTAGGACCGTCAGACAAAAAACGAAAATGATACAACAGATTTGAAAATGCACATCGTTGAATTTGCTGGAATGCATCACAGTGCTGAAAAAACAGTAATAGACTGGAGACGAAACAAAGACAAACTTAAATATGGCAAAAGAAAAACGAGCGGATAGAACAGGAACGTGTTTATGGCCCGATGTAAAAAACACTGTTTGAATGGAGTACTCTGATTGACTTCAATACATACTGTAACTTGTTCTACATGTCCGTGCAACACAGTGGTACACTTGTATAGTTATGTGTATGGTTCTGATTAACAAAACAAAATTAATGTATTTATTTTTACAGCTGGAAATGTAATGCAATTGTACTGTGCCGTATACAACACTAAGATGTTTTGTTTCCTGGTTATTAGATGGTGCACTGTTTAGTTTTATTTATTTTTTTTGCTTTTTTAATTGATGCAAGCAGCACTGTTTAATACTTTTCTTTTAAATTTGAATTAATACAACAAATCTGTAAAAGGCAAGTCAATGCAGCTGGAACTATTGTCTATGTTACGGGAACACACACACAAAAGGTAAACAAGCAATGGTGAAATACAGCAGGGAAGGAATAACACACAGCATGCAAACAGGACAGGAATGGAATACAGTACTTAAACACAAATGCACAGATTGCTACAATATCTGTATTTGATATATTTTGGCAGTGCAGTTTTCCTAAACTTGAAGTCTCAAAAAGGGGGGAGTGACTTTTACGTTGATGCGACCTATAAAATGATTTTTATGGTAGTTGAGACAAGCAGTATTTTGAAAGATGACTGTTATATTTTGGAGATTTTTTGAGTCATTATTCATCTTTACTATCATCATCATCATCCTAAGATTCTGATCTTGAAATATTTCAGCACCTCCAGGAAGGTGGAATGCTACAGGATATGTGGATTGGCTTTTTGGAATTCTATCATTCAGTAGCTTAGAGGGGTAAATAAGAATCTATGGACATTTCTATTACAATTCCAAAAATGATGCACCACCTAAAGCTGAAAAATAAAAACTAGTTAACCTAGACCCTAATTAGAGATTGAGGACTGTAGGCAGGTAACTTACCTCATCTCAAGATCTAACCTGTTTACTGAAGCAGAGCATATCAAATATTTGTATTTAAAATAAATCTACAGGCATTCTGCCTTACTGAAGCAGACATCAAAATCCTCTATAGCCACGAAAGATTAGATTTCCGATTTCATCATCCTGCATGCTTCACGAAGGACAGCCCAAAGAAAACCCACGTCTTTGGAGCCACATTCCTGAACTACCAAACAGGTACAGGTTGTACCGTAATTTCAGTGGGTGACAAGGAGACTGACGGGGTCCTGACAGCACACAGACAGAATTTTAGCTGGGAAACCCTGTAAGGGTTCTTTTATTTATTTTTTCAGTCAGTGTAGACACATCCAATCCAGTCTGGCGTAATTTAAATCTCTGGGACTCTTTGACTCTGCTGGCCTAAATACAGCAGGCAGTATTTCAGAACGGTCAGCGGATTCTTTATTTCACATCTTGTCAAAAATCCGTTCGTCTCCAGGAAACAAAAACAGATTTTCTCTCATCAGTCAATTGTAGACTGTACTGTAAATCGATAAGGGGCTTCTTACCTCTTCATAAACTTCCCTGACTGCAGCACCACCAGGCTCCTCCTCAGGCTCCATGCCTCCACCTGGTACAATCCACTGGTCCGGGTGCCGACTACTGCTAACCAGCAAAACCTGCAAGAAAACACTGTGTTAGTACCCACAGGCAATCAATACTGGCATGCCAGTGTTTCAGTGAAAGGGATATTTTACTTGTATATTCCCATATTTTTGTGTGTCTTTATGAATATTAGTGCTTGGAAGCAGATTATACTTTTACTTGCACACAAGTTATTTCAATGTGGTAAAAATGCAGCCTGGTTTGCTACACAAAACACATTCTTCATTATCCTATAGCCATTATTTTGTAGTTTCGTCTCTTCTCTCGACATGCATGTTAAACGTCTTTTTTTCGCCCCATGAAATCAATATAGCAAGCATCTGTGCCAGGAGCAAGACTTAAAGAGTTTTCAGTAAGTCTGACCTATTTCATAACAAATCTGAAACTATTTCTACCACACCCTGTTTAGCTTGCAGGGGGTGCAGATGAGATATTGCAATTCCCATCGAACCCAGGCCATGTGTACAATTTCACAGGTCAGCTAGAACAGCTTCAAATAGCCTCCTAACAGCATTCCTCTTGAACCAAATAGTTCACAGACCAATGCATTAGATGCATTAGCGGCCCAAAGAAATGGGAATTGTTATTACTCTCTGTAAATGGCAGCTAGAAACGTGTTTGGCTAGAATATAAAAGGATATTAAGAGGGAATTGGGAACAGAATAAATCAAGCTTTCTCAAATCGTCCACTTGTCTCCACAGTAACCCTGGCACATACTGTATGTTTCTACGTGCAATGTTTGATTAAATATTGTGCTGCTTTCTGATTATACCTGTCCTGACAATATTGTCTTGGGGTAACAAATGGAACGGGAGAAGTCAATGGCAGTGGCGCGACAGGAGAATTGGAAACTACAGGAACAAGAAACAGGGAGGACCGCCACAACACATTCTATAGGGAAATAGGGTAAACAATACATTCATTAATGTGCAAAGAATTTGGGGTACAGAGTTTTCCAGCATTTCACAGGTGAGGAATGCAAAATAAATGTATTTCTGGTACTACATTAGTATCAATACACTATGGAGAAAAAAAAAAAAAGTAAAAAGATGACTGTAACCAAGTCTGAACTCACGCTCATCCCAGACCTGATGAGCAATAAACACACCTAATAGATCTGCACTCACTGGCCAATACTTCCACAAGAGGCCATCTAGCCAGGGTACTGTCTTGAACTTTGTTACTTTTGAGGCATTTCTATTTAAAATTCAAAAAAACTGCTTAACACTTTAAAAGCTCCAGAGCCCCAGATGTCTGCTCAGCAGGTCCAGTGCTACAGCAACTCAATGACCTACTTCAACTACTGTGTGTTTCTGAGCAAGGCAGTGAAAAATGGCCTGTCATTAACGCACAATACAATTATTATTATTATTTGTTACTATGGTTGCAACCTTGGAGTCTGTATGTCAATTTTGTATATTGTATATCATGCAGCACAAAGCCAACATTATTGTGTCTTAAATTAAAATGTCAATGAACATGAAAGCAGAATAGGTAATATATGAGTCAGAGATGTGGTCCCGATAGCAAGAGGAGTAGCAGGAGAGGCCCAATACGTGACAGAGTTACTGAAGCTAGACTGCGTTTATATAGAACAGCCTTGTGTCAGGGGTGAATAGGGAGGTAGTTGTTATTCAATGGAAACTACAAAGTGGAATGCTTAGAGAATATTTCATCAAAAAATATAATATTTTACTTACCGTACACAAATAAATACAAATGAATTAATAAAATAAATATAAATACATAAATAAAATCCTTCAAGGGGAGTGAATTGGTGAAAAGCCCTATACAATACATATAGCAAGCATTTACCATCAACATAGCATAACTGTGAGGAAACCAAATAGGTGAATTATTGCATTGCAAAATAATGATGAGGTCACTGGCAAGCTTTAACACTGAAAGTGATACAATACATATAGCAGGCATTTACCATCAACATAGCATAACTGTGAGGGAACCAAATAGGTGAATTATTGCATTGCAAAATAATGATGAGGTCACTGGCAAGCTTTAACACTGAAAGTGTTTCTCAAGGGCTGAAGACAGGAACAGTCAAGTGAAAGATCTCAAATTGTACTTAATTCACCAACCCAAAACAATGAAAAACATCACCACACCAAGAACCGACACAGCTCTTGAAGTTTCCATTATTGACAGTAAACAGTTAAAATTCACAATGTGGCAAATTTTCACGGACGGACCGTTTATGACGTAATGACGTAATTACTAATATGCGCATTTAAAGAAGTGGAAGGGGGTTCACTGATCCCTGGTACTGGTGCATTCGTTGATTCGTTTGTTCGTTTTCTTTTTCAAAAATTAAAAAGACTGAATTGTCGGGACATAGCTAATGCATAAGATGCAAATATAGCTACGGTTTACTGCAAAGTTGGCTAAACTTTCTGTAGGTAATTAGATAGCTAATTGCAAATGTAAAAACTTAGCTAAACAGCAGCTGCTAGCAAGCTGGTTGCATGCGTGCCTTGCAGTGAAAAGAAAAATTGCCTGTACGCTAAAGGCATAGCATGGTCAGACGATCATTCTACAAACTTTGGTTTTAATTGTCTGATAATTGGCGCGCGCAGGATTTGCCTGTACATTCGGCTTGCCGTGAGAAAATTAAAACTGTCAATCGCTCCATATCTGGGTGGGCCCATGAGCAAACTAGGCGGGCCCAGGCCCAAGCGTGGCTCCGCCCCTGTAATGTGGTTTCCTTATATATTTCTTAAGTGTAGAAGGATTCCATTTATCTCTAGCGCCCCTTTAGGAAGCTATTGAGATCATCCCTGGTATCATGGAGATATTTTAATAATGATTTGGGAATACATTATACAGTTTATCAGTCACAGCTGTCAATGGTCACATGACGGGTTGCTGCTCAGTTCTAAAACATGTAACCGCTAACCCATGCCATAGCTCCACTGTAAAAGAAAATATGTGGGCTCTGCAAGAGGAAGTACCACAGGCAGAGGAAGTGCTACAGGCAGAAAAAGTGCCACCACAACTTTACCCAAATTAGCAAAAAATAAATTTGCCTACTTTAATTGCAATATTATTTCTCTTAAACTAATGTGTTGCTTTAGTTATTATGTAAATGTACTGGGGTTTTGTGTACTGTGCCTTGATAAACTGCCTCTGTTTCATGTAAACTCCTGTTACTAGTGTTCCTGTGCTGTTCTATATGGTTTTAAGTTTAGCTATGGCAAATTACAATAAAAACAACAGTTTGGGCTCAAATGTTAAACTGGTGCTTGTTTGCTAGTTTCTGTAGCCTACTGTATTATGCAACACTACATGATCTTGCCAGGACAAGTTCAAATATGTTGCCTCCCTGTTGTTGCAAAACCTCTTACAATGAATGAGCAATTTATTATTGCCTCACTTAGAGGCCTCCCCTGGTAATTCACCTTACAGTAGAAAACATTTCACAAAATGGAATGGTGGTAAACGCCCTTACCCTTAAGGGGCCTCCCTATGCAATGTGAAAGATAGCAGGAATGCAGTGTAATGGCACAGTCATCTAGGACTGCAGCTTTTGGCTTTTCCGATTAGAATACTGTACCCAGGCGTGCAGTCATGTGAAAGTCAATTGCAGAACTGTTGAATAGCAGGATTGCTGTGTTTCATTAAATCATACAGCGGCTTTGTGAAAGCCTTAAATCAGCACTTACCTTTCTGTATAAAAAACAAAAGCTTAGACTTGATGGTAGTTCGTCAACAGAGGAACTAACACATATGCAGTGTAAAATGCCTCTAACAACAACTCTTAAGCATGACCTTGCAAATGTCAGGAACACAGCAGCTCTATGGCTTTTTAGACTCAGTGATTTTGTTAAGCCATGAATCGGGAAGGATTAAGAAAAACATCTGCAACATGGGTGAGACACCAGCTTGCGGCAAAGGCCAAATTACTACAGAAATGTCTGAGCAAACATAAAGAGCGCATGGGTAACTGGATTGTCAGTGGAATCCTTCAAGTGCTGGCAGGTACTGTGTTAATCCCAGCCCCCACCCTCTTCCAATACATAAAATGAAAGTAAAACTGCTGACTGCAACATCAATGGATGGCACTATTGCTCTGTTCCTATCATGCTCCCTTTTATCCTGCATATTGGTAGAGGATCTCATGACCAAAATACCAAACAATTTGGAGCACAGCTCCAAATTCCGAAGCCCATTTCAACACCCCCTCTTCCCTGGCACAGCCCTGTTCTACTTTCTATACTGAACGTTATGTTCACTCCCCTAACATGCTCTTTACCTTCTCCTCCTGGCAGACTGCCATGCACAGAGACTGGCTTGGCCCATTCATACATTGTAAATGGGCATTTCAGTTTAAAAAAAAAAAAAAGAAAAGAAAGAAAAGGAAAAGATGGCTTTGTTTCATTTTGAACTGGGTCTGTGTCAGTGTGTGACGGGTTCATTTAGAGGGAACTATAAACAGAGCACAATGTGCCTCGCTTCTGAAACAGAGCACTGCAATGAATGTAGTGTTTCTATCAATGGAGCATCAAATTGATCTATTCAAGAATCAATGGTTACACTTTAGGCTATACTTGCATCAGTCATTTAGGCTAATCCTAATTAAAAATGTATAGAATAAAAGTATATAATAGACAATTGCTGTTCAGACAGTGACAGGATATTCTGCATATATTTAAAATGACAGAGACTTTAAAAAACTAAAGTTTTTAGTTTCTTAAATTAATTTCTCTCCATCACACTCATGAATAATCCCTATTTTAATATTTCTAAGCTTGTATATTATGTATTCTTTATTAAAGTTTAAATAAATTGAAGTTTGATATTAACAAAATTGTTCTAGGCTGTTGTTTTCCCTATCAGTACATTAAATGTACGCAAAACTTTCAGACAGATGTTGAAAAAATTAAATTAAAAAAAAAAAAAAAAAAAAGGGAGAGCGCGCTGACTGAAACCTTGTGTCCCAATTGCAGCACATCACTGGTTTAGTCCTCTTCAAGCAGACTAACTTCAGGAATAGAGAATCCCAACCAACTGAACAAAATGAGTCCCAATTGCAGCGTACTACTCAGAAGATCCAGTTAATTTGTTTAGTTGATTTGATCAAGCGAACCAAGTTAGTCTGATCATGGGAACTAATCCATAGACCACTATAAGGAAAATATAAACCAGGATTTGAAGATTAATTTTATTTGTGTTGTAGTGCAAACAATTATTTCCCTCCTCTTTATAAAAAAATAATTTCTTAATTTAACCAACATAATCTGTCACTTAAAATGTAGAGTAAGTGGATCCACCATTCTACACAATGCACATGCTGTGAAATAGTGTATATTTGCAGGACAATCTACGCATCCCCATTGTGCTCTGCCCAGATGTTTATGATGTATAGCCTGACTGATAAAGGCGGTTTGGTTTTGTACTTTCAATATTCATTTGTGTGGTTATTTTAATATGATTATCAATGGTACTTTAAGCCAAGCAAGTATCAAACTCACTTAATACCTCAACTGGATACATCAAGTGGACTCAATTTGGTATGCTGTAATTGACCTTGTGTGTTTTAATATAGTGAAAATGTAGTTTTTTTTAAACCTCCTGTTTGTCATATATATATATATATATATATATTATATACATACACACACACACACACACACACACACACACACACACACACACACACACACACACACACAGTAGAATGCTTTATTTGCACTCAAAGTCATTTCAACATTATCTTCCGGGGGTCAATTTATTCTGCTCAATTCTGCTAGATCACCTCCTAATGACACCTCACTGCCCCCCGCCCGCCTGCCAAGTGAAGACAAAAAACAAACAAACATACAAACAAACAAACAAACAAACAAACAAACAAACAAACATGAACTACCAAGAGCTTTCCGGCAGCACAGATTTCCTGCTACATAATCAAATCAAAAAATCACATTCACTTTTGCCAGTTATGAGACTGAAACAAGATTTTTGAGAGGCTGCTTCACATGAACCATTGGAAAGCTTCACAGATGAGTATCTTAAAAGAAAAAAAGGGCTTTTATTTTAAGCGCCAAGATATTTGACAGGATGGTGTAGATTCTTAATAATAATGGAGGTGCATCTAAAACATACTGTACTGTTCTATTTTAGTAGTTTCTTCATATCACAAATAATTACATGTTGAACAGAGCAGAACAAAATGCAAGCAGCTTTCCAGAGTTCCAATACAGGTGAATTTGTGAAATCCCTGAATAAAATGTGTTAATAACTAGAAACGACTGCTCCCATAGGCCATAACACTAATGTTGCTGGCTGATGAAATAAACTGGATGGTGCTCTCATGGCAGATGGAGGTTCAAGCAGGTGTTCTCAACAGGGTCCAAACAATCTATCTCATTAATTGCACATTGTTCAAAGATGACTCGAGGTAGCCCCAAACCCACCTGCGTTTGTATTTTCTACTATAATTGTTGCACAGGAATGAGGAAATAATGCCAGAAGTATTTATACAAATCGACAGGAAAATGCTGCAGAATTAGATGTACAGGAAACCAAAAGCCGTGGGAGGTCTGTGCATTACAGTTCAGCTAATAAATCACAATTCACAGTCCTTGCTTCTTTATAGGTAAATAATCGCTTGAAACAATTTGTGAAGGATTGCAACTATAATGGTTTCATTTGTTTTGCAATGCAAGCACTTTTCACACAGACAACTACAACCCTGTTTGTTTACATCCCATGCCATCATGTCACTGCAGGCACAAGACATGTCTTCCTAAAACATGGATTTATACAAGTGCTCCCCTTCCCCCATACTCACCAGTGCATTTTTCACAAGTGTACAGTATATGACATGTTTCACTCTGTTTCAACAATTACGTTCCTGCAATTGCCTGCATAGCATGGCATGCGTCCAAACCAGCTCTGAAACAGATTTCCTTAGCAACAGCAGTTGTTGAGGGGCGTGGCACTGAGGACATTACCTTTTGGAGAGGCAAGGAATCATTTCTTATTAGCATATAAGTGCAATTCCCTTCTTGGGAAATGGCTGTACTGTACTGAAATGTATTGATTGCACTGAGCCCTTTTAAGACAGCAATGTGATAGTAAGAGCTCAGTAAGTGATATAATTTAAGAAGCTGCACGGTACAGTTCACCTAAACAAAACATTTAGCTGGAAAACCTGCTCGATTGCTCTAGACTTAATCCAACAGCTTGACTACCATTCTTTTATGTTACTGACAACAATACTTGAATAACAATTAAATATGTAGGACTGCAAGCCCTGATGTGGTTTTACCTTTATGTAAAAAGCACATGACAAGGCTGTAAAGCAAGTAAACAGTGTTATTGGAAGTCAAAAAATCAGTTCTTGATTTATTTGTTTATCGGTGTACTTTGTGTCAAGTCAGTGTTTGAACAACTGCTGTCTTACAGAATTACTTGAGAAACACTGAATCCCAGGCTTCTTATGGGAATTGCTGATATTCATGAAATTGTCAACTCCCCTGTACATCTGCTGTCCCTGATCCTTGCCATTCTAAAAATCTATATAGTTTCCTTAGTGTTTCTCCAAACCAATAGACTGAGGAGGACTTAAAGTCATTCCCAGAGTGCATAACCTGCAAAAGTAGAAATGTAACCATTTTGGGGAGAACACGAAAATGCCATTTAAAAATTGCAAACAGCCACCTCAGCGGATGTTTTTCGGAGCATGTGGTGTCTGCTGACTCAATCCCATTAACCTCTGGCAGGGTCTCTCACACTACCAACCTTATTTCTTGCTGTACTTTATCCATTATTTTTCAACATATCACCTAGTCTGTGGATCTGGCTTTTTAAAAAATGTTCGGTTAGTTGCCCCGACATCTAGCTTGTGTGGTCCAGAAATTCTCCCAACAGCCTTTAATACATTCAACATCTGCCCTGGGTATTGCTTCAGAACCATAACATATATCCATCAATTACAGTTTCTCAACCGCAAAAAGCAAGATTTTACAGCAATTAAAATACATTCTGCATCAGCCATGCTCTTTGGAATACCCACAATTGTCTTATACTACTGTGTTGGGGTGGAGTGGTTTGGAGCTTGCTTGTCTATATTTGATGAAACATGCAAGGCCATTGTTAAGCACAAGTTCAACAATAAAAATATACGTTAACGTGACCTTATGCAGAATTTCTGGGGATTGGTTTTGCTAATGAAAGCTATACAGCATTTTAGAAACCATTTATCTAGATTATATGACACTTTGTATAGAATGTTTAAACAATAGGCTATTAAAAACACTATCAAATGCAGGTCTATGTTGACCACAGTTATATGCTATATTACTGTATATTCAACCATATCTCTCGATCCTAATAGCTCTCATTGAAGAATTGTATGTTATTTACATTCAGTACATGGTCTAGGTCCAGCTCTATTATTGGTTGCCCATCATTAATAAAAGAATTGGTCAGGTTAGTCAGCAATGTTATCTACACATTACTTTATAAAACTCTTTCAGTGTAGTTTCCCACTCCAGTCCCATCTCACAGGCTCTTCACTGGTTTCTTAGGTTCTTCCTTTAGCCTACAGTTGGTGGTCTTTCTCCTCTTTCATACATTTTCCTTCAGCAAGTGACTCATGAGTGACAGCCACCCTCCAACTGCAGGAGATCATTCTTGATTGCATTTGTGATAATTTTGGTTGACACAAAAGATATTCAGATCCACACAGGACCTTCTGGACCTGGGACACTATTTTGGGGCCTCCAGCTGAAGGTTTCTAAAAAGACCTATTTTAAAATACAATACAATGCCATCGGTCATGTACTTCCATTTACGACATGTAGTAAAATACCACCTGTAAGTAAGGCCAGACCTAGTTCAATGCTAATCATTATTATTATTATTTTTTTTAAATCATTTCTATACCAGTGTTTTTAAAAAAAAAATGCACATTTGACAGTGAACGGAAATGCATAACAGGCAAGATATATGGAAAATATTTTGTTAGCTACAACCACTAATAAATTCAAATTATTATATCCATGCGATTTATATTCCTATGAACAACTGGTGTGTGAATTTAGTGGCAGAGTTTAGTTTAAACATCTAATAAATGGCTATTAATTTAGTAGTACTGTATATTACAATGAAGCATGTAACCATTGTGGCAAAGTCTGGAGAAAAGTGGTAGAAGGACAGTACATAGGATCCCAGATAATGCAAAGTCTGTATCCTGTAGTTTAAGAGGGCTTGGAAATAGGAGGGGAAAAAATGTGTAGTTCTACCATTTAAAAATGAGAGAAAGAACTACATTTCCCAGAATCCCTCAGCTAGGCATAAGTAACTGATTGTCCTGACAATCAGTCAACTAGAGACAGCTGTGGCTGATTGAGGCAACCAGCAAAGGTAAAAAAGGGCAGGTTAAACAGTCCTTGGGATGGGCTCCTTTACAAGGAGAATCTGGACAAACCTGAGTGCAAATAGTTTAAGGTTTGAAGAACTGTTTTTCTGACGTTTATTTGTACAATTTGTTATTTGAGTCAGTTGTTTTGGATTAGCCCACTGACTAAGTTAGGGTGCTAAAATATTGTTTAGGTAGTGCTCCTGAAGGAGTTTGGTTTTCTTTTGTTTGTTTTGTAAATTTGTGTTGCGTTCTTAAAAGATGCAGTACGCTATTTATCAAAGCACTCTGCTAAACAAATAAACCATACGTCTGTTGTCACTGTCATATACCCACCACCACTGGTAGCAGGAACCCAGAAATTGTGACCAAAGTTGCCCCGGACCAGAAGGGACAAGCCTCACTTTGTCACAGCATTTAAACTTGACACGCCTGCTAAAATGGCTACCACTTGGTTAACCTTTGAAGTAGGAGTAATAATGTTAAAACACCCAATTTGGTTTAGGGCTCTAATATTTTCAAGCGGTTACACCTGAAAAAAAAAAGTTAGGAAACCTTTTATACTTATCATAAAAGTTACATTTCAAAACTGTTGCTAAGATATCAAATAATACTTTGCTTTAATTTGCCTGCACTATTGACTAAGTTGATGTCATTCGGGCTCATTGCTTTATGAATTATTTAACTGGAAAGCAGGTTCCTGGTTACACAATTAATTTGATAAACAATATAATCCAGGAGACAATCCTGTATCAGTACGTCATTACAGAACTACGCAATTTTATTTTTGTAACTGGCGTAAATTGAAATTTTATTTAGAGCAGTTCTATGCACTACAAGAGACAGCTTTGCAGCAGTGCACAAACCCATTGATATTAATGAAGAAGCCGTTTGACCTTTAAATTAGATTTCATGCTTTGGAAAACTCAGGAATGCAGCAAGAACATCTGACAGATACGGTATACAACAACATGCTGTTACCGGAATGATTTAGCCAATAATGAAGACTACCGAATCACAGTCAGTTGTGTTGAAACAGAAACAGCAGATTGGGAGAGTGGATCAAAGATGATAAAAAAGCAGGGAGCACACAGTTCTGTGTAAAGGAGCTCCCACTGAAAGACACTGTGCCTCGAAGAAAGTGCTGCACACTTCAAGATTCATCCATGAGCCAGTGCTGTACTAGGAAGAGCTGCAGTTGATTAGAAGATAATCTCTACTGAGGACCTGCTACTCGGAACAAATCAGATTGACCCGTGTCAGCATGTACTTCGACCAGGTTGAATACCACCGTCCAAAGATGTATTTCATTTAATTTTTTTCTCTCATGTACATTAAATACAAAAATGGTGCAAAGGCTGCAGTGAGCTAATTCACTTTTACGCCTGCACTGGAAACGATAGGAATTGGATGCCTCTATGCAATGACAAGCTACATTGTATGCATGTTAATATTTTATACAAACAACTCCTCACGGGTGCATAATATACACTATAACAAACCTGCAGCTGCTCTGGTCCCACCTCTCCTAGCAGGTGTCATGGTTAATTAGGCAGGACTACAAAAACATTATCTATGAGATTGCATAACCAAAGAGCTTATTTTTAGGATGGAGTTTAGTTGGCAAGGGGTCAAAGCCACCACGTTGGCGGGGGAGGGGAGAAATTAAACCTCCTTACATAAGTTATCTCACTAGTGCAGTCAGTCACTTACTGTTTGCCTTTTTTCCTACATGGTTTTATTTATAGGTTAAAGTGGTTCTTGAAACAGATTAATGAATGTCAAATCTCTGAAAGCTGTGGTTGAATATACTAAAGAACACTGCTAATGTTTGGTTCACTTTGAGATTACATCAAACAAGTACTGTACATCTAAAGTTAACTGACTGCTCTTAATTATTGTCACACTGCTGCATGAGAAAGAGGAACAAGGTTAATTAATGGCAAATTCTATTTTTCTTCTCTTTATTGTGCCTTTTTGTTTAACTATTATGCACAAGTGTTTTTAGTTTTTGGATCTTCTGTTAAGAAATACTAAATGTTCTTTATTTTGAAAAACACAACCATATGGCACCCGTGTAATATAGCCTAAACAACTGTGTTGCTTCTGATGGTATACTATATACTGTATTTTTTTTCTTCTAAACTCAGATTGACAGTTGTCATGCTGCTCAAGTATACATTTGATAAATTACAAGAATTTTAAATGTTGTATTTATTCGGCCGATAATCATGATTGTCGTGATAATTTACAGACGACAACTGATAGCTGAAAATGTCATTATTGTCCAACCCTAATATACCGGTACTATATAAATGACAACCTGGAATTTCTTAAAACACTGCAGAGAAAACCATTAGCATCTGTCGATAAACCTTCTTTCAAAATTGAACTTTTCTTCATCCCTGCCACATAACTAAGCATTTATCACTTCAGAATTCCCAAAGGGTGCATTTCTATAATGGACTGCTGGAAGCATGCTTCAGGGCACTAGTCTGGACATAGTAAAGGTGGAACCTTCTGGAACAAATAGACTGACTATCTGGAGCCAATCATGGGCATGGAAAGCCAGGACAATCTCAGCTTTGTAGCAGAACGTAAACTCCTTTGCTTTGTTTATAGTGCTGAGCTAAAGAACTTTTCCTTAAAATGCATGGCATCAGGAATACAGCACTCAGATATACGTTATCCAGATACACGTCAGTCACGTTTTACCGTCTTGGAATTAAGAATTCCGACGCCTTCATAAGTTTCCTTATACATAGGCCATCTCTTCAGTGTTACAATTGATTTAATTATCCGTCACAGCCCGCATTTCTTTTTCACATGCATAATTCAGTCCGTCCATAGCGTGCAGTACGTACAGTACCCAAGCGAGTTTCATCAGTACAAAAATGCAATCAACAGAAAAAGAACAATAACTGCAATTTCAGCTACATTCATGTAAAACAGTTAATCAGTTTATACTAGATGAAGATACTGTGATTTAAAAAATATATATATATCTGTGTTCTTTAGTTACTTTTCTGCATTTTCATTTACAAGTGCACTGTGATAGGCTAGCCTTTTATCGCATACAGTTCTGCAACTTTGAAAACTGATTTTGGATACCATTTCAATTCTGGATACTGTGTTGATTTTTTTTCTGGATCTTTTGCTAAATTGTATTGCCTTTTATGTTTTACACAATTCTGTGCATGGGTAACATTTTTATTTCATTTTACTGTTGGGTCATAATGTATAATTTTATATCCTGCTACAATATGTCTTGTAAAAGCAGCGCAGTACAGTGAACCGGAATAAATGTTTGGTAAACGACATTTTCAGAATCCTCTCGTTAAACACACTCTTTTAACTGGGACGTGTCAACATTTAAAAGGGTTGTATATGTGAAGTGCCGCCTGCATAAGCCTAGCCAAAAAACATATTACATGTGTCAGGAACATAAAAAAGCAGTTCATCAACACCAACAGAATACCATCTCTCATTACAATTGCTACTGTGGCATCAAAATCAAATAAGTGGTTCCTAGAATATACATATGTACAGTGCATTTAGGATTATTGCAATTACAAAATCAGGAATGCAAACACCAGAGAAAAGGAAAGGTGCCAGAAGACTTGGTTTGCTATTGGACTCCATCACCGCATTACACAGGTCTGAAATAAACAAATACTATGGTAATCAATAGCTTTTTTTTTTTTTTAATTATACCAGTCTTAGTGCTCATGTGGTTTCTTTACTGTACCTCACAGTTCATAACTAAACATGCAGGGCATATTAACCACCTAGTGTCAGCTTTACTCAAACCACTGCAGCCAGGAGCAGACTATACTGCAGCACAGGCAGCTTGTGGGACTTTGAAACTCATATTTGAGGGAATCGGACACAGGTCAATGCAAGACCATGAACACTTTTGTCCCATTAAACTGTCAGACTGTATTAAATTATGTATTGGGGATCACATCTTTCCCCCTTTCAATGACTGCCCTTCTCTTTCAGAAAAGCAACATTCCTAAAAAGTCAATGCAGGTTTAAAGAAGATAACTGTGCAACACTGGTGAAGACTTGATGCTTGCATTATGGTTTGATGAAAATGCCAGTTTAGTAGTACTGTTAGGTAAAAATGGATTCATAGGCCTCTGACAAACATGAGAAGGAAGATTTTTCTAACAAAGCAGCATTGCATCAAGCTCCCCTGTGGGATCACTCAGTAAGTGCAAAACATATGGATTATTACATATATTTTGGGTGGTCAAGGGTAAGATTCTTCAGTACATGAATCCAATATACAATCAAACCAAAACTTTAAATGTGCTGCCGTGTCCAGTGTAAATGTACCCTTCTCTGTACAGTTAGAAGGTTATTGGGCTCATGTATAGTATGGTGTATTGTAATTTAAGGCAAGCTCCTGTATCAGTTCCAAACAGTGAAAAAAGGGCCTTTAAAACACCTTTTGTTTCTGATCAATGCAGCAAGATCTACTTCCTAAAGACCTACTTTGGTTTTAAATATTTCCACGTGACATGACAGATTACATCTGGTTTTCTGTGTGACTGAGAATTAGAATTAAAATAATTGAAAACTGCAGCGCCACACGCTGATCACAACACACCTTCTACCCTTAGAGGCACAATTCAATCCCAGCTCCACATTGTATTTTTAACAATCACATTGGCAATCAGGCTTCTGGGTAAAACCCATATAAGGTATGAAAAAGGTTTTGGCCTAATCCAATACTCATGTTTACAATGTACTTTATGGGGATTACTAAAATAATAACCATGACCTGGACACACTCCATCTACCAGTACTTCAATCTGTGGGAAGTAGCTGCAATGCACACATATAGTTTCACACATTGCTTCATTGAGCAGACTGCACAAAAACTTGTACTTCATCCAATGATGTATGCATTCTAACCAGAGATATCTATGCTTCAGATTCTAGATCAGGAAGAGGGTGACATTCACACAATGTAACCTTTCTTCCTTGTCATTGGGTGGTAGTTCCTGTCCTGCAGTAAACAGTAAACAATGGATATTTACACTAATATGTGCTTTGCATCAATTACAGCAATGAAAAAATATTTGTGCTTTCAAAAATCCTACTCAATACTTGCATACTGTTATCTGTAGACACACAGTTTATGGAGTCTGCTTAGCATGTGACTCTGAGACCAAGAAAGCTTTTCATTCGACTCTACAAGGTATACCTAATTGTCTTATAGGAGGCTATGTGGTCCAGTGGTTAAAGAAAAAGGCTTGTAACCAGGAGGTCCCCGGTTCAAATCCCATCTCAGCCACTGACTCATTGTGTGACCGTGAGCAAGTCACTTAACCTCCTTGTGCTCCGTCTTTCGGGTGAGACGTAATTGTAAGTGACTCTGCAGCTGATGCATACTTCACACACCCTAATCTCTGTAAGTCGCCTTGGATAAAGGTGTCTGCTAAATAAAATTAAAAAAAAGAAAGAAAAAAAAAATAACAACATATGTGGCACATGCCCTGACAGAGTCTGCCTGAAAAATGAAAACAATTGACTAGACAAGACAGTCTACAACATTCTGTGCACAATAAAAAATCTATTTTACAACAACAATAGTCTGCATCTGCTAGTTGGTCAAAACATCTAAAAACTACCGCAAACATTTTAAAGGAAGTTATTCATTTAAGGAGACATTGTAAAAGAAACTGTTATGGTAAATTATACGTTTCCAATTTCACTGTACACCAGATAATTAGGTACATTAATGATTAAAAGGCCATGCCCTTAATGTTCATAGGATGAGGCAATGTCAGTTAGTCCAGTCACCAGTATTACCTTTCAAAGGGTAATGAAAGTTTAGACAGCTTATCTCTTTTATTGCACTATTGTCTGAGCTACAATACAATTGTATGGAAGGAAACTGCTGTTCCAGTGGGCTGTGTACTTCAAAACAAAAACACTCATCCAGTCTTAGATCAGTAAACTACACCTACATTCTCATTTTTCTTTTTCAGAGGGACTGTTTGCCCCCCTTATTTAAGCCTAGTATGTCTAAGAGCTTTTGTCAGTTATGGAAGGTTGAAAAACATATAAAGAACCCTGTACAAGAGACACCAAGAGTCACCAACTACAGAAAAGTTTTGGTTCATGTGAGTGATACTATGGCTTCAGTGTAACAATTATTTTTAATTTAATGCTAAAATAGGATTTATTGTGGGCTGGAGCAGTGGCTTGGATAAAAAGCCAGGGCTTAATTTTTTTTTTAAAAAAAAAAAGCAGACATTCAAAAGTAAAATGATGCGAAACAAAACATTAGAGAAGACCTGATAGATAAAGGTTTGATATTTCACTTCATGTACTTAAATGGAACAAAAATAACCTGAAAAAAATGTTCATGGTTACCTCAATAAACCAGACCTCAGGTATTAGGAGTCTATTAGTTTAGGCCAACCACTTTAATGATTGTCTGGGTTTAATATAAATAGAAGTACAAAGCAAGTACACACACTGCACTGTTATTAAGTTTAAGGACATAGATTACACAATAGTCTGTCCCCCAACTTGAGAAAAATGCTAACCAAATTGGATTCCTTGCATATTAAGGTTTGGACAATTAGGACACTAAAGTATCAATCTTACTAATGGAAATCATCTTCTGAAGTTCCCTTTTTTGTAACACCATCCCTTTTCAAGGCTAAAAAAGATTGAAACATTTTAGCAGCTCCCATTTGGGTTCTCTGGTCACAGATTTGGTGTAAAGCAGCACATCTGGATCCGATGTGTCATCACTGGTTTGCAGCTGTGTTTAACTAGTGGCCCAATGTTTTACACACTGTCTCCCAACAGTTATGAGTGAAAATTGAAATGTAGTCTTTCCGGATTTGAGCGCCTACATCATTACCACGCATTGATTGCCAAACAGTTTCACAATAATTTCTGGTATCTGCAGTAATAAAAACAAAACCATTCTGTATCAAATGGGTTATTTGTAGTGGTTATCATAAAAATATATACAGCATCAGAGCCCAAGGATTTTAGTGTATGCTGTGTGTGGCTCAGTTAGGTGGGAGCCAGAATCCACACAATATAAACAAATATTTTGGCTCATACAACTTATTATGGGATATTTACTTAGCACCCAGTTACTGTGAAAACGGACAGAACTTGTTTTTCTGCAATTGTCAAAATAAAATAGTTTTTCATATGTCAACTTGTTTAAGGGACTATAGTGTATCACAGATCAGATAAGGGATTCACCTGCACTGCAAACAGACTGCCTCTCACCTCGACTTGAAAACTTCTCTGCCCAGGTGAGCAACAAGAGTAGTATACTTCCTTGCATTTCATTTCTTCAGACAAATCAGCTGTGGAAAAATACTTTCAAATGTGTATTAGTGCAGAGGGAATTCAGCCATTTGGGATTTTCATATTTGTAAAATGTCCAGTGGCTGGGGAGTGATAAAAAGTAAAAGTTAGCAGAAAATGCCTTTTTCTTAATTCAAAAGGTCAAATAACCAGTTCCCTCTGAGGACTCACATTTGCTATTGGTTGATTTTCTGGTTGTCAAAAGCTCTCATAATTGTAGTACAGAGCCAAGTTTAAACAAGTTCTTACTCTAAATGGGTGGTACCATAAATAGAGCCTGGGCAGGTTATCTTGACACAAAGATGCAATTCTATGGCTACCTTTTAAGACCTAGTAAAACAAGTTAAATTATATTAAATGATGATGACATTTTACATATCAACACGTCGTTTTTTCACCGTGGGTGTAACAACCTTTCAAAACATACACTTACTTTTCAAACCTTATAGGGCACCACACCTTTAAATAATGCACTGTGAAACAAGAGATTGCATTCTTCTATGGAAAGTGCCTGGAGAAATAGGAGGTAAATCTCCCATTCCCCCACAGCCAATTCCACTATTTGAGGTTAAAATTAACTCACTACCCCATTTAAGCAGGCATCAAGGTCATTAGAATTAAAATTTTAAACCAAATGGTGATAATAACATGCAAACTCACAACCCAAGAATACAGGGTCAGGCACCATGCTACACTGATGGGGTTGACATGGAAACTCGCTTACATTAGTATTCAGATTTTGGAACAGTAACTCAAATTTAAAACGAGAGCACTGGACATGTTCACACCACACCTACAATTACCAAATTCATATTTTGGTTGTTTTATAGTGATGGATGTCCAAAGGACATGAAATACTACTGGAAACCAGCACCTAGCAACTGCTGCAATGGTAGGACATCTTTTGGGTTGTGTTATACAGAACTTATTCATAGCTAATAAAGACTAAAGATTAAACAAACTTAAATCAAGAAATCTTACATTACCTGACATCAAATACCAATATTATTATTTGTTTATTTAGCTAACGTCTTTATCCAAGGCGACTTACAGAGACTTACAATATGGTTTTCAAGGTTCAGAAGGAGGATTGTTAAATATTGCAATCGGAATATAGATCACAGAACAGACCATTTTATTTCACTTTCTGTAAAGTTTCCCCATTTTGTGTTTCGGCACTTTTTTGATAGCAAAAAGAGAAAACTTTACAGTACTTTTTTCAAACCAAAAATCGCAAACCTTTTCTATTGATGTTATGTAGGCCAAATTGTTGTGTCTTGTTTACAGACATTAGAATATATTTGGACACCCAGTGTGTTGAAATCCACAGCCAAAGGGATCCTAGATAGATTCTGGAGTATGGGTGTGTGTGAGCAGTCCATCTAGACTGCATGTAGAGTACATCCCAGAGGAGTTTTACAGACACCACCACTTACTCCAAAGAGCAAAGAGCAGTTGGGAACTTAACTATTCTGCATGATTTGAAAACATCCACTCCTATAAAACTGGCAATTGCATCCTTAGTTTTACTCTCATTTTAAATTCAGTACTTGTAAAACTGCATATGATTGCAGGACACTTGTTTTATATACCAGGATACAGTACAGCACAACGCAGAAAAGAGAACCATTTATCAAGTTCAGCACATTATAAAACCACTACTCCGAGGATTACCAAAACAGTAACACATAAAAGCATCACCCTGACTGACACAAGTTGGTGTCCAGTTTTCTTTACAGTGACTGTACACAGACTAAGGCATGGTGACCCAAACGACTTTTTAAAAAAAAAAATAAATAAATAATAATAATAAAAAGTTATTTTCCCTGTCTCACAACAGACTTGTATAAAAAATACGATAATTTTCTTAGCAAAAATCCTATAGCAGGGATCATTTAAATCAAGCCAAAACACATACGAAAGACCTCCCAGTACAAACATTTCTTTGTGTAGTACAGCTAACATTAATGCATTGTTGAAAATGTGCCATGGTCCACCTATTTAGCATTTTCTTGTCTCATTATGCCCCTTTCCTAATAATGTTGAAAAAAAAGTCTTAAAAACACTTTTTAAATCCTACTTTTTCCCTGTGCTCACAGTGACTTTGACTAATGGAAAGCTTACTTTCTGTAAACTAAGTATAAACAACAACTCCCTTTCCAAGGAATCTATGAAGCATGTACTCCTAGTCACATTGTGCCATCATGTAAATATTGCATAATGGGAGGACAGATGCCTCCGAGTTAAAATGCTGATGTATCCACAGAAAGAGTCCCAATGCATCAAGTCATCGGTGAACCGTTATAGAATGGAGGCTAAAGGGCGGCCACTGATAAGGTCAGCCCTATTGTACCTCAGCTCTGTGTATCAACATCTAAGACCCTGTTCACACTACTGGGCTGGCCCTGGACCAGCCCAAAGCCAACCCATATTTAGGTCTGCAACCCACGTTCACATTGTGGCAAAATGCCTTTTTATTTATTTTTATGGAACGATAGCCTGCACTCAAAACGTAAGAGCTACCGGGATATACGGTAATCCTTTTGCAGCAGATATTTTTTTATTAATATTCTTTTTCAATGCAGCACAGTAGCAAACAGCAACTTGCTATCAGGTTGTACACAATGACTGACATTCACAAGAAACTCAAGACTGACCATCTAATAGTCCTACTGCTCCCTCCTAAGGAAAGACACAGCATTAAATAATGTTAAATACATTACACATGTTTCTTCTAATTTATACACATTTGTTTAACCTGCATGAATACTGTCTTTGTTTACAAACACGATCGTTAAACTACTCAATTGTTTACTCATTATTATTCTCTAGTCCCTAACCATTACCAGTAACTTTACTGAACATCAGCATTACCCCTTCTCTTACCCCTTCTCTATTTTTATAATTAAAGTTGTATGATGTAGAAATAATTACCATTCAATATTGATCCACTGCCATCTTGCCTAGCACAGACTCTGGGATGTGTCTGCTGAGCACATCACCACATTGGTAATGTGATACGAAAGGCCGGCCCTAAATCTGCTTGGCGGACTAAATCTGGGCCAGCCCTGGGCTGCCTTTTTTTTGGAGCGTTCACATATGAGAAATAACAGCCCTGAGGCGACCCCTGGGCCACCTCAAATTGCAAGTGTGAACGGGGTCTAATAAATCAAGCAGCTTGGTCATTCTTAAAAGCATGCTGGTACAACGGCACTCTGGAGAGATCCAGAACTGTCACTGTGCAGTCCAATCCATAGTAGTGAACTACAGTATTGACTTTATTCCATAATTTGCACAACAACAGCAAATCAATATACATGCATTACAAAAAGGGCACTGACCAGTCATGCATTTACAACTTCATTAAAAACCTTACATATGCCGACTGTTTCCAACAAGCATTACTATCCCCTTTCTACTGCTGGATTACACAGTGTAAACAGGAGATAGCACCATCAAGGAGGGGGAAAAAGGAATCTTTAACATTGTGTTTACGCAAATCAGAGCTATTGTTTCCTTTGGAGCCATTGGGGTTCTGTCTAATCACACGTACCCAGTGAAGGCTTAGGCTATTCAAACACTCACCATTTAAATTAAATCAGCAAATGAATGTTATCTCTCTGGAGTGAGGTTATCATGTTTAGCATTCACTCATACAGGAGTTTGAGCATCTTTACAGTGAGGTGGCTTAGATTATGTTTGACACTGATGGCATTTTAAAACACCCAAATCAATTTCAAATTATTTGGAATCCAGTTTAAAGACTCCTGAAAGTAGCTTATTTGAACGATGCCACACAATGTCTAATAGAATGACACAAGGCACAGAATGTTTCACACATTCCTCAACTGTGGGAGTACAGGGACAATATAGTTTGTTATTGAAAGGGGCTGACCCATGCCACTCAGATCATTAACTAATGATAATGCACTTTTATCAATACTCAAGATTAAGCTGGCTGTGCTCCTGCCCACCCTCACACGACTACAGTAGATTTATTTTGACTAAACTATGGCAAGCACCTACAGGGCTGTTTAACATCCCTAGGGTGGATATGTAACTGGACTAGAGGGACTTTAAGAGAATATTAGGCTCTTACTGTATATTTAACATTAACCCCAAAACGTGAGATTCTTTAAAATTGCTTCCCCCCCCCTCACAAATTATTTTTAAAGTCCTGCCACCAATTCTGAATTATACAACACTGTGCTATAACTTTTCAGCCCATTAAGCATGTTAGACGACGTCTTATCGTTCACTGTGTGGATACTGCATTTCACTTTACCACGCAGTTTAGAACTTACCGTGCATTTCATGATGGATTTCTTTAGATCTGACAACTAAATGTCCCAATGTAGCACTACGGCATACGCAATGTAACACGCTTAATGCTGGCTAGTGTCTCGTGTTGTGCTGTTGAAAGTGTAAATGCACCTGTAAATGATTCACTGAAACCTCAGATGAGAAGACCTTTATCAGGCAAATTACTTTCATCATTTCATTAACAAACTAGACGGCGGCGGCAAGATAACTTCATTCAACAACAATGCAATCATTAAAACGGCCTTACAAGCTGTACAGAACATTACTAATTATTAATTACTACTACTACGACTAATAATAATAATAATAATAATAATAATAATAATAATAATAATAATAATAACCTTGACACATCTCACAAAATGGCCACTATATGATAAATTTCATTATACTGCCCTACCTGACCCCCACAGAGACTGCGTAATTTGTTAATGTTTGAAACAGTCGGGTAACCAAATTCAGATGGAATGTACATTATCACAATGCAGTGTGGTGAAATACTGATTTGTAAACGACTCTTGCCACATCATTGCTTTGTATCAATACTCAGTCATTTGGCTCTCAAATCTAGCCCAAACTGGATATCACACACCATACAAGGAAGGAAACACACATCAGCTGATAGTGCAGCATCTACTTTTCTTGAATCCATCACCCAAACTGCTTCATTAAAATATTGACTATACTATATTTTAAACCCGAACAATAGTATAACATAGACATTACAATCCTTTATGAACATGGGCTAGCGTGTGTAAATGCAGCCTACTGTGGTATTATCACGTTGCCAGTAACTGCTGCGCTAGAAAATGGACACAGAGAACACAAGGTAACACACACCAGTACAGCAGCGTATATGCCACTGGGTGTCTAGATAAGCTATAAACGTGATAAAATGTGGACTATTATTGTTTGTTTGTTTTTTTAAATCTTGACATAACAACTGTATACCTAACTGTTTAGACTGTGACTGTCCAGTCTAAAATATGTTTTAAAAAAATGCTACGTGGAGTTCGATTCGAATCTACGATCCATGCATTATCTCTGTGTCTTCCATTCCCCCATGTTCCGATGGTGTGTCTCATCCATTCTTACCTCGTCCTCCCGTTCGTTCTTGAAACACAAACATGCCGCTCGCTTCTTATAACCCTCCCCGTCGTAAGTCCTTGTCTGGTTAGGCTTGAACTTCATCATATATCCTCACCTTTGCCTCACCCGAAGCAACAAAAATGCAAAACCAGAAGAGAGTGAAGCTAGACCCGTGCAGGGTAGCTGCTATTTAAACCGACATGAACAGAATGGAGAGTCCTGGACAGATGGTTTAGTGACAAACTGCTCTTTGTACTGTATATTTCTCCATTGAGTCCATTCGGCTGGGATACTTGTTGTCCTGGTTTTGTTATTGCTTTACCCAATAAGCTTGCTCTCTCCTTCTGCGCCTCTCGGTGCTCCGTCTTCTATTTTAAATGAACTCACAATCTGCTAAACGCAATCCAAACCTCCCCCTGACCTTTTGCACTAGTGCGCAGCCGCAGCGCTATCACCACAGCAGCGTCGTAATTTTGGTGGGAGGGATGCTTGGATCAGCGTTTTACAGCGTTATTACAGCAGCATACTCGCGGTAAGATACTGTTCTGGAATATGTGTACACTCTAGTTATTTATGTGTTACCAGAAATAATAATAATAATAATAATAATAATAATAATAATAATAATAATAATAATAATAACAAACATGTTAAAATTGAGTCAGTTGAAGAATTGTGTGTATTTGAAGAATCTGATTTTTTTCTTCTTCTTATGTCTTATATAATTGTATAGAAATACACATACAATGTACTTTAATTGACCGATTAATGTCACAAGAAATATATTGGGGAGAGGGGGCTTGTGACACCGGGACTGTTTGATTAGAAGGGGTCAGTCAAGTAAATTAATTATAATTTTTCAGTGTAATGTATAAATTGTCCACTAGGTGGATTAAGGTTCTTATAGATGTCAAACACTGCCTGTAACAATGTTGTATTGGTGTGGCAGGTGTGGCACCCCCCTAAAGCCCTGGGACACTTTTTGGGGTGGCACCACAGCTCTCAATGATAGTACTGTTAAACCTCACCTTTTTTAAATGTGAATGCTTTGTGATAAGCTGAACTATTAACAAATGTTTTATTTGTACTTTTAGTTTTTTTTCTTCTTTACATTTGCTCAGGTAGCCCGAATGAGTTTGCCACCACTTCATCTGTACTTTTTGCACATTTTCATAGTGACATCTTCACATTTATTCAGAGTCAGACTGCCTATCCTTCACTCTACCCTGCTAGACATTTTATAAATTGCTGGCATGCTGGTTGAGAAATGGATAACATATATACAGATTCTATCATACAAGATTCTATAAATCTAACCTGTCGTGCTAGTACCTTTGCTATGTACAGCAGAGGCCACTGATGGCCAAAAAAAAAAATGGGGAGGCAGTAAAAAGGCAGAGAGCCCCTAGCAGCAGTACAATCTTATTACTGTATTCCGACTGACAACACTTTTCATATTATTTATTTATTTATTTATTTATTTATTTATTTATTTGGCAGATGCCTTTATCCAGGGTGACTTACAGGTGTTACAGGGCACTACTGTACAGGGTTACAATGCAAGATTAATATTTAAATACAGTATAGTTTACAGTAAGTGCAAGTAATACTACTAAAATACAATAAGAACTAGGATGCAACAAGTTAGGATTACGACAAGTTATATCTACAATGACATATTAGTAGTGCAGTAGTGCAAGGATAGTGCATCAGCTGAGGATCCAGTAACGTGGTGCTGAGATCAGGCAAGTCCAGTGCATAGCAGTAGTAGGGGTAGATCAGGAGATCTACAAGTGCAGTCTGAACAGGGTTTACCCCAGTTTGGCTGTTAAACACATTTTCTCCACTAGCCAACAGAGAAAAAAAACAGAAGCCCATCATAGTTTATTCTAATAAACGTAACTGTTCCACACTGCCAGCGTATGTTTAAAAAGGCACTGTATACAACATGAATATACCATTTAGATTTCAAGACAACGTCACTAACATACTTTGCATAAAATATTTTCTAAACAAAGTTGTTAAGGCAGGAGAAAGGCAGACAAAAAACTGGATTATGCAGCAGTCAGCAAACCAGACTGGGACAGAGAAAAACTTTGCTAACTATACGGTATGAATTTCAAAAACATTTTCTGTTATTTATTTATGTAGTTTATGTATTTACGTATGCTGTATCAGCTATATTTAAACAAAATATATAAAGTCATATTTACTATCCAACTTTATTTTAATAGTTTAACATAGGCTTAAGGAGGCAGTGTGGTCCAGTGCTTGTAACCAGAAGGTCACCCTACACTTGCCTATTGTTTTGCTTTTACTTATTAATTTCATTTCATATGTTGATGCACGTGCATCATGACAAGTAATACATATGTGTTTATTTAGTTATTGATTCATATCATATGGACAACACATACCTCTGATATCTCTTTCACTATACTGTTGCATAGGTATTATACAATATTATTATTTGTTTATTTAGCAGACGCCTTTATCCAAGGCAACTTACAGAGACTAGGGTGTGTGAACTATGCATCAGCTGCAGAGTCACTTACAATTACATCTCACCCGAAAGACGGAGCATAAGGAGGTTAAGTGACTTGCTCAGGGTCACACAATGAGGTGGGATTTGAACCGGGGACCTCCTGGTTATAAGCCCTTTTCTTTAACCACTGGACCACACAGCCTCTTAATTCACTTCAGTATCAATTTATTTTACACAAACATAATAATGACATTGGGATGTAATGCATCAAAGGCTCATGTTCAATCACTTTAATTTCCATATGTCAGACATTATAATATGTTCTGAATTTTAATACTGTATATATACAGTATAGGGACATGTTATCATTTTCAATAAGAATTAGAACCAAGGTAGCATAGAAAGCAAGGCAGATTACATTTTGCCTTTATATACCACTGTGGAATTACACAGCCCCATTGACAGGTCATTGGGTGGATATTGTGAACACAGTTGTATGCATCTGTAATATCAGGTTTTTATATTGAGCCTACTGTTAAAAAAAAGGTGTCATGTTGATTTCTGTGAGATAATGTTATCTGGGCAATGACAGCCATCAATCCTGAATCATGGGTTGTGTTGATGTTTTTACTAAATTTCAAATTGCTAATTACAGTAAATTATTAAAAAGGTATTTATGTTTACACGAGTCAAAACCAATTCCCTGCATCAAATGATTAAAAAAAAAGCATTTTACAGACTGTTAACAAGCACTCTTCATTCATTTTTAAATTTCCATATTGACACTCTCCTAACCAAACAGAGCTGCTTGAGCCTGTAAGCAACACCCAAGACAACCATTCAGTTATGGAATTGGTTATGGAAATGTCTGAGTACACCCCCAAACTTCTACAAATAATTGGATGCCTGCCAAGAAATACAGTATTCTGCTTTGCACTGACTTTATGTAACTTTATGTAACATCACTGCCTACACATCTTTATGAATACAAGAGCACATTCATGAGCAATAGTGGAAACCCGTATACACATAGGTCTGCAATGCTTTGAAATGTGTTGAATTGGTTTTCTCACAGTGATATTTAATAGGTCAAAGTTATAAATGTACCAAAAAGCAAGGTTCCAAGTTATTGAGAAATGAGTAAGAGGGAATTCCAAATATATTTTCTGAATATCTTTATCACAGTAAAAGCCTGTATGTGCTTGCTAGGGACTTCTTCCATTTCATAAAACATTATCTCCTACGTTATGAAATTCATTTTGTCACAAGCTTAGGAATACTTTCATGCAAAAGAGGCCCATACAATTCAGGTTTTCCTTTTCATATGGGACGATATAGATGAAACACACCAAGGATGATATCACTGCAGGGCCTATTTGCCCATCTGAGCTTCAGAATTCAGTTCAAGTTCTCACTCGTAAATAACAGCATGTGTTCCTGGGAAGTGTGTTTAATGCAGTGTCATAGCTGCTGATGTTATAGGGGTATTGTCATCATGAAGTCCATCAGTTAAGAAATCCTTGTTGGCAGGATATCTTGAATGATCCAAGCGAGTGTAGAGGGCTCAGTTGTGTGATGGATTCTGCCCCCTGGAGGTGAGTTGAGGTTGAACGCTCTATTGCTGATCATTCAACATGCTTATATGCCAATTCCATTTGTCCCTATTTTATTTTGCAGTTGTAGGAATTAGAAAACACATTCACTGGTATCTTACTGATTACCCAATTGGGAAATGACACATCCATAACTTCAGACAGTCAGTCTAGTTGCAATGGGTTTTATATCCCAATAAAACAAAATAAAATGTTGTAAGGCACTCAGGATACCGTGAGTGTCGGCTTGTCAAAATGTTTGTCTACTGGATTAAAGTTGGTGTGGGACAATATAAAAGTTTAGTAAAATTGTGTAAGAAAGGATACCATTGCATTTTGGAAAATGGTATCATCTGGGTGGTGATTAAAAGCATGAAAAGTGTTGACATGAAAGGTTCTGTGGGATTGGGGGTGCTTCCAATGACACTAACCCATTCATCCTGGGGTGAGGAAAGAAAGACATACTGGAACTTTCATGTACTGTATGTAACACAGAAATGTCTCCAGTTTTACTTTTCATATGAAGGATGGTGTTTCTGACACTGCTGGGGTCTTGGTTGATACAACAGGTCAGAGTTTCCACCCCATGGATATGTGATCACAGCTGAGACGCCAGTAGATTGATGGTCTCTGACTTCCCCAGTATATTAATAACTTACTTGACAAGAGCATTTACAAAATGATGAGGCAGCAATTTAGAAGAAAAGGGCATGGAAATATATGAAGCCTTTATGAAGAGCATGTACAAAAAAAACAAAAACACACTGACCAAACGTATTTTTTAGTCAAGATATTCTATTTTTACCCCAGTTGTCTAAAATGTTTAGGCATATTGCATGTGTGATGGAAAGAGATTGAGATTACTTACTTAATGCCCACTGTAATTCACTCTGTGATAATTAGAGTGTATTGCAGCAAACAACATGTTTTCATTTTTATCTTGTATTGTTCTTAAATTAGTCCAATATTTAAGAAACAGGACACTTGAAAATATTTGTCTGTGAAAGTGTGAAATAAGCCCCCAACATGGTAAGAAAAACAAGCACCTCAACACAGCAAAACCAAACCACTGACTGCATTATTAAAGACTTACATTAGACATTTCTTCCATAAATATTTTAGCAGCCAACATAGCTGAGGGAATAACCCACAGCACAAACCTGTATTTTCAATTCTTGAGTCAGCATCAAGCAACCCTTTAATCATAGCAGCGGTTTCACTGTCACTTATCTACATAATCCTATTTACTGCACAGGCTAACAAGATTACAGTTCTTTAATTTATGACAGCAATTCCATCTCAAAACATATCATTGTAGGAGGACATATCTGAGACAGCCAGCTATAACTGTTATACTTAGTTACATGCGAATGCCTATCCCAGCATACAAGGTCATGTTGAACACAAGTAAACAGAAACCTGTCTTTCTTAACAGAAAACAGCTCCATACATACTCAGGAATTAAAGCAAAAAAGGAGAAAAGAAAGTAACCTAGTTTTGCAGAAATGGCACCATTCATTTTGTTTCTTTTGTTAAATTGTTCAAATTATCATTTTCATCAAGTATTATTTTAAAGCTGAAATGGTCAAATATAAAACCATAATTCATTTGTTTCAATAAATTAATATATTGCACACAATTGTATAGTTTAATACATATCTAGGCAGGATTTGGGAACACAATATCGGTGCCCAATATATTGTTAAATTTCTTTTTTGTTATATTACATTTATTTGGTTGCCTTTTTCCAAATTGAAAATAATGTTTATGTGCTCCCTGGGGCAGGTAAAACAGTGTAGAGTCACAGAAAATCAGCCATGCCTCAATCAATGTCCCCCAGGAGGAGTTTCTGAAGATACCATCGTGCCAATCTCAAGTACAGTATCACCATCTGCTTCCATGTCTTACAATGGACTGAAAGGTAAATAAAAACAGACAAAGTGGGTCTCATTTAAAGCTCAGTTCCCTATTTGGAAACAATGGCTAAACCGCACTTACTGGCATCAAAAAGAGGCAGCGATCTTGTTGCTTAGACTTAGATTTTTCTATCACATTAAATCAGTCTCCCATTTGTTTTTCCTACAGTGACCTGTTGATTTGTTCTGCTGTGCAATGCACTTTGTTTATTAAACTAATGTTGCTCATAATGGAATGGAAAATGCACAGGCACTGAAATCAGAATCCAGAGCACATACTTCTTCTGACATATGTACAAACGTATTGCCTTGACCAAACAGGCATATATTTCCCATGAGCTGTGTAACTACCTACTGTATATCAAGCAGTTTAAATAGATACTTTGTTGTTTTCATTTTAACAGTATGTTATGTTGCTGACCATAATGGGCTTTTTTGTGTGTTTTTTTTTAAAGTTAATTATTATTGAGACTTGTGGTGGCTTGTTATGACATCACTGAAGGGCACATATCCCATATGCTAGTGTTTAATCATAACAGTCACCCTGCTTGAAATGGGTATTTCGGTAGAGCAGTCTCTACTGACATGTGACCTTGAGTACTCCAGTGTTGTTTTAAACCTTATCCTTGATATTACAAATAAACAAGAAGCCTAAAGATGAATTCACTTGTTAGGTGCAGGTGTTTATAAATGAATGGGGTATCGAGCACAGGAAGTAAAGTACATAGAGTCCTGTACCACTTTCTTTCTTTTCTTTGTTTTTTGTAATTGACTGAAATACAAATCGCAGGATTTTTTGTGTGTGTCATGAATATCTATTTCATTGATAGTAATTACCAATTTATTGAAGTTTAGTGAAATGCTATAAACAGCCATGTGTAACCATGTGAAAATGACAAATATCATTTTAGTAAAACCAATCCCTGGTGTCTTATGGAGAACAGGCAATAAAATAAATACAAAATAAATAAATAGAATGGTTTATATAATTTTAGAGCAATAAACATTGGGATTTTTAAGAGAATTCCACTGGTATGCTATTACATTTAATCTATGAAAGCAGTAACATGTTGTGGAGTAGCGGTCAATCAAGGCTGGTAAACGGCAGGAAAAGCAAACCCAGGCACAGAAACTGCAGTTTAAAAGCTTTCACGCACTTTAACAATTCAACAAATAAAAGGTTAAAACAAAACTCAACACAAGACAAGCTCTAACCGAAATGGATAAAATGACACACAAGCTACAACTATCTCGGTGCAGGGTATAAAGCTCAACCTGCTCTCAGCTTTTCTATCACCATGTACTCTCCTAACAAACATTATCTTTCCTTTTCTAGGGTGTGGCCAAGGGTGATTGACTTCAATCATTCAGTTGCCACCTGGTCACATTCCACACTTTTCTATTAAACAATTAAACAATTAGACAATTAGTCCAACAATCAATCCCATGTGGCTGTGCAAAAGCAGTCACAAAGCACACACTTCAGTGTGCACCCATGTGCCTATGCTCTGTCACACATGTGTTTAAATATGGTCCAGTGTCCGCACTTCTAGGACAAGTCTAAGAGAAGTGACATTAAACAGCACAGGTCTGAAGAGTTTGGACCATATATTATCATCCTGGAGTGTGTTATTACAAAATTGCACCCCTCACCTTACACCACCCTCCCAAAGTGAATTGGTTGTCAAGTGAATCAGGCAAAATGGTTCTAAAAGTTCCAAGCTGTGCTGGTACAGTGACATATATGCACATGTTGAAAACTTTTATCCAATCAGATTGCTTCCACTATTCTTACCATTTTATACAGTAATGGCATATACCACATTGCAAATGTGGCATTTCAGAATATGGCAGATCATATTCAGTTAAAAAATATTCAGTATGCAGAATACTAATCTAGATCCAGATTTCCTGCGCTCACGACCTTCCAAAAATATGTGTGGAGGCTAGACAAGAAGGACAGAACATTTAAAAAACCTAAAACAAAAGCTCAATTATTTTTATCCCTGCGCTCCACCGACTGTATGACTCGCTGTGCACACAGTGGTGCCTTTGTCAGGGTCTCCCGAGAGAGCCTTTTTGTAACAATTTGACAACCCTGGACATCACAACAGTAAATGTACACTTTCAGGGCACTCTTGTTATAGTTATTGAATCTCTCTGGCCTCCTCATAAAACGGGTTGGTTGTTTTTCTCATATCCACAGAGCTGCGTGACTGCTGAGAACATAAAAGTCTGAATGGCACAAATATCTGATACTGTGTTTCATCCATATTAACACAGAACTCTGTAGTAAGGTAACCTGCATGTAGCTTACCTAATTGAATGATCACCTAAGAGTAAGTAGCGAGGTTCCGGAAAAATATACATTACCGTCCCCATGTTGCTACAACTGTTTAAATAATGTACCTCTAATTTTCTTTTTATTAGTTAACATCTAATAAACAACTTTTTACACTTATAACTTTAAAGTCTGTTTCAAAACTATTTTTAAAATGTCTGCTCTAATACACTGATAGTGTAAGGATTATTGCCTACATTGTCAAACACAGCAATAATGATCTATGATGTTGCACGGAACAGAAAAGCCAGAGCACTTGTTGTTATGTTTTTTTTATTATTATTATTGTTCTTTCTGCAGTGATTTATAGGACAGATCTCAAACCCCAGTGCACTAGAGCAGACATTTTGAAAAGAGCTTTGAAACAGACTTTAAAGTTATAACTGTAAAAAGTTGTTAACAATGAAAAGAAAAATGACAGGTACGTTATTTAAACAGTTGTAGCAACACGTGTGGACGTGTAACACTATATTTTTCAGAACCCTGTTACTTACTCTTTAAGGCACATTTGTCACTCATGAAAGGAAACTGTAGTTTAAATAAACAGGCCAGAAAAGAAAGTTTCGCTAAATTCTTTAATACGTGTTTTGACGAGTCACTTCTGGCCTATGTCACAAGCATGTTTGCTTCATGTATTAACTTGTAAATCATATACAGCAGATAACTTCTATAAGTATTTTTTATTTCAAGGTGTTAATGTTTTAAATCCCCTTGAAATGTTTTTTAGATACTGAAAATGTGACTTCTTTACTTTATATTGCCTTTAGGTAAATACCATCCAAAAAAAGGAACCACAAGCAAACACAAGACATTAGTCTGTTTCAGTCTTGTTCATAATTATCATGCTGTTGCCATGTGAGAATATGGCTTATGGCTTGAACACGGTGTTCTTTGTGTGGATATAATCTCAGAATCAATGAGCCCTAATTATAACAAGCTGGTTTTGACTTGCTGCTTATTCACAGACCCTGTGGTACGTAGAACACTTCTGCTGCCTATTTGAGAAGCCATAGTGTGCAAAAGGAGGGGCTTCTAGTTTTGTCAGTCATGGTTAAATTTAACACTGTCAAACTGGTTCCAAATCCCTTGCTGAAAGGCGAGAACAGGTGTTAAACACTACTCTGCTACTGGGACACACACAGGAGAAATTAAACTCCTCAGCACTCTCCTCCAAGAAATGAAGTTTCATGGGTTGAGTATGAACCAGCTTTGGGTCTTCTTATCATACCCCCTAATACAATGTTAAATGCTGTCATCCTGTTATGATCTCTGTCATGAATATACTTGGCTGTTGTACAGTATGGTTTCACTGGACAGTGTGTGTGTGTGTGTGTGCATGTGTGCGCGTGTGTGTGTGCGTGTGTATTTGAAAATTGAGTATCCTTCAAGTGGGCAACGGCAGATCAAGAGGGCTCTCATCAGCAGCTGTCAGTTATGCAACAAAAGTTTTTTTTTTTCTTTTCCGCCTGTGACCGAGAGATGAGGTAGTCTCTTAGTATAGTACCAGAATAAGCACAGATCCAGATGGTCAACACTTTGAAGAACATAGCTATCTTCAGCCTGCTGTTTCTAATTTTTGAGCTGTGTTCTATATAGCGTCTGCCTAACTTCCATAACAAATACATTCAAAATACTCAGGGGCCCATGCTGAATCTGATTCGACGTCCTATAAATCTCTGTCAGAAAGACCACAAACTGTGCACAAACACACTTCACTGAATCACATGTCAATCTCTTACAGACCAAAGTATCCCTGTGTATATATGTAACACCTGGTAAGGAGACTACTATAACCTGGTGCAATTATAAGCAGGAAATACAGTTCTTAACAAACATCTATGATTTATTTTGTTTTAATACTGTTCTGAGACCATCTAATGCATATAAAAATATCAAATAACTAAGAGAGATATAACATGAAGATAAAGCAATGATGTCATTGCTATAAACAGTTCCATCACATAGGCTTCTATGGAATACTCCAAGATGGGAGTTCTGATCCAGTGGACGCCAACATTACAGGAAACCTGTGTGACTATCCCCATTTTGTCACTCAGGCAGAGTGCTAATAATGTACCTCCTAACACAGTGACTGTGAAATTCCTTAAAGGGTTAGTAGTAGTGATTTTCACTTATTACATTTACCATACTGCCTAACAGTATGAAAGAACAACCTGCATAGAAACGTCTCTTGAGTGACTGTAATAAACCAGTTTAAATGTATGGTCCCTAACTACACTGTAAATTATATTTGTGGTTACATGCTAACTACATTGTAAATGCACGATCACATATGTAAATACAGTGTAATTACAAAAGGTGCTAACAGCTCCAATGTTTTAAAACAATGTACACAGTAGAATATAACTGCATTAAGTACATTTTGTTTAAATTTAAATTGCATAGTCTTGCTGTATTATAATAATGCTTTTTTAAAGAACTTTAAAAATGTTCACCTGAGAATGCTATCAAAAATGTTATTAACCTGACCAGTCCCTTCACTCATACTTCCACAATGCTGGGGGCTATTAAAATCAGGGTGGTCTTTAACCATTTGTATAATCCTTTTTTAAAAAATAAAATAAAATAAGTATTTATTTTTAGTATTAAATGGAACCTGATTTTACCTGATTTACCTTTCTCTGTATGTATTTGTTTTCCATCAGCAAAATATGTAATGTGATCGTATAGGCCCCCTCAGCATTGACTGATACAAATGAAATAGGCTGACTGTGTGTTAATTGGGAGTTGTTGCTTGATCATTTGCTAATGTGTTTGGAAGCACAGCTACTATAACAGATGACTACTGTTCATCTGCCTTTCTGGATGCTGTCATCTCCTGACTTAGTTTCTTCATAACACTGATAGTTAACCGGCCAGGGTGGAAAGTGTGGCATAACAGATTTTTCTGGAACACACGCTTGTCTTTGAAAAGTGAAAAGTCCCACTGGAGAACAATGGCTTTTGCAATAACGCAAAGGTGTGCATATCACTGTCCTTCAGCTGTTGTCAGGGGGGAAGTTGAAAATGGATCCAAGGGTCAGTGATGGGTCTGAATGAATCAGGTCACTATGACCGTTAGAATAATTTTGCTGCCAGTTTGGGGGAGCGAATTTCATCCAAATGTACATAGGAACAAACACAGTATTGACCTGTTTTAATGAAGTAATTGCACCCTGACAGGGAGAGAATTACATGTGAAGACTGGTTGGTTCTGAGGGTTGTCTGAGGAGTCTGTTAAGTGACTGCAGCAGGTACTGTGATTATTAGTCTGCTAACTGAATGCAGCAGGTACTATGATTATTAGTTGTATTCAATAAGCTTTAATTTTTTGAAAAGGATGCAGTCTCTGAGATTAGAGAGTATTTTGTAACTTGTGGAGTTTTTTAAGCCATTAATATAGATTTCAAGTTTTATTCATCAGGATTTGATGAGTTCAAGAGTTTCTTCATTATGTGCACATTGATAAAATAAATCTTGATAGTGAGTGGGAGAGCCAGCTGCTTGCCCCCAGTTCTGACTTGTTTTTTTCTGAACACCTGTAATGTGTAATCAAACATTCTCTAGTCATATTGTAATTACATACATTTTACAATAAAAATTTGAAAATACCATTGGGATACTATTATAGTTTAAGGATTACACTTAATAATCCTTAGCAGACAACAGCTTTACCAGAAATGGCAGTAAAGTAGATTTGGTCCTGTTGCAGCAGGAATATTGACATATTCTGCAAGGGACTATCAGTGTGCATTTCCCTGTGTGATAGAATTCAAAGTACCTGCCTGTAATGTAAAAGAATTAAATTAAGGGTTTTGATCCTTTGGCAGAACCAAACAGTGAGTCTCCATGCCGATGTGCTCCATGCTTGGCTGGCAGTGACATTCTGTTCTTCACAGCTGGTGGTTATACCCACAGGCCGAGGGCACTGTGACAAAGGAAGGAGAGCAGGACAATTCTTGGCCGAGGTCGTAACTCCCTACAAAGCTCAGACTAATCAGTAGACAGATGGTGGGTGCCAACCTATTGTGAGTGTATTGTAAGCGTGTGTTTATGCATATAAATATATTGAGTTAAATAGCTAAAGGCTATTTAACTCAATACATCATTCGCACACACACAACTTGGGGAAATAGGGGGTTCATTTGTAAGTAGGCAAGATTTCAGGGGAGCTGGGATAGTCTGCATCCTGGCTGTTCCAAGCTGTCAATCTCATCTGAGGATAACAGGGAGTATCACATTGGCTCTGGTTGAGGGGTAAAATCAGCAGGAACTGATTATTGTACAATGAAGCTGTACAATAATAGAAAAACAGTTGTACAAAATAGAATGAGATAATAATCAGCTAACAGACATGTGTTTGGTTTAAGAAGAATCCAACTGTCAGGAAATAAATGACAGTTACGTAAACCAGGATACAGCCTACATGTTACCATATCCTCACTCAATACTAACTGATGATAACAAGACTGACAGGGTGTGTTCATTACCACTGATAGGAAGAGGATTTCTTTTGACATTAATTTGTGTAAAATGACAAAGAAGATCGTTTGTATTCTTAGTACTAATTCAAGAATAAAACTTGTGTGGATAAAGAAGAGATATATAGTTTTTAATTGGTCAAGGTTTATTGTTTAATAAAGCAATCACTGTGGTATCATGTTTTCACAAACACGGTTGACATTTTCAGTGAACGACCTGTGATATGCAAACGTTCATTCTTTGGTAAATGAATTATAAATCAAGTAGACAAATGTTTTAGCTGTAACCACTGGACTGCATGGTCCTTTGAGGGTGGTCTTTTGTGCATAGCATGAGAAATGTTGACATTTTGATAATATTGTTTTGAGGAAACCTCAAACTTAAACAGTGTTTAATTATACTACCACTGTATCTGAAAAGCTCATTTCAGCAATTTATAGCTTAACTGACTGTGAGGGACAGAGACAGAAAAGATACACAAGCACAGTAGGGTATCTGGTCTAAATAAAATAACTTGTTTATGTATAGGATAAATACAGTTCACAAGCAAATCTTTTTACCAACAGAGCAGGGTGTCTTCAGCACTAAACATGTGGAGTAAATGGCCTATATCCAGCAATAACAATAAACTCAAATTACAGTTTTGGCGTAAAAATAAAAGATAACACAAAGACAAAAAAGTCAGGGTGAATGGGTTCAGCACAAAGTTCAGGTCTGGTCAATATTTTGGCAACACTTATGGTTTTAAACTTGAACTACTTTTGACCAGCTGGAAATGGACTTGGTCTTAAATCAAGAGGACTTAGATTTGGGTTTGTGCCATAAAACATACAACAGAACATTTTTTTACTACATTAATGTTTATTGATTTAGGTCTCAGAAACATGAATCTGGCCACTTTTTTTCTTATCAAAATATGAACTATAAGTTAATTTATTGTACGTTTACAACGTGCGTTTCTGGATATACTTCCACAAAGTGCTCAGCACGTGCACAGACCTGTTAATTTGCCATTTCACACGTTTCAAATCAACATCATCTACAGTTGATTTTTTTTTTTTGTCTTGCTGTAAGACCTGTGGATGTACATGCTGCTGGGTCATGTGCCTGTGAAGAAGGGCTGATGTCTTTATTCTCACTGGCATCTCATATATTAGAATCTGTAATTAAATAAATAAACTGGATGATACTTTTAAGGCTGGAGAAAATATACATATAATAATAAGTACTACTATACATATAATAATAAGTACTACTACCACTTATTATTAGTAGTATTATTTAGTATTAGTGATGCAATATTATTATTATTATTATTATTATTATTATTATTATTATTATTAATAATAATAATAATAATAATAATAATAATAATACATCACTAAACTAAATAATAATAATAACTACTACAAATAATAAAGTATTATTATTATTATTATTATTATTATTATTATTATTATTATTATTATTAATAATAATAATAATAATAATAATAATAATAATAAATCACCATCAGAGCTATTTTCCTTACTTTCCTGATCACTACTATCTGGAGGAATACAGGCAGTTTGCTGTTTACGTCCATAAAACACAGGGTTTTATATCAGCCATCCTATTTGCTACCTACAAAGAGGAGATGGATTACTCATTTAAATATTGTAAGCCTTACAAGACATATGTGTACAGTGTATGTTTAGAAATACATGGATATATTTACGCATATCTACTCAAATTTAGTAGCTGTACAAAATATAATATATACAATCAATACCTTAAGCACCCACATATTAAACAAACAATCCACAACATCGTGGCTGTAGGATTTTATTATTTTGTTTTAAAGCTTACCTTTCAGATTTCCGTGGGCACCACGGAAAACTGTTTCGTTGTTTCAAGTAGAGCCTGAGGTTCATAGCGCCATCTGCTGGTTTGGTCTAACCTTTCATGTGTGTTTTCACAACATACATTGTCTTGTTGTATCTTACTTACTATTTAAGCCTTTATATCCTTTGTATCTGATCGAATCTGGATACTGTACCAGTACATTCATTTGATATTCATTTACGCTTTTCAAATTGTCAAATTGGCTGTATTGTTTTAGAATACACTTCGTTTTAATTTTTACTTTAAATATTTATATTTATTTTAAATCTGTTCACAGTAATGCAGGGGTTTCTGGTGATGTAAATGAAGTCTTTTTATTGGTGATTACCAGTGACAGGCTTTTTGATTAAATAATGTCACCCTATTGAAGCAGCCCATTACATGGCACAATGTAGGCTGATGTTGAGTCTATTTGATGAATGATGATCCATTTCAGCTGAATGCTGAGAATGAATTAGCCTTATGACTCAAGATGATACATGAAAGAGCCAGCATAGCCTGGATTGGAGATCACTTTGATATTTACTTTTGCATCTCAGTCACATTCAGAAAGAAAAATGATTGAACGGTACCCCACTGAATTTGTAAACAGAGAACATTTGATTCAGTTGTTCAGAAAAAACATGTAAAACAACAGGGAGTTAAAACTCCTCAAGGCTATGGGCAAAAAACAATGACACATTTTTGTTGGGTTCTCCCTATACACTTTAATTAAATCTGCCTAATAATCCTTAAATAGAAAGATTTGCTGGATCTGTTGCAGATGAAGAACCAGCATGTTTACATTCAGGGCATCATGTAACAATGACTGTCAACGGACAACACATTAAGTATCCATTGCATTAAATTGTTATAGGTGTGACAACCACTTTTCCTTAATAAGCCCCTATGGATGCAAAGCAGGATGTGTTATTGCTCATCTTTTATGTCACACCACAATGTGTACAAGGTACACGTCACAAAAAGAACTTTTACAACCACCTAAAAACCTAGAATCTTTATAATCAAGCAGCTGACAGAAATATAAACAAAAAAACAAGGAAGGGTAGACTTTATCATTTGTAGCTGGTGTGAAAGTGCTTTGAAATGGAGGACTTCTAAGAAAAGTTAGATGCTTGCTTTTTTCAAAGTCTACAGGGACATCAGTTCTGCAGTCTGCCTGTGGGTTTTATTAGATCTGATGATCTTGTTTATATGAGGAAGTCTTCTATCAACAGCTAACACATTGGCTTATTATGACCATCAAATGTTCATGAAATAAAAACAAAAACTGGCTTATCCAGTGGTTTCCAATCCTGGTCTATTGGGACCGCTGATAGTTCAGGGGTCTTACATTCAGCTATCTATGAGTATCACTGACACGTATGCTGGTTGTCGTATAAAGTCCTATCTTTTTCACAATCTAGTTTACTACTATTTTATTATCTCTTTTAGTATATCTTAATTTTGTAAGGGAGGACTTGATATTTTAGAGGTACACTGCAGGGGTAATATGCTATTAGCTTTCCTGGGTGGTTCGTAACGTGGGCAGCTGTCTGTTAGAGACTGGCTGAATGGGCAAATGTCCTCCCAGGTCATTGAACTGACAGAGACAGTCATTCCAAATAAAGATTGTATGGCTAAGTAGCACATCTACCTGCTAGCACAAAACACACAGCCTTAACATTTACCAGCAGGGCGGTTTAGTTAATGCCAGCGCATCAATTTCTGCTGGAGTCAGCCATTAGTGTTGAAATCCAAGCCTTAGACACAAACCCAAACCAATATTTGTTATGTACAGTAGTAAAACAATAAACACGAGTCACCAAATACTGTTCGTATCAAAATATTTAGCGAAAGCACTAACTTATAAGTTTTGTTAGCAAATTATCATGATCTACAGTTTTCACTCATTAACTTAAATAATATGTTAAAACTTGAAGCAATGTGAGGCTTCACAGAATGCAGATGGCTACATTTCTATATTTGGTTTATTTCCTGGGAATATACATAGCCTGCAGTAGCGAGTGAGAGTGAGGGATCAAGTTTTTTCACATTCTTGAGAGATCATTCACATTGTATCACACCTTAGGAATGTGTGTTGATGATATAAGTATTATGATAATTAGGAAGATACCTGCAAAGAATTCTAAAAAGTGTCATTTTGAAGGTTATGGTAATTCTACAGAGGATGGTTATATTTAGTACTTATGAAAGTTGTAATAATACAGTCCATGTCTTAGTCACAAACCCTGTATATTCCTTGACCAGCATAGCTATCTCAGTTCAAATGACATGTAAATGGTTAGTGGATATCAAATATCTACGATCTCTTCGAACATATGACACATACACAATACAATTCCAATGCCACTTCAAACCACTTAATCCATTTTGAACAACTTCCATTTTTTGTAACAAAATCAGGTTTAACTTACATTACCAATCACATTCTTCCAATGACAATCTGTGAATAAACCCTCTCTGAAACATTGTAATGAAACATTTGGCAGAGCAGGAAGGACAGTGTTAGTTCTTTTCTAAACGTTGTGCCAAAACACTTCATATACTGGCTCTCTGATCTGACACAGAGATACGATGGGCCTTAAACAGACTCTTTTAATCACGTTCAAATATAATCAATTCTGATTTTTCTTTTCTTTTTTTAAAAAGCAACTCCACAAGCATATTCCCAAAAAGTTCCTCAGTGCTCATTAATGTAGTAAAACCGTGAGTCCAAAGACGATAAGAAGATGATAAGATGTGGAGAGTGAGAAAGAAAAGATAGAAGTCAGAATGAACTACAGGGTGTGCAATAAGTAATATACATAATCAGAAATAACCTTCAATGACTAACTCTCAGAAAGTAGAAAACATGCTTCAGGGTGCACTCATAAAGCTCCTTTGTGAAGGCCTTAGTATCTGAAGATGCAATAAATATTGATACTGAGTCAGCGCACCAACTACTATTTGTTTTAATATACGTGTATAGTGCAGGCTGATGTCATATAATCCAGGCTGTTACGGAACAGTTAGACATTTGTCAGTTTGATGACTACCTGCATCTGAAAGGATACAGTTAAGGAAAGGCCTTTTTTATTTACTGCTTCTAAGTCCCAAACCCTATTGTTAGTATGACATGTCACACTGAAACAGGCCTTTCAGTCAAAAGACCCAAAGCCCACTGCCTACTCAAAAATTGTAAAATAAATATGTTTATTTATTTATTTAATGTAATATGCAAAAGTAAATACATAGCTTTTACGCTGAGACAGCCATCCGATCCAAATTCTCCACTCAGTCACCACTGTACCAGTGTTGTCAAGTCTCACTAGAAAAAAAAGTGGCACTGTCTTTCAAAACAAGCCCAACACATTTCAGAGGGAGGGGAGCGGGGTGTTTATACAAATTCCATATATTTCTTTAGTAGTTCTAGTTTTTTCGTAGTTATTTTCTTAGGCCCTGTCCACACTGTGCCTTTATACCATATTAGTTGCCTTTAAACCGGCTTAAAAGTGCCAAATACAGTTTGTGTCCACATTCATGGCGTTTAATACCGTACAATAAAGCAGTTTTGACAACGGTTCTTGATCGGTTATGTAGTGTGGACAGGGCCTTAGTTGAACTGGAGTGGGGATAGGAGGATTCTAAAATTCTAATGACGTGCATATACATTGACACCAGTCAATCATGCAACCCGCGATGAAAGCGACTGTTGTTATAAGCGGCCTTGGCAACTGTGCACTGTACGTTCGGAGGAGGCAGACAAGCTCTTGTCTCCTGTGTAGTTATGATTAGCCGGTCTGTTAGCCAATCATATTCTTCCATTCCTTCAGATGGCATGCATGGAACGCTGATTTAAAGATGTATAAAAAATAACCAAGGGTGGCATGCCTGTCCTCCCCTTCTGTCTGTTTTAGCCAATTACCAGACGTGTGCCCTCCTACTTTGATGCTGTCGAATGCTAATACTGAAGAGAGTGAAAGGAACGAAGTGCGCTTTAGAAGGACGCAGGGAATACCTATAGATTGATTCATTAAAATGTTAATACATTTAAAAATATATAATTAAGAGTACTGCTTCAGGAAATACAACTGGGTATTGTACCTTTCTCTGGAACTAAAGTTTGGCTGAATTGCTTTCTTTTTAATAAATAGATATGTTTCATATGTACAGAACGGTATATAATTATTATTTTGGTCATTTGGTTATTACATTTTACAAATTAAATCGGTAGGATGAGCTTGATTTTTGTCTGCCTTTCTCCTGCCTGAAGAACTTTGTTTAACAAATATTTTATGCCATGTTAAAGTGACGTGGTCTTGACATCTAAATGTTATATTCATGTTTTATACGGTGCATTTTTAAACATACGCTGGCAGTGTTTAACAGTTATGTTTATTAGAATAAACTGTGATGTTTTCTTTTCTCTGCTGGCTAGTGGATAAAATGCATTTAACAGCATTGTATTGTGGTAAAATGTTAAGAAAAAATGAAAAGTGTTGTCAGTCAGAACACAATAATAAGATTCTACTGCTGCTGGGGGCTTAAGTGGACTTCTAGCCATCTACATTTTTTCCGCCTCCCCATTTTTTTTTTGGCCACTGCCATCACTGCCAAAACCCAATATTAAAAAATGAGAAACTACTTGATCAGGCTCAACACTCAAATGAACCCGCCACCTTTTAAAAACACATGGTTGAACAAGATGGTATCATTTTAAATCATAAATAACAATCATTCTGTAAATCCTTGTGAAATTCCATAGAAATACAGTATCTCCTTATTAATGATAAATGATTCAAAATCATTGTGCTTTTCAAACCATTTTACTCCAAACACCAAAGTAAAAACATCTATTAAATTTACAAAACTAGAAATAAATACCTCACATATTTAAATTAAGGCATTTTCATTGCATATCTTTAGATTTTTTTTTTTTTTTTTACCTTTTGAAAAAATATGTAATAAAAAACTCAAAATCATCCCTAAAGTCTACCCTGCAATGAAATTGTTACAATTAACAAACTAACCTCATTCTAGTTAATGCTAAATTAAGGGAGAAGGCTGGTTGACTGCTCCTGGGCCTGTATTCAAATGAGCGAGAATTGTAGGTGCTCTTTTGGAGCATTTTGACTAGATGAAAAGCAATACCACAATAATTACAAAAAATCATTTATTACACTGTATTTACCAAATAATTACTTGGTGATTGTTATGTAATAACTAATAATTACAGAGTTCAGAGATCTGAGACTTGACCTTGTTCTGCATAAATCTTCTGAGTGAAAACCATATCGTGTCACAGTTAGGGGTGAAGGCTTTTTCCCACAAGGTGTTCTTGGAAGTGACGTTACTTTGAGATGAAACGCTTCACAATAGCCCCACAGGCCCCACAGTGGGTAACCTCTTTTAATGGCTTTCATATTTTGGGCTTCAGTAAATGTCAGTACCTCTCATCTGGACAGAAATAGAGGCCACATGTCAATTAATCTTACTAAACTAATGATAGTTGTATTCAAAATAGCCACCAACTGTTAAACTTTGTCAACTGCATTCTTTCTTAGCCAACTGAATGTCTTCATGAACTCTGGACCTCTTTGTGTGCATACAGCAAAAACAAGATGGAGTCAGAAATATTCATTACTAACGTGGTGCTTAGGTCAGGCGAAAACAGTACATGCTGTACATACAGTATATAGATAGGTAAGGACAACGCTTAGACCTTTTGATTCAACCAGACAGACACAGCAACCGCTAAAGCCAAAACTAAGAATTTTTAAAAGATCCTAGACGATAAGGCCTCAAAAAAGGTATTATTTATTATTACGATCATATTTCTTCAGTGTGCCTCTTCTTTTCATCTTGTAAAATCGTTGACCATGCCTGACGTTTCCCCTTTTGAAAATACTGCTTTACACATCCCTCTCTATTGAATTTGGCAGGGGCTTGGGATGTTGATGTTTTTCTAACACATTGCTGCAATGTTCATGACAGGGTCACACTTTATCCAGTGCTTCCGATTTGGTTGCAGCATATTTGTTTTCAGACCAGTAAAATACATTCACTTGTGTAAGTTAATATGACAAAGCTTTTACCACTTTAAGATTGCAACTTTTTTTTGCAATCTTAAGTGTTTTTTTGTAAAACAAAAAACAAACTGCTTATTGTTGTTGTTCAAAGAGTTGACTTTGTTTATCAAAATGTTCAATTTGAAAACAGTGTTAACATGATTAAAAGGTTGACAAGTCTTATAACGATGAATGTTGGAGTGTAGTGTACTGGGCTTTAGCTTGTATTATTGGGTATGTCCAGAACTTAAACACTGTCTCATGTGAAAGAGTTGGTCATGATACCAAAATCTCACTGTCTAATTCTTTTGACCCTACCTACATCACAGATAGCATAACCACCTAGTCCTACACTAAACCTTATCTCAATGACACACTGTCCTCTTAGCTTCCACCAGAAAAAACAATGTACACTAGAGATTTCAATACGCTAGCATATGATTAAAACTCATAGACTGCTGAATAGCAGTCTCTGCAGGAAATTGTAACGTGTATGGGAACAATACGCTCAGTCAAAATAAAATAAAATGATTGCCTAAACGAAGACAATAATTTGACTTAATTACACATTCAATATGCGTCATTGAGACCATTGGGGGGATGATATGTAGTTTTGTCAACACATCTACACAGAGTTATGATGACAACTACTGCTCTGCTATTGTTAAAGGCCAACCACAAGGCAGCATGAATGCAGATGTTGTTTACACCGTATGTTTGTATATTTCAACTGCCTGACCAAAATTTCTACTTTTCTGGGCATCATTGTTCAAAATACGTTAACAGCACATTGGTTACACTGCCAGATTGCTTAAGAGCATGCTGAGTTTATGCCGACTATGCACTATACTCCAAACATAATTCTTAAACTTTTGGGTAAATATGTGCATTGTGAATTTGGTCATTATACTAAATTAGAGGATATGAGGGTGGAGTAGTTGTGGTGAATGACATGATGGCTTTTTGGAGTTGTGTGTGGGTAAAATCATTAAAGGTATTCAGAGACAAAAAGACTCCAAATATATAGATTTAGAGACCTCAGAATCAGTATAGAATGTACTGTCTTTTTAATATTTCTTCTATGCTATTAAAAGCTATAAACCCTCACCTCTTGTCCCAATTCCTGTCAGTGTTGCTTCCAATGCTAAATCTACTCTAACACCTTAGACCTGTTGATTTGACACCAGGTGTTTTTCCAGAGCTGCCTGGGAGGCACGTTTGGGAGGCCATTTATTTTAACACTACTTATTTATACATACAGTTGTAGTCAAAAGTTTACATACCCCAATGGAAATGTATAATTTCTAGAAATGTCTTAAAAACAAATAATTATAGGAAAAATCTTTTGTAGCAAAAGTTTTGCTTTTGTGAATGAGGAAAAAAAGTTACAAGAAATAGATGTCTACAATTATTTATTTCAGCAGTTTTTTTTTGCAAAACTCCAAAAATGCTAATTAAAAAATATTCATACCCTGACAAGGAAAATGAAATTAATATCTAGTTGAGGTACCTTTAGCAATAATAACCTCTTTTAAATGGTTTAGTGATTTTTGACCATTCTTCGACGCAAAATTGTTCCAGTTCATTCAAATTCCGAGGACTTCTCTTGTGCACAGCCTTCTTCAACTCATACCAAAGATTCTCAATCGGATTTAGATCGGGACCTTGACCAGGCCATTCCAGAACATTGTTGTTATTCTCATATAACCATTCTGAAGTAGATTTTGATGTGTGCTTTGGATCGTTGTCATGTTGGAACATCCAGTTGCGCTTTAAACCAAGTTTTGTAGCGGAGGGTTTCAAATGATTGGCCAATATCTTTTGGTATGCTGTGGAATCAATTTTACCATTTATTGAAACTAAATTTACTGTGCCATTAGAGGAAAAAAGTCCCATAGAAGGATATTACCAACTCCATGCTTGACAGTAGGTATGGTGTTCTTTTCTTTGTACGCCTCAGCAGACTTTCTCCAAATGTAACGACTATCAGTGTGACCAAATAGCTCAATTTTTGTTTCATCACTCCACAAAACCTTTGATCAGAACTCATATCCATCATTCAAATGCCATTTTGCAAACTTTAAGTGATTGTCCTTGTGACGTTTTCCTAAGAGTGGCTTTTTTCTTGGCCTGCGACCATTGAGACCTTCACCATGCAATACTCGACCTATGGTTAAAATGGAAACCCCAGTCCCACTTGCAGCCAATTCACTTTGAATATCTTTGTCAGTCAATCTCTGATTGTTATTAATGTTCCTGACAATTCTTCTACTTGTTCTTGGTGAAAGAACCTTCTTTCTTCCAGACCGAGGGAGCTTTGTGACAGTACCATGAGTCTTGTACTTCTTGATAATAGAAACAATAGTTGAAATTGGGATACTCAAATGCTTGTAAATCTTCTTGTATCATTCTCCAGCTTTATGACAATAAATAATTTTCTGCCAAAGGTCTTCAGATAGCTCTTTACTTTTTCCCATATTGACTTACTTCCTATACCTAAACCTTTATACGCTCTAAGAATGTTCACCTATAATCCAGCATTTTCTAGACTTTTCTAGAATTAAGTTCTGCATTATTATTATATTGAAATTTCTAGCACCTTGTAGACAATACTATCATAGCATCAAGGGTATGAATACTTTTGAATTACCATTTTGGGAGTTTTGCAAAAAACTTGCTGAAATAAATAATTGTAGACATCTATTTCTTGTAACTTTTTTTCCTCATCCACAAAAGCAAAACTTTTGCTACAAAAATGTTTTTCTAAAATTCTTTGTTTTCAAGAAATTTCTAGAAATTATACATTTCCATTGGGGTATGTAAACAACTGCACGTGGGAAGTAATGCACCTTCAGAAGAATTTAACCTACAGGTAATGTATTGAATGCATACACCAACTTGGTTGATCTGAAGGAAGCATTTGCTAATGGTAAATCATTTTAATAACGTATGATAGGATGTTAGTTGATAGAAAGCTTGGAGTGATTTTAGAAACAACAGTCTCCCTAGCTTCTATATTTGGAAGACTGTTATGTTGTCATACACATTATGCGCCCTGTAGTATAAGTATACTGTTGGTAAATATCATATTACATATTCATATTTTTTTGATTCTATAGCTTTGCTACAGCATCACCCTGTATTATATATGTAATATAATATTTAACAGCACATTGTAATATTCTACGGTACTATAGTGAACTGTGGATCACAGATATCATTCTCATGGTTTAAAGGGAAGAAAAGCTGCACTGTTTGGTGTGGTAAAAAATAAAAACAAAACAGGAAATTTAGCTATGCATGAGAATAAGTTGCTATTACAGGCTGTTCACACGCAAGATTGGGTGAGATTCCAGAATGTTTCGTGAGTCACGCAATGAAAAAATTTAATAAAGTATATATTTCAAAATGTATTTGTATTATGATACCCAACATTGCTATAAGTGTCCTAGAAATTATTACAATAATCTCGTATTCACTTCAGTCGTTTTTAGGGACCAAAGCTAAATAAGTCCTGCTACTATGAGCTTTATAATTTTTGCCTTTGTAGCACTGAGCACTTAACCAGCACTCATCATTCCTGCTATTGACTCCTGCTGTACAGTATTATGCTTTCAAAAAGATTCCAGTTGCAGTGAGTCCCTCTATTGGACAGAGGTAGAATTGGTAACATTTCTATTTTTCGTATGACTTTTAGATCTCTACTGTATAATGCTGTGCTAGGAAGAAAACATCAGTAGTCTATTTTTTATTTATAAGAACCGACTTCCTGACTATCAAATTATTTATATAATTAAAAGTTTTTTTTTTTTTTTTTCTTGGGTCCCCAATGACTAGTAACCCTAGTAAAAAAGCACTACAATGTGGAATTCACGTTGAGCCATGTGATCAAGGTTTGAGATCTTAGCTGGATGCCCACAGTTGCAGCTTGGGCCTTTGTAATCTGTGGCTTTGGGGAAAAGATTGATTGGGGATGGTCCACCTAATCATGCTTCAGCGACACCCACTGGTTCTGCAAGATCAGACTAGCCTGGGCCTTAGTTTTGTGCTGTAGTGCAGAACAGTATTGTACAAACAATTCTGAAAGGAATTAATTAAACAAAAGCTAAACGCATCCAATTAAGCTTCCTGAACCACGCACACACGTTTAATTAAGGGTTATATTTTGTTCAAATTGGCTACAATTTGTGGTTCTGTGGGGATGACTATAATGACTATATCAGGTATCAAATTTCTTGTCTACCAGTCTTTAAAATATTTCTCTTGAATACATGAAAAAAAGTTTCATTCTCACTGTTTTATCTTTGAATATATGAACGCTACGTTTCCATCTCTCACTAGGACTGACTGTCTATCACCAGCAGAATGACATCAAATCTATTTCAATTCTCACCTCTAGTTAAGTTTGAGAGCTAGAAGAACTCGATCTCGCATTGATGGAAGAAGTTACCCAATGACCATCCAATGCAAAGAACACAAGAAGAAGGTTTGAAATCTCAGACTGCAGAAAAAAATATGTAGGCAGAACATGAGGGATGTGAAAATATTACAGTATACTGTCACAGATTTTGGAGGTTGGGGAATTCATTTATAAATATCAATTAATTATAGTTCATGGGCGGGAGCTAGGGCTGCGTGAAGAATATAAGTTAGTATTTAGAGGCTTAGCCTCGAGGGAATGATGATGCTTGTTTTGAACTGAGTGCTTGTTTCACAAGTGCTTGTTTTGAACTGTTAGTGGCCTGTTGGTCAGGGAAGGTTTGAGCTGTTAGTGGCCTGCGGGCCAGGGCAAAGGACGGGGTCCGGACTTTATACAACAAGAACCTCGTACTGTAGAGGTTGGCCCCATGGGCCCCCTGGACCCCCCAGAGGACAGAAAGGTTCATAACCTGGAAAGAAGGAAGGAAAGAGAATCCCTGTCTCCAGGAGCCGCCCTCAAAGAGGTGAGGCGGGTCCTCCATGGCCAGGCACTGGAGTGCGCCCGCAGGGGTATCTGAAGAATAGTTTTGTTAGTACTTGGATTTTAGTATTTAAGAATTGCAGAAGACCACCGCTCCTACTGGTACAGTGAGAGAGAAACAATAGAGTCTCTGGGTGAGACAAGAAAATGGCTCATGAGCTGCGAACAGTGTGGCCGGTGGTTCCCTGACTTGCTGCGGCGAGGACCCCCCTTTGAAAGAAGGCATGAGTAGCTGCTGCTGACTCGAGGCCGGGGAAGTGAGACTCACTAACCCCTCTGTAGAGGAGACTGACGCAGAGGCAATGCGGCAATTGTAATATAGAGGAGGAGGAGGGAGGAGGAGGAAAAAGCAAACTCAAGAGAAAGAACATAGATTGTGACGTGGCTTAAGTAGGCAGATAGCTTTGATAGGCAGGAGAAAATAGGAGAGGAGAAACCCTTGCTCCTGCCCCTGAACCCCACTTTAAAGTTAGCATAAAAACGCAAAAGTCAAATCTTTGACTTTTGCGTCCAAGATTGTGGATAACCACGTCGTCAATGTAAGCAGTGACATACTGCTGATGTAGGAAAATGCCCGCCTCCCGACCACTCAGAGAGAGAACCATGCGACACACCCTCACCCAGCCTCTCTGTGTCATTGTCATGATTGGCAGGCGGATCCCAAGGGGCTTCTGACCTCCCCTGCAGGATCATGTATGCGCCTGATAGCCAGCACAGGTCTCCCCTGTTACAGCCAGATAAGAAAATAAGCAGGATGCAGTAGACGTTCTTCACCCAAGTCAAGGTGATTATTGAAAAAAAAGATGTCTACTGAATAACAATAAGAGACATGTGAGAATGTTGTTATGTTTAAGAAAAGCAATAAAAAGATGAAAGCCTTGTGAACTCTGTCTTTTCGTTTTCCATTTTGGGAACAGAGCAACAAGTGCATGTTGGCAGTTCTTCAGCACTATATTCTTCTTATCCTGATTAAAGCAACTGTGGTCATGGCTTCTGTATTAGCAACAGGGCCCATTTTTCATGGTTATGAAGCGGTCAAGGTCATTAAAATAATGTGAGCATACAGTACATCTGGCATTTCTTGTTATATCGCATGCCACTTTCTTGGGACCAGTTCTATTACTGGAGGGTCTTGTGAGTGTATGGCAGCTGTCTCATAAAATACTTAACATAACTTGAGTGAAGGATTATATAACACAAGATGGATTAAAAGTCCTTCCGTTTGTTAATCACCATGTTCTCCTGTTTATATAGTAGAATATACGAGGACTGCGTTAAAAAAGGTGCACTTAAAGAGTAGGTAGCAGGGTTCCGAAAAATATAGTGTAAAAGCCACCAAAATCGCCCTGTCTATGGTGAATAATCGTCTCTCGGCTGCTCCCCGCTATTCTGGACATCAAGTCGCTCGGAATCAACCAATAAGCGCAGCTGTTGATGTCACATAGTAAAAGTCATTCAAACAACTTGGTAAATGCTGTCTGTAGTTACGTGGCACCAGGAGTGCATGGAGAAATTGATTGATCTCTATGAGAAATATTCATGTATATAATACGAAAAAGAAAGAGTATCATGATAAAAATGAAAGGAGCAAGGCAATTGAAGAAATTGCCGCTGAGATTAACATGTCAAGTGAGGTTTTGATATTTAGATGTGAAAAGCCCAGGCCGGACAGTCCTACCGGTCAATCTCTAATATTAGAAAAAACAAAATAATTAGTCACATCAGATGTATATTCATAAAACAAACAAATGCATAGTTACAGTATGTTACTGATTATCCTGTCATTTCACCCCACCCTGAACATTGCTCTCCCTTAATAAATAATGACCAACCCTTTTTATGACACCTTCCTTTTATAACCAAAAGCAAGATTTAAAAAGCTTTTAAAATCACAGCTCCAGATTTGCTATACTTTGAAAGAAAAAAATAAAAATAAGAAACAGGTAAGAAACAACTCATCAGGAATTGACTACATTACGGCAGCAAAATATTCAAAGTTACTTACAACTTCGGTATTTGTACTGGGGTTGCCACCAGTGAAGGTAAATAAAGAAGGATGACAAAATCCCTTTTAAAGATTCTTGACATTTCCAGGCCCTTTGTTCTTTGAGTGTAGGAGGCAGGGTCCAAGCCAGGCCTAAAGTCTACTACTGCTAACCGGCCTGCACCATAGCACTGCAGGCAGTGTTGCAGACCAGAGATAACTTTAGAATGCTGAGTCTAATAAACTAGTGTAATAAACATAGCAAAAGCATGGTAACGCACAGGTGAGCATTGTACAGAATAGCGAGTTATGGTAAAGCATATCAATAATGCGTAGTATAACCATGGGAAAAGCATGGGAAATTATAGTACTGTGATAAACTTTAATGGTTCCATTATCTCCCCATTTGAGTATTCATTTAATTTAACTGCAGGTCAAATTTACCCAAACAAACATAATGCTACTGAGGTTTAATCAACTTTTTGTTTCTCCTATAAATTTTTTTCTTGTCCTTCAATCATTTCTTTCGTTTTAACTTTCCTAACTGACTTCCACTTATAACCATGTATCCTTAATATGTCAATCATGACAGGAACACCCGCCTTAACCAAACTGTTGAGCAAATGAAAGTGCCGGTCCTTCTGCCAGTCATTTTATATTCCCGCCTCCTGCATTCTATTCCTCCACATGTTGCCCCGCCCACCTATCCTTGTTCCGTCCTAGGCTTCACCCAACGCTCTTTCTATCCCGCCCTCATTCACCCGCTTTTCTGAGCCTTGTTTTCTGTAATCTTGGACTGTCTTTTACCAAGCGGGCTTGGTCAGGTGTTCTTGGGGAACGTAAGGAATACATTTTTTTTTTGTTTTCAATTCATTTTCTGCATCTGGAGGGGATACTTCATCGCCATGTTCAGACGGATTTTGCAGCTGGTAAGGTTAACGTTAAGACAATTGTAAAGTAAACGTGCACGTACGATGTCTTTTACTTGTGTGTGCCTCGGACTGAATTACCCGTGTAACACAGGCCTATCCTTGCCCACTTTGCAGGCCGTGGAACTGTGGGCTAGGCCTTTCTGTTGTTATTAAACAGTAGCTAATCAATGATAGGTTAACAGTCGGTGTTTGCAGGCGGTCTGTCGTATTTTAATTCACGGGGTGTTAGGCTTGCAAGTAACTGTGATTATAACCTTTGTGGGATGTGACTGAGGGATGTCCAGTACTAGAAACGGAGTCTTGGGTGGGCTGATTTACAGTATGTGGTGTAATGCAGTAAGTCATATGATATTGTGTGGGCGTTCCCCTCCTACATTTTGTACTGGTACGCTAATATAATGTTGCACTATGGTTGGATAGAGATAACTTGTTCATTAGTACCCATTTCTTTACTCCAGTTATTCTCTGTCTAGGTCCTGTTGCAAGTACTTCATTTTACTTAATACCACATTACTAGTTTTATACAGGTAACATAATACTGTATTAATTACAGGTCTGTATTTTAACTACAGGATTTGAAAATGTTTAATTAACGTGGCTAAACAGTTTTAAAATGGTTGTCGCTCAGATTGGCAATTTGAAACTTCAAAAAGTGAATGTTTGGTTACTTTGGTTATGTATAGCTATTCATATGCAGCTTCTGACGGCCAGTCAGGGTATATGGAGGCCAGATTCTCTGTATATCCGACTATTTACATAATTTATTTTAGCTCATTGCATATATCTCAGAACTACTTGTCCAATTGCCGTTAAAATTGCTTGTATGAAAATCAGTGCAAATGTTTGCTGCATCATGCTTCTTTTTTTAAGCATGGTATGTGGAATTGGATGGTTGAAAAGCAGCTGGTGGATTGGTGGCAGATAGACATTTATCAGAGCATCAATTTCAAAAATCAAATATTTGTGAACCACTTTTCTGGACTCCTTTTTAGATCCTGAACTCCCTTTGATGATCATATACCCTAGTAATATATCTATAAACGTGATTTTGAACGTTTGAGAAACATTGAAAGGCAATAGTAAGTTTTGTTTCTGTCTGAGATAGATGCAATGGCTTATCCATGCGTTTATCACCTTCGTGTTATAGTAGTATAGGGCAGCAGTGTGGAGTAGTGGTTAGGGCTCTGGACTCTTGACAGGAGGGCCATGGGGTTCAATCCCAGGTGGGGAACACTGCTGCTGTACCCTTGAGCAAGGTACTTTACCTAGATTGCTCCAGTAAAATCCCAACTGTATAAATGGGTAATTGTATGTAAAAATAATGTGTAAAAAAATAATGATATCTTGTAACAATTGTAAGTCGCCCTGGATAAGGGCGTCTGCTAAGAAATAAATAGATTAATAATAATAATAATAATAATAATAATAATAATAATAATAATTAGATTATTGTATAGTAACTGCTTACACCAATCAAGTATTTTGTTGACCTGAGCTCAAATTTGGACTCTAAGGCTACAGTACTTGTCAATACAATTTCTCCCAGGCAAGGTGACAGGCATACTGTATCTTGTTGGTCAGTGACCTACGTTTTTATGGGGCTGACTGGTTAAAAGCAGTCCGTTTTAATTAATCAAGCATGACATTTGCTATTCTACAAGCTGTTGGAGGTCATCATAGCATGGCTGTGTACTTATTTTTAAGATGCTGACATCTGTAATATGTGGCTCATATCCTTGTCCTTGGCCTAGCACACTGCTGACATAAGTAAGCAAAAGACTTCTGACCTATGTTGTTTTTTTTTGTACTGTGTTCAGTTTGTTCACCCTTTATTTTGTTTTTCCTCCAGACACCAGGGAAAGGCAGCTCCCAGGGCTCAGACTCCGATCAGCCAGCAGCAGCTGAAGTAAATCATGAAGAATCCTCCGAGGTACATTATTCTAATGATGTAGCTCATTCTTAAAACCATATTGGAAAAGCACAGAATTAAGCTGTAGAGCCTGACCAGGATGCATAGTTTGTTTTATATTTCTTTTTCCCAGTATAGAACTAACTCCTGTACTCCCTTCTGTAACAGAATACCGTCGCAGTGTATTTTATAGAGATGATTACCTACTCATGCTTAATTAGTTAGAATAAGGTGTGATGCAGCTGTGAACGTTTAATTTTACGTCTGGCATTACCAAAACTAGTTGCACATGCTGGTCTTTCTGCTAAAGAGTTGTGTTACAGAATGCTGCATAAAATGACTAAGGAAACATTTGAAAAAGACTCCCAACTGCTTAGGATTACTGTACATTTGAATTATGATGCATCTGTCCTTTAGCAACTTTCAAGTGCCAAATAATAAAATAAACAACTGTGATAGATAGTTTTATGCAATGTCAGTTGTCATTTTTGTAATCTGGTAATTTTAAAAGCCGCTGTAAGGCTAGCAGTGCCGAAATGTAATCCTAGACACCCCATGTTAAGATAATTTACCATAAACTATTAGAAAAAGGTTTATTTTTTATTAATTTTTTTAACATAAAAGTAAACTGTCTGAAATGAGACTAACATATTAACTGTATTGCCTGCACTTTAATTTCTGTTGCAGCTACCATTCACTCTCATGCGTTTGTTGCTTTCATTAATTTTTCATTCACTGCTTTGTTGCCTTACATTTCTGTTTCGCAGGGGTTCATCTACCCTCTCTGTATGTGTTCTTACAAAATGTCTACTGACCTGTTTGACCATTACCAGAGTGAGCATGGGGAGGCAGACACAAATCCACAGGAGCAGCGAAATCCACTACCTGTTACCATGGGTCACTGTGTTTTATTTGTTAGACATTGGGTGGTGGAGCTTCCCAGCGGTAGACAGGCTCTTTGTGTTTTGCGGTGCTGCTCATTTTACTTCCTTGCATGTAAATGTGTTGTCTGTCTGTTTGTTTGTTTGTCTGTTTATTAGTCAATACTGTCCCCTAAGTATCCACAGCATAGTGCTCTGTAGGTCTGTTCATTTGTAAGAGGCCTGTTTTTAACAGCAATATTGTAGACACAAAATTTAGGTTTCATCAAGGTTAGTGTTAAATGGGTTAGTTGCTAATTAAATAATACAACGTTTTACAAACACACAATCAAATTGTTAATATTAAGAGAAAACACTCCGGTGCAGTGGTAACATGTCGATTTGGAAGGGATGTCAGAAATGATCAGTTTCAGAAACAACAGTGTTAAATCACAATGATTTACACAAATGAGAGAAAGGAGGTTTCTAATAGTGATTGGTAGTGCATGGCAGGCAAGAATTTAATGTCCTTTCATTTCTTCAGTTAGTTTATTTGTATGTTAATGTAGGTTGGTTAAAGTGATCCTCATTGGCTTGTGGGTTAAATGGCATTCCCAAGTGTCTGCTTAGATGGTAAATAGATATGGGTCATTATTGCCTGTTGGCTGGTTAGATGTGCTTTGTATTCCCTATTGGCTGGTTGGAAGATACATGTCTGTCCTCTCAAATGGCTGATTGTAGTAGGAGGTTGACACTTTTTTTTCTCAGGCTGGGTTAGTCTAGTGCTGGGAAGAACATGGAATTTTTATGTTTGTATATCCGTTCCAGAATCAAACAAGTATTTGAATGTTTTTTTTTGCCTTCAAGCACATATAAAGAAATGTTTGTTCGAATATTCAGGTATTTGTCCAAGCACTAGGTTATTCATTTGTGCGGCATTAGGCTGATGGTCAAAGTTGTGGAGGCTGAGACTTTTGAAACTTAGCAGAGATGTACTGTATGTCTCCATAATGTGGCTGGTTTTCTAAGAAAAGCTTGAATCTGATATAACTGCCTGTCATTTGTTGCAGTTCCCTTTAACACTGTGGCCTTCTACCCCACAGGGTTTTATTTGTCCCCAGTGTATGAAGGCTCATGCCTCTGCAGAAGAGCTATTCAAGCACTATGAAGCATTTCATGAATCCAGTGGTCAGTCGGTTCACAGAGGGTCAGACAACCAGTCCCCAGGAAGGTGAGAAGTTTGTTTCCAGGTATACCATAGTAGCTGTGTGATGGTTTAAATTTCAACTGCAGTAGGTAGGAACTGAGCTACAGTGTATGATGCATAATTAAAAAGCAGAGATTCATTTGAAAGTTTATCCATAACTACATCAGTGATCAATTTTTTTAGCATTTGGATATGTAATAAAATATAGTAATCAGCAGGATACTTCTGTCCCATTTTGTGTCTTGCAATTCATTTTAACATTGTCTGATTAATACTGCTTTTTTCCTTTCTGCTGTACATAGGGATAATTTAACATTCCTTCAGCAAGAAGTGCAAGATCTACAAGCCTCACTTAAGGTTTGAATTCCAATTCTGTGTTTAAGTTTTTATTTACAAACATTTCAGCTGGAAAGCCCTGCTTTTTAGTTTACACATAATGCATCATGGAATTGCCTGTGCTTACCATAGCAATGTGCACAGGTGTAGGGCCCACTGTCTTTTAATAATTAATATTTGATACTGCTCCTTAGATAAAGAGAAGGAGATGTGATGCCTTTTATTGGACTAACTAACAATAATTAATCACAAGCTTTCAAGACCTCAAAGGTCTCTTCAGGTGAAATCATGTTCCTTGTAATCGTTTCATTAACAGGAGGAGCGCTGGTTTTCAGAGGAGCTGAAAAAAGAGCTGGAAAAAGTACAAGGGCAGCTGAAGCAAGTAATTCCTTTTAAAATGCTTAAAATCAGAGATTTAAAATACATAAATCATATTACTGTGTGCCATTAAGCTGAGACCAGTACGGTTGAATACAGCGATCTAGAATTACATGTATCTATTGTTTTGGAGAAGTATGTGATTGTTTTTAACATTAGTGTGCAACTTTTGTTTTAGGGTCCTCAGACTGATGGGAAGACTGAGGTATCAACAGGTAAATTAATTTATGTAAATACAAATTGACATTCTGGACTTGTTAACTGAGTTGTGGTCATCCAACTCTATTAATCTAATTGTGAAACTGCAGTATTACAGCACGGTGGTAGGGAAGTTTGTAAAGCCAAATTAGCCACTTGCATTTCTACTGGTGTGCCTTTTATTTTTTCTGTTAATTAGCTGCTATTGTCTGAACTAGCCTGCTCTTTCTTATCACATGTGTGTGCAGCTTATATGACTGTAACACATTATGCAGAAAATGAAGACACACCATTTTTATACAGTTGCTTTGTAATTGTGCCAGTATATTACTGGATCAACATTTGTTTTGTCTATAAAAAGTATGTTTGACCCAAACTCTATTAGGAAATATTATTGAACAAATCCACCTCTTTGTATGTTGGTTAATAATTTAGACTGTAATATGACAGTAATCCAAAAAGTGTATCTCTCTGCTTGGGATACAGTACCACCCTAATATTATTTTAATAGCGGTTATATTTCTTTTGACAAACATTTCCTTTTCAGAACTGCAGTCTTTAGAACTCAAGCTGCAAGAAGCTGAAACAGAAAAGTTCAACATCAAGCAGGTGAAGGATTTGTTTGAGCAGAAAGCTGCACAGCTGGCAACTGAGATAGTAGGCAAGTACAATGACTTTTGCAGCTCCTTCAAACAGAATTAATCTGATGCTTGTTCTGTGAATGTTGTGGCGTGGCATGAAGTTAATTGTATTTGTTGGTTATAGATATAAAGTCTAAGTATGATGAGGAGAAGAGTCTCCGAGAGGCTGGAGAGCAAAGAGTGGAGAGCCTATTGCAGGATCTTCAGCAGGAGAGAACAGAGAAAGAGAAACTCAATATTGAGCTGGTAATGTGAGCTGTTTCATGTTTCTTTCTGTAGCTCTTGTCTGGTGGCGCAATCTAAGTGTTAACGTGGTCTCTCTTGAGAACTGATTTTCCATTGGTAATGCAATTTGTTATGAGCATACATTACAACTTGCTCGTTAGGGTATCAGAATCTGGGTCACGATGCCTGCTTTTTTGAGTTGGACAGAACAGCTTGCCAGGATTTGAATAAACTGTGCAGAGGCATTTGCAATGATATGCTATTAACATTCCACTGATACAGCCCAAAATAATTATGTTGTGATATTTAAAACAGGTGTTCCAACAAACTGCATTGGTCTATATTTTTTTGTTGTCCCCTGCAGAACTATGAGCTAGAGGGTGGTTCTTCTGTCTGCCAGTCCGTTCGTCAGTTTGACACACATTTTGGCATATACAATGGCACCAGAAATTATTTAGATAGTGTTTTCAGACAGATCCCAGATTTTAATGGTATATTGTGAGGTTCAGTTGTGCTAAAAACACAAACAAAATACTCTCGAGCTGTAGTTTTCGCTTAAAGTTTATTGCACCCTGCTAACTTGCCTTAAAAAAGCTTGCCAGAAAATTCAGTTGACACTGATCAGTCTAATTAGTGCAATGCATTACTTTATACTGGTTTAGGTATGCCATCTATACTTTCAGAATAGTTTTTAGGTCCAGTTTAGCATACCTAGAGAACTGCTTATCCGACAGGGATTAAATCTACAGTCTAGTGGTACATTCCACATTTCTGAGTTATTGAGATTCTCAGAAACTACTGGAGAGATGTATGGAGGCACCCATCATTTTTGTCACAATTCATGATATCACAATTGCCAGTATCTCCTAATTTTACACCTTCTATCAAAGATGCATTTTCCATCACAGTATTTCAGGAGTATAAATAATGCTGTAAATACAGATCAGCTTTTGACAGGAGTTTAATTACTTCCATTCAAATGTCTGTTCTCTTAAAATCCCACTGCAAACAATGAAGGTAATGAGCTGCTTCATGGTTGAAATCGGACTTTTCATTAAGAAACAGTGTGTATTTATACAGCAACAGATGAGGCTGCTTTCAGTTATGCTTATTTTTGGCACTGATTCAGTTTTTGTTGTAATGATGGTGATTTATTTTATGAATAATGTCATTATTGAATTTGCTGCGAGAAAGAATAGGATGGGAGCTGTAACATGTAAACTTTTATATTTTGTAAATTCAAAGTGTCCTTAAATATTAAGCCTAATAGTTCAGTCTAAAAATCTTCTTAGGAGGCAAATCTGTATGTACAAAATAGTTGTGCACAGTAAAAGCTTAGCATTACTGTTACTTGTATGTTGGGAGAAACAAAAATACATAATATTTCTGTTGTATTGGTATCCAGATGTACAATAACGGAGCTAATTTTATCCATCTTCTGTAACTTAGAGTGAACCATACTTGAAGTAATGTAATCATGACTCCATACAGCCCCTTGTATGTCAAGCTGTGATTTAATAGGCAAGGTTCTAAATAATAATAATAATTCTCATCATCATTTTCTGTGACTTCAACAGCTTCAGCGGCCTGGTGTGGAAGATGTTGAGGTTCTGAAGAAGGAGCTGATCCAGGTCCAGACTGTGATGGACCAGATGACCCGGGAAAGCGAGGAGGAATCTGAGAGGCTCAAGAATCAGTACAAGCAGCTGCAGGCTGATTTCACAACCTCTGAGGTAACACTGAAACTGCAAACTGTTTCTAGGCATAATTATTTGAAAATTAACCAATACCTTTTTCATTTTACTTGCAAGTAAATCATGTATTATGTTACACAGAACTCACTTGCCCTTTCTGTCTCGCCTTTTTTGTGACACACTCTGGTCCCAAGTAAGCTTATAGCAAGGACATTTTATACACGGAAAAATAGCTGTAATAAACAACCTGTGATTTACTCAGTTCAATTAACTTGTATCTTACTCCTTGAAACCTGCTGTATTATGAGATGTATACCATTTCAGTAAGCATGAGACAGATGAGTAAATGCAGAACAACTATGGATGGGACATTTGTTTCCCCATTTATCCCAGAGAATACTAAATATCCTGGCATCTCTGAAAATATAATTGTATCCTCTTCAAATAATGTGCATGGTCACAATTATTGTTACAGTGTGGTGGGGCACCCCAAATAAACATTTTTGGCATTCCTTTTTTTTGCATTCAAAATTATTGGGTAGTTATCACATTAGCTGGGTCATCTTGGTGATCTAATGTTGTCCACTACGATTACACCAACAGCTAAAAAGATGCACAAAAGGATTAAAACAGTTTTTTCTGGTTCTGCCGCATCTCCCTTTTTAAATAAAAGTGCAGTAGTCCCTCACTATACAGACATTGTTACACCGTACATTTGGATGTGCCGGACTCAACGTATGTCCCCCAATAATAACCAAAGGCTGTTATACTAACACCAAAGACAGGACCAGGGGATTTGTTTGTCTTGAGAGCCTCCAGTCCTTAATAATTCGGTTTGATTCGTACTAAATGTGTGCCGGATTGTTTGAAGACTATCTTTGTCTTGGGGCATGTTATTGACATCCTCGCTGTTGAGTATTCCTGTCCATCGCCTGGGGTAAACAAAATGTTGGTAATCCCAATGAGATTAGTTTTCGTAGCTTCTAACTAGTGGTTCATTTTATACTCGTTTAAACACAGGTATTTTGTTGTCCACCATGACTTGCCTAGTCTCCTTACTAGTTTCTCCCTGGGGTCCAGCAGTGTCTTGTCTAATGTACCCTGCCCCCCTCGGTCCTAGTTTAAACAGTTCCTCAACACCTAGTGTGTTGGCTATCTTCTTGTTCATATGCAGCCCTTCCCATTTTTACCACTTTTTCGTGTAACAAATCAGCTAAGAAATAAAACGAGAACATTTCTCAACTTTCACTCATCAGCGTTGTTTTAGTAGGGAACATGATCTGTATACACTATGATGCTCATATTACAAATCCTCATTCTAACAAAAGCTCCTGGGTGAGAGTTGAAGGATTTAAAGGATCCATCTAATTTATGGCCCATGATGTGTGGATAAAAATATTTAAAAAATACAATTAAAAAATAATCTTGAAAAATAAATGGTTGTGATATGTACAACACAAGAAACACCAGGTGTTCTGTTACATTTAATTATGAAGTAGGCGTATGTTTACTCTAAAACCCTCCTTTTAATCTAACATCCAGAATATGAGTTTTTATAAAGGACGGTAACTACTAGAACACAGTCCAGATGATCTCCTGGTAGCCTCTAAATTAGTGTGTACCTACAGAGCCAACATTCATTATTAACATTAGTTAATCGCTGCTATTTCTTCCATTCTGCATCCATCCAATTTATTTTACATTTTCTTATGGAGAAACTCAAACTTTAGGTAAATTTGTCTGTTTTATCCGTTAGCATTTTATCAATCTGCAGCTCTGTGCAGTGTGTAACGTTATTTTCTATGAGATGAATATAATTACGGCTTCCGGTAGACATATAATTATGGCTACTAAATTAAAAAAAAAATTATATGTATGTACAGTACCGGTCAAAAGTTTGAGTACACTTGCTGGAAACTAGGTTTTACGTCGTATACGTTTCTGTAAATACTTGAAAATGAAAACACATGTTACAATATACAAAACAAAACATATACAAAACAAAACAGTATCAAAGCAATGTTCAAGAAAATTGAAAATTGTCTCTAAGTCTTGGATTCCTCAAAATAGCCACCCTTTGCCTTAATAACAGCCTCACAAACACGAGGCATTCGGTTAACAAGTTTCAGCAGGAAATCACCCGACATGTCTTCCCAGCTCTTCTGCAGCAATTCCCAGAGATGTAGGGCACTTGTGGGTAGCTTTGCTTTGACTCTTCTGTCCAGTTCGTCCCATACAAGTTCTATGGGATTGAGGTCTGGAGACTGGGCTGGCCAGGTCATTAGACTGATTTGTCCTTCACTTTCCTTCTTCGCCAGATAGTTCTTGCACAACTTTTGAGGCGTGTTTCAGGTCATTATCTTGCTGAAGAATAAAGGACTGCCCAACTAGCTGTAATCCTGATGGAATGGCATGCCTCTGACACGACACTGCCTCCTCCATGCTTGACAGTGGGAACCACACATGCAGAACTCATGCGCTCACCCTCTCTGCGTCTTACAAATACTCGGCAGTTGGACCAAAATATTTCAAATTTTGACTCATTGGTCCATAAGACGGACTTCCATTCCTCAAATGTCCAGTTTCTGTGTTTTTTGGCCCAGGCAAGTCTCTTCCTCTTATTCTGCACTCTTAACAATGGTTTCTTTGCAGCAATTCTTCCAGTTAGGCCAGCTTCATGCAATCTCCTCTGAACAGTTGATGTTGAAACATCTGTACTTCTAGTAGCATTTAGCTGAGCTTGTATTTCAGGGGCAGTTAATCGCCGGTTTTGCAGACTTGTGACTCGAATGAACTTGTTCTCTGATTCTGAGTTGGCCTGCCTGACCTTGTTCAGTCCTCATGAGTGCCAGTTTCTTCAAATTGTTTGATGGTCTTGGCCACAGCAGTTACAGACACTTGCAAAGTTCTTGCGATTTGTCTTAAAGATTGACCTTCATATCTTAAAATAATTACAGACTGTCTTTTTTCTTTGCTTAACTGAGCGTATTTTGCCATTTTCTGCTCCCTTACATTCAGGAATGACAAACTTGTGCCTATGCTACCTATATTTATAGTAATCATGGACCCTCACCTGTTAACAATAATTAACCTGTTAATAATAATATATATATATAATTTTTTTATTGTCTCAGTCCTAAAATTCACTTATCCTTTCCTTGATTTAATATAATTAACACACTTTTGGTTTCTATTTAGAAAACAATATCCCAGTTACAAGCTGAGCTGGCAAAAGGTCCGCAGGAAGTTGCAGTTTATACCAAGGAGCTGCAGAAACTCCAGAGCTCTCTGAATGTACTGGAGCAGCAAAACCAGGTGAGGGGGACAAGGAGAGAAAAAGGCATTAACAGATTGGACTTGCATTTCTGCTTGGGTAGTACCTTTCCCAAAAAAACGTTTAGTGACATTTTGTAATTTATGTAGAATTGTATGATCAATCTTTTGGAAAACCAAAGTAACGGCAACCTTGTTGCGTAGGCTGATATTATTTGAACTAAAACTGACATATTCCGCCTGACAGACAGAGCTAAAAGTTTGCTAACTCCACAGTTTAGTCTGGTCACAAACCACCCATAAGTCATTACGCTAGAAGGACTTGTGTGTTCATATGTTTAAATATGCACACCTATCAAATCCATTCAGTATCAGGCCAGCCAAGAAAGCAATAGCAATGCTGAGCGTTCTTTCTGAAATGTATGATCCGTTGTTCATAATCTGCTTGTTAGCTGTTCATAGCAGCACCATTTTGCCTCTTTCAATATCTAGTCATGACTAAGCCCATATTGGCATTTTCAACTTGGGGAAAGAACCAAAGCTACAGTAGATCAATATATTAATAGATATTGTGTGAATCTATCAGTGATGAAACTTTGTTAGGAAGTGCTTTAGCCTAAATTTACATCAGAAATGTACACATGTATTTCACTGCCATATTTCTACAACTACAGTAGGCCCAGTGGCGTGCCGTCAGGACCTTCAAGGTATTCTCTGCTGACCACACAGTGCCAAGTAAACCATCAGTCAAATTACATTACGTTGCCTCGCTCACTTGCGTACAGTGTGCTTGCTTATATTATGAAACATACTACTCTAATTATTATTTGTTCATTTGTCTGACGCCTTTATCCAAGATGACTTACAGGGTTTACTAGATGTTTAGAGAGAGTCTAGGAGTTTCCTGAAGGGGATGTGATCAGCCACTAAGAGATCTGCATTTCCCCCACATAAGTCTAAAACAATGACCAAACACTAGGAAAAAAAAAAACAGTTGAGGGTATTCTCCGTTTCAGTTGAAGGTCTTGAGTGAGTTTAACCAATAGGCGAGTCGAAGAATGTACTTTTTTTTTTTTTTTTAGACAGGCGACCAATCAGGAGTGAGCAGAGGCGGGCCATAAATCTCCCAGGGTATTTTCTGCCTCACTTGAAGGACCTGCTTTAGCAACCAATGGGAAAGTCAAAGCTCTGACAGCTGACCAATCATTAGTGAGCAACCCCAAAACGTGAATATTCCTTGGTTAGCACTGCTGCAGTTAGGAGGATAGCTGGATTTTGCACGATATTGCTTATAAATAAACATTGATAAATACAAATACCTTTATAACATCTAATTATTTTGAATTTTATTTTCCACTAAAATAAAAAAAAGTGAGAAAACGGAGACATCATCGTCGATTTGGTTACGAATCCTTTTTCAAGGAGAACTTTCTCTGAAAAATTGGAGATTGTTAAAAAAGGGAGATATACACCACAGATCCCCGAGCTGACACAGGAAGGTAAAGGATATAGTCGGTACTTTCAGAATTCAAATTATGAAAGGTATCTGTGGCTTACAGGTAGCTGCCACTTAAGAAAAGGAGGGGGGTCGAGGAGGGGCGGGGGGTTGCGACGACTCTGCTACCCCAGTCCTTTTTGTCATGGCACGCCACTGAGTAGGCCTATATCATTGTTCCATATAAATACACTTGAAAACTGGGGCTTTTCACTTATTGGCAACTTTCGATTAATGACAACTTTTTGCTGGAAACTGAGAGGTTGTTAATAAGCGGCATCTACTGTATATGTAAAAATGGAAATGTGACAGACAGATGAACGGAGGTCTGATCGGTCAGGAAGACGCCTCAGTGTATTCTCCAGAATCTGATATTCAGTAACTTATGCCAACTAATATTGATATCAAGTTTCATGACCAGCAATTCTCTAGATATATGGAAAAGTGTGTGAAGTGTGGCACATAGGCCTACATACAACCACCTCCAGTATATCCCCTTCACAGGGGCTAAAAATCCAGATATAGTGTATTTGAAGACAAGAATAGTGCAGGAAAGTCACTAAAGCAGCTTCTGCTTTGTACACGCTTTTTCATTTCTTGCTGTATGATCTTAGCTGCTTGGTTTCAGGATCTGTTTGGGGTTGAAGTGGTTAATAGGGATCGTGGCAGTACAGTGTTACTGACAGCCTGTAATTAAACAGCATGGAGTCAACACTTACAGTGCCTTGCGAAAGTATTCGGCCCCCTTGAACTTTGCGACCTTTTGCCACATTTCAGGCTTCAAACATAAAGATATGAAACTGTAATTTTTTGTGAAGAATCAACAACAAGTGGGACACAATCATGAAGTGGAACGAAATTTATTGGATATTTCAAACTTTTTTAACAAATAAAAAACTGAAAAATTGGGCGTGCAAAATTATTCAGCCCCTTTACTTTCAGTGCAGCAAACTCTCTCCAGAAGTTCAGTGAGGATCTCTGAATGATCCAATGTTGACCTAAATGACTAATGATGATAAATAGAATCCACCTGTGTGTAATCAAGTCTCCGTATAAATGCACCTGCACTGTGATAGTCTCAGAGGTCCGTTTAAAGCGCAGAGAGCATCATGAAGAACAAGGAACACACCAGGCAGGTCCGAGATACTGTTGTGGAGAAGTTTAAAGCGGATTGGATACAAAAGATTTCCCAAGCTTTAAACATCCCAAGGAGCACTGTGCAAGCGATAATATTGAAATGGAAGGAGTATCAGACCACTGCAAATCTACCAAGACCTGGCCGTCCCTCTAAACTTTCAGCTCATACAAGGAGAAGACTGATCAGAGATGCAGCCAAGAGGCCCATGATCACTCTGGATGAACTGCAGAGATCTACAGCTGAGGTGGGAGACTCTGTCCATAGGACAACAATCAGTCGTATACTGCACAAATCTGGCCTTTATGGAAGAGTGGCAAGAAGAAAGCCATTTCTTAAAGATATCCATAAAAGTGTCGTTTACAGTTTGCCACAAGCCACCTGGGAGACACACCAAACATGTGGAAGAAGGTGCTCTGGTCAGATGAAACCAAAATCAAACTTTTTGGCAACAATGCAAAACGTTATGTTTGGCGTAAAAGCAACACAGCTCATCACCCTGAACACACCATCCCCACTGTCAAACATGGTGGTGGCAGCATCATGGTTTGGGCCTGCTTTTCTTCAGCAGGGACAGGGAAGATGGTTAAAATTGATGGGAAGATGGATGGAGCCAAATACAGGACCATTCTGGAAGAAAACCTGATGGAGTCTGCAAAGACCTGAGACTGGGACGGAGATTTGTCTTCCAACAAGACAATGATCCAAAACATAAAGCAAAATCTACAATGGAATGGTTCACAAATAAACATATCCAGGTGTTAGAATGGCCAAGTCAAAGTCCAGACCTGAATCCAATCGAGAATCTGTGGAAAGAACTGAAAACTGCTGTTCACAAATGCTCTCCATCCAACCTCACTGAGCTCGAGCTGTTTTGCAAGGAGGAATGGGCAAAAATTTCAGTCTCTCGATGTGCAAAACTGATAGAGACATACCCCAAGCGACTTACAGCTGTAATCGCAGCAAAAGGTGGCGCTACAAAGTATTAACTTAAGGGGCTGAATAATTTTGCACTCCAATTTTTCAGTTTTTATTTGTTAAAAAGTTTGAAATATCCAATAAATTTTGTTCCACTTCATGATTGTGTCCCACTTGTTGTTGATTCTTCACAAAAAATTACAGTTTCATATCTTTATGTTTGAAGCCTGAAATGTGGCAAAAGGTCGCAAAGTTCAAGGGGGCCGAATACTTTCGCAAGGCACTGTATAAGCATATATTGTGTCAGTAACTCTGTGTCTTTGTTTTGAGCTGTGGTTAAGGAATGGTGTTAGTGGGTTTCATGTTTAGTGCCATGTGTTTCTTCATGACGTATTGACTTGAGAAGCCAAGCAAATGTGCAAACCATATTTGAGCCAGAGGAGGGCAGAAGGCCTGGTGTGTGAATCATCTTCCTTGCTTGAGGATGGATTAGAACTGAGCCCTCACTTTGGCACACACCATGCAACATTTGTTGGAGAAAGTTTATGTAAAAAAGCAACTGTAAGCCCATCCTATATTCTGCCTCCTCTAATACGAGGAAATCAATCCAGTAAAGCTATGATTGAAAGCTGCAGTAATAAAAGAACAGGTTAGCTATGGACTTGGACCGCAGTTCAAAGCAGCAGGCTTTGTTACTTTTACTATTGATAAGTGACCTCGTAATCAGCTAGAACAGACTTAGTTAACCTAATAAATCTTGGCTGTGTCTGTCTAGATTAATATATTAAATACCTTTTAATATATACTTTGAGGAAGTATAGACAAAATGGCAAACAAATGTAGCACGTCTTCTAGCAAGCATTAGGATAAGCTGTAAAATACAATTGAATGTTACAAACTGGATTATGCACACAAACAGTATCGCTGGCTGAGAGCAGGAACACCCTAACTAACACAAATAATATTATAAGTAACTTCAAATTACATTCCTATTCATTTTGCTGTCCACTGCAGAACCACTCACAATGATTGTTGTGAGTGGTTCTGCAATTACTCTAATATTTACTTTTTGTTTATTTTCTGCCAGTGCTTTTATCTGAATTCAGTAGCTGCTCTTCAGTTCTAGTTGCCTGACATAGACAAATGTAAACTCAGCCTATGTGTCATTATAGAAGTGAGAGCCAACTCCATCAAGTGATCTGCTATTTTTCATTCTGTTGCATAGCTGGTAATCAGTGATTTTTCAGTTTCAGCATTTCAATTCAGTGTCAGTTTTTATTTAGTTGGTAGTATTATTGTTTTGTTTCTAGTTTCTGTTTTTAAATTATTTAGTTTTTCAATTATTAAAGGGTACATAAGGACGTTTTTATTTTATTGTGTTACATGTTCCCATGTGTTGCTACAACTGTTTACGTAAAGTGTGTGTATTGTTTAAATTATTTTTTTACATTTTGACCACTTTTTTAAACTAAAGTTGCATTCCCTGCCTCAAGGTGGCTTCACATTACCGCTCAGAACTACATTTCCCATCATCCTTCTGCTCACTGGTAAATCCATCTCAGTTACGGCCACATACTGTACCGTCTTCCTTAATTATTTTGCACATACTTTTGTTGCTTTTATTTGAAAATGCTCACAGATCAAGCATTCTCTTCATGTGCCACGTTGATTTTGCAGACATTTTTCACTACACATAACCCGGTACTTGAGTGTGAAATCATACTACAACCCGTTATCACTAGGGGAGTGACGCAGAGCTGTGAGTTTAGTCACGTGTTCGACCAAGACTCCTATTAATAACAGTGCCACAGAGCAGGAAGTCATTGCATCTTGACTGTGCTATTTATATAGCATTTTCGTGAAACAATATTAATACGACATAGAATATTAGTTTTTCATGTTTATTTTTTCGTTTGTTTTGTTTTAGTTTTTAAACATTTTCCAGTTTCTATTACTATTTCATTAACAAATGTTTATTAAATCGTGTTTTGGCCATTTTCTTTAACTGAAAAAAAACCTGCTTGTAATACACAGCTGAATACTAGATGTTGCAGCAACTAGATCAGAAGAGCAGCTCCTGAAACTGATTGTATCAAGAATTATTTTTACAGAGCCATTTAAAAAAAAAAAAAAAAATTTTTATAGTGTTTCTCAGAAAAGCTGTCAAAGAAGGGGAAAGAGTGCGAGGAATTGGAGAAGCGTCTGAATGAGGAGGTGACGAGTAAGAAGGGCCTACAGGCCAGCCTGCAGCAGAAGGAGCTAGACTGCCAGCAGTTGCAGGCTCAGGCCTCGTCGATGGAGACCTCCCTCCAGAGAGTGCAGTCTGAGCTGAGCGAGAGGGGGGAGGCCGGCCAGAAGCTGAAGGGGGAGCTCTCCGAGGTGGAGGTCAGGCACCAGCAACTAAAAGCGGAGTTCAAACAGGTCCAGCAGCAGAGAGATGAGAAGGAGCAGCAAGGCCTGCAGCAGCAGAGCGAGATCAACCAGGTGGGAGTCCAGTTTTTGGCACGCATGTTTTGATATAAAGCATTGAATGTAATCCAAATGGAAGTCTTCAGGGGTCTATTATGTAATGGCTCAAATATGCTTTAACAGGTTGGAATCCGTTAATTGTTACTTGGGATCAGTCAGTAATTTGTGCCTAAAACAAGTATTTTCATTGACAGTGTTGTTCCAGAGATTAGGACGACCTAAATTAGCAAGGCAAAGCAAAACTACGAAAGACATGAATTCTTGAGCGAGAAATGCCGAAAAGTAGCAATCTTTATTCTCACAAATACATGGTAGCAGTTAGTTTTTGATTATGTTCTCTCTCTTCTTCCTACAAGAGCTATTTTGACTGCAGTTATTTGACCCATGTGTCATTATTCTGGCCAAGTGCGTACATAAATGTCATGCTTATAACCTTTGTGACAGGATTGGATGAGGGTGGGGGTTACATTGAGTGAATGAAGTTAGCCTGCTGATTTCAGTACCAGACGCTTCAGGTCATGTATTCATCTGTCTTTTGCAGCTGCACTCTAAACTGCTGGAGATGGAGCGGCAGCTTGGAGAGGTGCAGGGCCGCCTGAAGGAGCAGAGACAGCTCTCTGGAGAGAAGCTGAAGGACAAAGAGCAGCAGGTGGCCGACCTGCAGCTCAAACTCTCCCGCGCAGAAGAGCAGGTATGTTTCTTTATTTTGATTTATTTATTTCAGCAAATATGGTAAGCTGTGTAGCTGCTTTATCCCCTGTATCCCCTGCTGGTATGCACACGACAGATCTGATATCTGAAGAACTGTTTGTTTATTTGTGATGAAACTTGTTTTTAGCTATTAGGTGAAGAGTATTTGTGCATACTTAAGCAAACCATGGGAAAAACACAGTTTTTCTTTTTTTCTTTCTGTTTTATTGTAGTTAAAGGAAAATGCAGTAAGCTCGACTGAATTGCAGCATCAGTTGGACAAAGCAAGACAACAACATCAGGAGCTGCAAGGTGTGCAACAAAACACCACCTCCAAACTACGAGAGGCACAGGTAAAAACTACCTCCCACCAGGTTGCATTGAAGTGTATATGTTGGGACCCCAACTCGAAATACGCCCCCATCTAGATCGGGTCGACTACATCTGGTTGGGATTAATTCAGACTTTTAGAACCCTGAAATCTTTTCCCGAACCCGAACCCAATCTGAAGAAGAGCATCCGAAGACACAACCTAACTTAAGCAGTAAACAGCAACATCAGCGTGCGTGTCAGTCTTCCAATTAAAGCTACAGTACCACATTAGCTGCACAGTACACAACAGGGTACCATCATTTTTGCTGTATTCGGAATAAAATAACACATAAAAATAGCACCCTAAATAATCTACATTTGTTTAATTCTAACAAATAACATTAATAAGAGTCTGAATAGTGCAACTTGTCCAGAATGCGGCTGCTACAAGAATACTGACAAGTACAAAACAAACTGAACATATGATCTGTCTTGGAAACGTTCAAATATTGGGTTATTTTTAAGATTCTTCTGTTGACCTTCAAGGCTGTCTGGGGAACTGGCCCTAAATATTTATCGGACTTGCTGCATCCCTACATCTCTAGGTGTCGGCTGCGCTCTTCAAGCTCCGAGCTGCTGGCTGTTCCCTTGACCAGCTGTGTCGCTCTGGGAGGTCGGAGTTTCTCCACCAGTACTCCTAATCTTTGGAACTCGTTGCCACTAGAGGCGCTCACTCTTGAGAAATATAAAGCATTGCTGAAAACACATTTGTTTTTTCTAGCTTTTGGTAATTATGTATATCTATATATATATCTATATATATTTATATTTATATATATATATATATATATATATATATATATATATATATATATATATATATATATATCTTATTTTGTAATGTTTGTAATCATGTTTTTATTTGTTATGACATTGTATTTTTATTTTTTCCTGTAAAGCGCTTTGGGATGGCATTGCCATGAAAGGCGTTATATAAAAATATATTAATTGATTGAATGATTGATTAATTAAAATATTGTAACCTGGTCAAAATAATAAATACATTCCAACAATACGCTAGTTTGAAATATTCTTGGAGTAGCCCCAAATATGTCAAACTATGCTACTTTGGAAATAAAATAAATAAATACATTGTGTAGTGTGCATGGGGGAAGGCAGCAGCAGGGCTGGTAGGTGACGTAATCACACATGAAGACATAAGCCCGATATACGCTCCTTGCAAGGGAGCCGGCTCTTTTGTACAGCGGTATCGGCACTATGCTTCAATTCGAGAGGTCCCGGTTCGCCGCCCTCCGCCTGTGTGTGGATTGCCTCGCCCTGTGTAATGCGCCTGCCTGCATTAACCAAGAGCGCTACAATACATTGCAGACCTTTGCTTTCAAATAAAATGATCAAACTATCTGATTTTATATTATTATTATTATTATTATTATTATTATTATTATTATTATTATTATTATTATTATTATTATTATTATTATATGAAAATGAAGACAATCGTGTATGAAGAGAAATAAAAACTAACTTACTCTAAGAAAGGAATGTACTGTATTGAATTTAGCAATAGCTCACCCATCACTTTAAACAAAGTATAAACTATAAAAAAAAAAACTTATGTACAATTCTACCCATAGAACAGGTTTATTTAGTTATTAATTTTATTTGTTAGAATTAAACAAGTGTAGGTTGCTGTCTGATGTGTTTTATTCTGTCGTGTTGTGTACTGCGCAGCTAATGTGATACTGTAGCTTTAATTTGTAGGCCGATGCACACTGACGTTGCTGCTCACTGATGTGTTTTCGAATGATCTTCTTCAGATCGGGTTCAGGTTAAGTGAATATCCTAAATCGTGATGGTGTCATTCGAAAGACAACCCCACCCCGAACAGGAAAAGATTTCGGGGTTCTAAAATTAATTAACCCCAACCCGATGTGGTCGTATTTCTAGTTGGGGTCCTAACATATACATTAAACCTGCTTCAGAACTTGTACATGCTGCAATAAGTAACTGTAGGTTCCTTTGTTTCCTGTAGCTGTAATCTTTCTTGGTGCTGGGGAGAGTGAACCTTTGAGATAACTTTTGATTTTTAAAGACTCGATAGAAATGTGTACCAAACAACACAAATGTTAACAGGAACATTCTAATGCAGATGTAAACCTTACTCTAGAATGATTTGGAACAAGTATTGCGTCAGATTGGGGATAAAGACCAGAAGATCCAGAACCTGGAAGCTCTGCTGCAGAAGAGCAAGGACAGCATCACCCAGCTGGAAACCGAGCGGGATGACCTGTGTGCAAAAATCCAGGCAGGGGAGGGGGAGACAGCCGTGCTCAACCAGCTGCAGGAGAAAAACCACGCTCTGCAGGAGCAGGTAGAGAACACACATGCCTTCTGGTTACGTACAAGCTTTGTGAAGACTTTTTGAAAGCCCTGCACTGTGACCAGTGTGTGTGTGAGAGTGTGTAGAGGTTGGTCTAATGAATAGTCTGTCTATTCCAGGTTACCCAATTGACAGACAAGCTTAAGAATCAGTCAGAGAGCCACAAGCAGGCCCAGGACAACCTTCATGAGCAGGTCCAGGAGCAGAAGACCCACTTGAGGGGAGCCCAGGATCGCTGTCTCTCCCTGGAGACCACCATCAGTGAGCTCAATGGACAGATCACTGAGAGCAAGGAGAAAGTGACCCAACTAGATTCTCAGGTAAACACTGATACCAGCTTGCAGACCTCTGGGGACATGATGTCACATCTCATATGGCCTATTTCTGAAAAATGTTAAAACATCAGAATGGTTTGAAATTCTACTGTTCATAATACAGTGCCCTTAAATTGTAGTTGAAGGCGAAGACTGAATTACTGCTTTCGGCTGAAGCTGCCAAAGCTGCCCAGAGAGCCGATTTGCAGAACCACCTAGAGACAGCCCAGCATGCACTGCAGGACAAGCAGCAGGTAAGACATGATGCTACACCACTCAGTCTGCATTCATATTTAAAACTACTGGTTACTGTCAGTCACATACTCTGTCTCCATGTATACTGGAAATCTGTGCAAAATGTTGTGAATTCTGCACATGATGTTCTTCAACAGCCTTCCTAATTTTGTTTAAATCTATCTATATATATATATATATATATATATATATATATATATATATATATATATATATATATATATATATATATATATATATAGATATAGATATAGATATAGATATAGATATAGATATAGATATAGATATACAGTACTGTGCAAAAGTTTTAGGCAGGTGTGAAAAAATGCTGTAAAGTAAGAATGCTTTCAAAAATAGACATGTTAATAGTTTATATTTATCAATTAACAAAATGCAAAGTGAGTGAACAGAAGAAAAATCTACATCAAATCAATATTTGGTGTGACCACCCTTTGCCTTCAAAACAGCATCAATTCTTCTAGGTACACTTGCACACAGTTTTTGAAGGAACTCGGCAGGTAGGTTGGCCCAAACATCTTGGAGAACTAACCACAGTTCTTCTGTGGATTTAGGCAGCCTCAGTTGCTTCTCTCTCTTCATGTAATCCCAGACAGACTCGATGATGTTGAGATCAGGGCTCTGTGGGGCCATACCATCACTTCCAGGACTCCTTGTTCTTCTTTACGCTGAAGATAGTTCTTAATGACTTTCGCTGTATGTTTGGGGTCGTTGTCATGCTGCAGAATAAATTTGGGGCCAATCAGATGCCTCCCTGATGGTATTGCATGATGGATAAGTATCTGCCTGTACTTCTCAGCATTGAGGAGACCATTAATTCTGACCAAATCCCCAACTCCATTTGCAGAAATGCAGCCCCAAACTTGCAAGGAACTTCCACCATGCTTCACTGTTGCCTGCAGACACTCATTTGTGTATGCTCTCCAGCCCTTCGCAACAAACTGCCTTCTGCTACAGCCAAATATTTCAAATTTTGACTCATCAGTCCAGAGCACCTGCTGCCATTTTTCTGCACCCCAGTTCCTGTGCTTTCGTGCATAGTTGAGTCGCTTGGCCTTGTTTCCACGCCGGAGGTATGGCTTTTGGCCGCAAGTCTTCCATGAAGGCCACTTCTGACCAGACTTCTCCAGACACTAGATGGGTGTACCAGGGTCCCACTATTTTCTGCCAGTTCTGAGCTGATGGCACTGCTGGACATCTTCCGATTGCGAAGGGAAGTAAGCATGATGTGTCTTTCATCTGCTGCAGTAAGTTTCCTTGGCGACCACTGCGCTCTGCGGTCCTCAACGCTGTCTGCTTCTTTGTGCTTCTTCAAAAGAGCTTGGACAGCACATCTGGAAACCCCTGTCTGCCTTGAAATTTCTGCCTGGGAGAGACCTTGCTGATGCAGTATAACTACCTTGTGTCTTGTTGCTGTGCTCAGTCTTGCCATGGTGTATGACTTTGACAGTAAACTGTCTTCAGCAACCTCACCTTGTTAGCTGAGTTTGGCTGTTCCTCACCCAGTTTTATTCCTCCTACACAGCTGTTTCTGTTTCAGTTAATGATTGTGTTTCAGCCTACATATTGAATTGATGATCATTAGCACCTGTTTGGTATAATTGTTTAATCATACACCTGACTATATGCCTACAAAATCCCTGACTTTGTGCAAGTGTACCTAGAAGAATTGATGCTGTTTTGAAGGCAAAGGGTTGTCACACCAAATATGGATTTGATTTAGATTTTTCTTCTGTTCACTCACTTTGCATTTAGTTAATTGATAAATATAATCTATTAACATGTCTATTTTTGAAAGCATTCTTACTTTACAGCATTTTTCACACCTGCCTAAAACTTTTGCACATATATATATATATATATATATATATATATATATATATATATATATATATATATATATATATATATATATATATATATATAGATAGTAATTGCAGTGACTGTTTTGGCAGGAGCTAACCAAAATCAAGACTCAGTTGGACCAAGTCAGCACCAAGCTTGAGGATAAAAAAGAGCATTGCAGTCAACTGGAGAGCAACCTGAAGGAGAGCAAGGAGAAGCTGCTGAACTCAGAGCAGAAGATTGAGCAACTTGAAGGACAGGTTAAGGTTTGTATACAATGTTTACCTTCATTTTTAATATTTTAATTCTGAAAAAAATATTATAACCTGTATGAATACATGTGTATAATTAATTAGAATATCATTATGAGGAGGCCATTGCTTCATCTAATTTTCCTATTGGTGTTATATATGTTCCATTTTGAAAATTGATTTTAAAAAGATGGTAACAGTGTATGAAACCTTCAATTTACAAATAGTGCTTTGAAAACCTGCTATTGCTGTACTGCAGAAACACGAGGCTGACCTTCAAGAAGTTCAAACGAACAGAGAGCAGCTTCAACAGGACCTTGAGAAACAGAAGAAGCAGAGTTCAGAAAAAGAGAACAAAGTGAAGGAACTCTGCAAGCAGCTTGATGCAGAAAAGGGAGTGTAAGAGAACTAGGTTATATACTGTAGTAACTTTTATTGTAACAAATTAAACACCTGTTCACCCCTTTTGAAACCAATATCTGAGGTGGAACACCAGTATTTCTCAGGGAGAGTTTGTGCAGTGCATTATGGGCTTAATTGTTTAAATGAACAGAATTGTATTAAGTAATTATGAAATATGAACAGGGATCATTAACAGCAATCCCAGAGAGATTTTGAGAAGGCATTAACCAGTAGAGAAAGAATGCTTATGGGAACAATATGGGGAACCTCACATTGCCTAGTTTGTTAAATGCCATGACTTTGGAAAAATAGGGAGTTACAAAGCTAAATAAATAAAGCTGGATAGAATGGAGATCTGGCAGAGAGCCTAGTCCAGCTATTGAGCATGTTACTTGTAAATTTCTCAACAGTATAACTACTATCAAAGAGGAACTGCAAAAGAAATCCAGTGCTCTTGAAGAAGCAAAGCAACAGCTGACCAAGCAGGAGGAAGACAAGGTCAACCTGAAGCAAGACCTGGAGAAGCTGAGGCAGGAGGCAAAGACGCGGCAGGAGGAACTGAACAACAAAGCTCAAGCCTTGATGGGAAACCTTCAGAAAACGCAGCAGGAGAAAGAGTCTCTGTTGAAAGACCTAGCAGCAATGAAAGAGAATCAGTCCAAAGTCTCACAGTTTCTGAAGGAGTCGCAGACGCAGCTGGAGAAGCAGAAGCAGAATGAAAAGGAAGCCTTAGATCAAAAGGTTAGTTCAGTATGTATTATATTCAGAACTGGCTTCAAGAATGAAATCTTAAAATGCCCTCCTTTCTTTCTTTCTTTCTTTCTTTCTTTCTTTCTTTCTTTCTTTCTTTCTTTCTTTCTTTTTTTTATATAGCGTCTTTCATAGTGGACCACCATCACAAAGTGCTTTACAAGATACGAGATTATCTTTATATTTTTATGCAGAGTGTTCTGTAGGGCTTGATGCCCTGAGAGTAATGACGCAGCACACTTTATATAAAAAAAAAAAAAAAAAAAAAGGCAGCTTTCTTCATTTTTTTTTTTTCAGGAAAAAACTCATCAAAAAGTGAATCAGGAGCTTCACAAGAAAGCAGAGTCTGCAGCTAAAGAAGTAAACGAGGTTAAAAGTCTGCTGCAGAAAAAGGATGAGGTAATTGGAAAAACTATCTAAAGGTATAGATATAGAGACAGTTAGTCACCTCTCTAGTGTCGCCCAAGACTATGAACCTGTGATCTGAAAGGGTTGTTTTGGTTGCAGGCTGAGAAAGAGTTGAAATCGCAGCTGGCATCAGTAAGCACTCAGCTCTTAAAAGTGCAGGAGGGACTGAAGGAGAAGGAGAAAGCAGAGGAGCAGCTACAGACAAAGTTAAAAGGAACACAAGAGTCCTCTACCCAAGAGATAAAAAAACTGGAGGCACAGCTAACTGATTTACAGACGGTTCATTTGCAGAAGGTATGTGTTGTGTTTACAAGCATCTTTCGTTATTGCAAGCTTTTGATGATCCGGCATGGAGCTTAGTTTTGTGGTGTATATTGTAACTGTATTTGCTAGTTAGTTTTATTACTTAAACCCTGTTTAAATAGACAGATAATAGCATGTTTTTGGCCTGTAATTAAAACAAAAATAGATAATTGGTACAAGTTTTTTTTGCGTATTGAGGTTAAATATACTTTGTGTGTGTGTCGTGTGTGTGTGTGTGTGTGTGTATATATATATATATATATATATATATATATATATATATATATATATATATATATATACCAATTATTTCTTTTTTTTAGGTTCAGATGGAGGAGAAATTAAAAGAGCAGTTATCACAAGAATTAAACGATGAGAAAGAAAAATTATCCGAACTTCAGAAATGCTATGACAGCACAAAGGAAAGTCAATCTAAACTACAATCTGATTTGCACGGGAAAGAATCTGAGCTTTCTGCAACTAGGCAGGACCTAAAGGTGAGTGATAATACATTTGGTGACTTAAGAGTTACAAAACACTCCTTCCTTACTGTTGCTGTCTCCTGTATTAGGTTTAACCGGTCTATATGCCACTGCAGAGCTACAATGGTGTTAGTTGCATAACTACACTCTTCAGGGTAGCATGCCCCAGTTCATCCAGACTGCCTCTGTAGTGAAATGAGACACAGTCAGCAGTTTCCCAAAACACAATTATCAAATTTGAGTATTTCAAGTGGGTACTCTTTACACACTGAAATTAACTGATAAGTTTAATTGTATTATATTTGTTACATCAGTGACATGCATCTGAACACAAGAACCCTGGAAATCAATATGAATATACATTTGTCAGACCATTTGGCCAACTTCCTAAAAGGTTCCAAAGGTGTTCTATGGGATTAAGCTCTGGACTGGGCCGTCCATAACCTCTAGCATCTCCTGCTCAAGATGGCAGTATGACAACGGACATTATCTGGCACCAGAGCAAACTCCAGGCCAATTTGACCAGCAAAGGGTTAGGGTCCAAGAATTTGTCTGTGCCTTTGCCTTTGCGGTCCATTTATTCAGCACCTGTCAGGCGCGTCAGGTCTAATTTATTTTCACCCGAGCTGTTTATTTTACATGCGCTGTTTAAAAGTAATTTTATTCACAGTAAAACAGGCTTAAAAGGCACTGCATATCAACATGACACTCAGTATTGCATCTCCAGTCCTGCCCCACCCCTTGTTCACTGTATTTACCACATATTTCTTCATAGTCATGCATACTGATAAATTGTCTCCTGATCACTCGATTTATCACCAAATTTATCAATAATACTATCCAAGTCATTATTTTATTACTATAACATCTCAAAAATCTTGGCAAATGTCCGCAATTTTCTTTGAGTGCTGGATGCGGAAGCAGCTATCTTGTTTGTTTATGTCCGTGGTGAAGGGATTATGCGTATTGCTCAGATCCACCGCCATTTTTTTTTCTGGCTTTTCTTGGCCTCTCTCGGCCATTGAAAGCTTTTCTCGGCTTTTTCCGGAGAAAAACTGACTAGGGACCTGTGAGTAACGCCTTTTGATGATAAACAACAGGGTCCGACATCGACCAGAAAGGAAAATGTGAATGCCGGACCTGGTCCGACATAGGACCGCAAAGGGTTAATCCTCCCCTTGGAAGCACAAAAAGATCCATGTGACCTCCAATACAGATGCCTCTCCACACCATGCTGTGAGTGAGTCCTCTCCAAAAAAGGTCATATTCAACGATGTTGCATTAAGCAAATAATTCTCTCTCGGGCTCTCCATACATGATTCATCACTGAACAAAGCACATGCCCAGAGTCTGGTGACCCAGGTGTTGTGGGGTCAATAGAGCTGTCGCTGGTCTTGGAGGTTTACATTAATAATAATTTAAACCTCAAAAATGTTTCTCAAAGTTTTGTCTTTTACGGTGCAAAATGCATCTCAACATGTGTCACAATTTATTGAAGAACACTTAAAAGGTCTACATGGTGAATGTCTATTTAATGTTTGCTCCTTTAATTTTTGTGGAGTAGTGTAATATGGCTATATCAACTGGTTTCAGTTAGAAACATAATTTTCCTAACAATTGAGGCAGTAGTTAATTTATTTCATAAACATCACTCCTTCTGTATAAGGCAGAAATATGCATTCTCCGCAGTAGCTTATTAATAGTCATCTTGTTCCTTTTTCCCTCCCTTAATCTCTAATCTAAAATATTAATAATTTGTTTGTACAGACTACAGAGGAGAAGCTGATGTTGGCTCAGGAAGAACTAGTTACAAACAGGAACCAACTTACCAGCCACAGTCAGTTGATCCAAGAGCTGAAAGCAGCCAAGACTGAGCTGGAGCAGGATGTGGTAATGAAGAACGAGCAGATCAAACAGCAGGAGAAGACTTTACTGGAAGAACAAAAACAAAAGGTGAGTTTTTACTTGGAAATCTGTCTGCAAGTTGCAGCTATTCAGTATTCTGGTTTAGATGTTGTGTGTTGGAGAAAGATTACTAGTCTGCATTGAGCCCTGGTTCTAAAATCTAGCTCTGTAATGTGTTTGATTGCTTTGAACCAGCATCAGCTGAAACTGAGGACATTTTCATATTTTTCTTGCAGACATTAAAGGAAGAGAAATTGAAAAAGGAGAAGTCAAAGGCAGCAGAGCTGAACGAATTGAAGACTAAACTGGAGAAGGACGTGAGCAAGCTGACTGAGGAACATAGGACACTCAAAGAACAGTATGAGAAAGTAAGCCAAAAACCTGTTGGAGGAGCATTCTAACAATTCACAGAGATCAGAGGACCTTAGAACAGGATGAGAGACAGAGCAAAGCTTATCTAATTGTGCTGAAACATGACAACTGCTGCTGAAACACACTTTGAGTATAGGAATCCAGGGATATGTTAGGGAACCAGTCTGTCTGAATGTCACAATTCAAATGTGTATATGTGGTAGATGTAGGTTGTGATGATCTACTTTTTCATGATACTAAATTTGTATCTTCAGGTGGGAGAGTGCATTTTACTAATAATACACATGTTTTCAATCAGCAGTTCCAGTTTAGGCTTACCATATCTTTTCTTTTTGTGCATTTTACTTTGTTTTTATATACATTAGGTGCATTTTAAGGTAACCTACTCTGCTTTGAATGATTTTATAACGTACAGGAGCTGACAGACCTGAAGGATGCCAAACAGTTGCTGATTCAGCAGAAGTTGGATACTCAGGGGGTGGCTGACAGCTTTAGGTCTGCCTTGGAGCAGGAGAAGAAAGAACACAAGACAACCAGGGAGGCCATCGGTAAAAGAGAGGAAGAACTGAAGGAGCAGACACAGAGAGTCTCCAAACTGGTAAAATGTTACTCTCCTACATCAAGTAATTTAAACCAGAACAATACCAGTATATTATTATTGCAAATGAGTATGTAAAAGGTCATATTTAATCGGGTTTAGTTTTTTTTTTAATTGTAGAAACCCAACCAGACGTGTACAAAACAGTATTTGGTTTTGAAATCTCTACATCTAAAGTGTTACACTTTTGTGTTGCAGAACGCAGAGCTGAAGGCTAAAGAGGAGCAGAGGAAGCAGCATGAGGAGGCAGAGGCCAAGCTGACCATGCAGATCACAGCGCTGAACGAGAACATCGGCACTCTGAAGAAGGAGTGGCAGAGCAGTCAGCAGCGGGTGGGGGAGCTGGAGAAGCAGACAGACGACCTGCGAGGGGAAATCGCAGTACTCGAGGCCACAGTGCAGAACAACCAGGACGAGAGGAGGGCACTGCTGGAGAGGTGGGCTTTTACTGAGTCTGTGTGAGGAGGGGTGGATATAGAGAGATATAGGACTATTCACAGCCAGCCGAATAACCGATTGGCCTCAGGTGCAAATTAATTTGGTATAAATACTATTTCATGAACAGTTCTAAAGTATACTGTTTAAACTAGCAATGGATTAAGAAGAGCTTGTGGACTCTGAAGAAGGCAACAGTCTGCTCATACCTAAAACTGCTTCCGGCAGTCATTATGACGGTTACATTTGAAACAACATCAATATCAAAATGAAAGACAAACTAGAAAGAGAGCAAAGAAGAGCGACCAGAATTATCCCGGGTTTAAAAGGCATGTCATATGCAGACAGGCTCAAAAAATTGAATCCGTTCAGTCTTGAACAAAGAAGACTACGCTGTGATCTGATTCAAGCATTCAAAATTCTAAAAGGTATTGACAATGTCGACCCACTCGGTGCAGCACTGAATCCAGGTTGAGCTGCTGCAGCCTGCTGATCGAAATGTTTCTGCCAAAGTGCTGTGGCTAGCTTCAAGATGAAATCTCTCCTACTGATATTTTCCCCTGCGCATTCCTTGTAGAAAACAAAAGAATTGATGGCTGCCAGGTCCAGTAGAGATAACAACAGGCTTGTATGTACAAATAAAATAGAATATTGTAGGTTATATTCAAAATGAAAACATGTATTGTAAAAGGCAGTCAAAATGACAGCTTTGGCGGTTCTTGGTGGGTGGGATTACAACTTCCTTATTTTCGTGATCCTGCCTTTCTAACACCGTCGGGGTATTTAATACATGTATTTAGGAAAAGTCATGAACAAACAACATAACTTTCAGACACGCAGAGTAATTTTAAATTTGAAAACCTCAAACCGTCAAAATGACTACCGTGGTGGTTCTAGTGTTAAGCAGTACAGTGTAGATGGCTGATCAGCACAAGAACTGACCACTTTTAAGGAGGCAATTTTAGTAGCTTGAGCAAAAATTGCCCTAGAGAATGTCTCCACAGTTTCTTATATATGTGTAAATATGTACACAATTCTACCAATCCGTTAGTAACACCCAACCGACTGATATGTTTACCTCTCTGCATTGTTATTCGTTACTGCTGTCCAAAGTATTTGCTTTCTGTGGTTTTCCTATTCTTGCGCCAATTTTCAATGCTATTTTTTGACCAAATGTAAAAGGTTTACATGGCACATTTTTCCAGAGCTGGCTTTATCTGCATTTCCCAGTCTTGAGCCCACTGGAAGTGATGTGGGAGGAAGGAGCCACCGTCTTGTCAAAAAAAAAAAAAGGGTGCTTATTGTTACATAAAATTTTAGTAATTAATTCAGATTAGGAATTCCTAATTTTGTCATTTTATGTGCTGCTCAATTAGGTGTCTGAAAGGTGAAGGGGAAATGGAAAAACATCAAACCAAAATGATGGAAATGAGAAGGAAACTGGACAATACAACTGCAGCAATGCAAGAGCTGGGCAGGGAGAATCAAACACTACAGGTGCACTTTCAATTAACAGATACATTAGATGGTTTACTATTTAATAGCAAATACATGTTCTTAAAGCTAAGAATGCGTAACAACCATAGCCCTGGATTTTCAGAAGTGATTTGTTGATTCCTTCTAATGGTCAGTGTCCATGGTGATTGTTCTGCTTGCACAGGAAGCTGCTGGGACCTAACAGTTTTAAATGTCTCAATTATGACCCAACAGATCAAAAATACCCAAGCACTAACCCGGAAATGGGCTGAAGACAATGAGGTTCAGAATTGTATGGGATGTGGAAAAGGGTTTTCGGTCACTGTAAGAAAGGTATGTGTATATTTTGTTGTATCTGTCAGTGTTTTGTATATTACATGTTCTAGGAACATGAGACTGTTTGAACATCTCTGAAAGGAGAACGGGGCAGCGGGTATTCATAACTGATTCTCCTAAAGGCTATAAATGTATCTGGCATTAAAGTAAGGTTAACAATGGTGGGGTTTACAGAACTTTTGTATTGCCAAATTGTAAACTTCTTAAAACATCTTCATGCAGTACCATGCCAAACGGGCGTAACCCCGTGTATGATCAATTTGTCATGTTGCTTAACACTGAAAATCTACTCGAGAGAGAGAAAAATATATGTGCTAACGTTTTCATTATTTTTGTTGATTTCTCTACAGCATCATTGTAGACACTGTGGGAATATCTTTTGCGGTGAATGTTCAGCCAGGAATGCCTTAACCCCCTCATCCAAGAAGCCTGTGCGAGTCTGCAGCACCTGCTTTGATGAGCTGCAGTGATGAGAACACTTATGTCTACACAGAGCCTATACCTTTATTCTTTCATACATGCACTCGTGTCTGTTTTCAAAAGAAATACTATTCCAGTTTTAAGAATGATTGATTACCGTATTATACAGAGCATATGGCATAGGATCACAGGGACTAATGGCTTGTAGCTTGTTTGTTATTCCGAAGGTGTTTATCTTGGTGGATTTTTGAGTGTTGTAGGAGTTTTTGAGTTTGTTGAAGCTTCTGAATTATCTAGAGTGCAGTCTGTAAGTTCAAAGTACTGATCGGGATGTTGGTTGGATGTGCTGCATCCTTAATTGCATCCTTTAATCTCTGATTTGAACCAATGCATCTTAATAAGTTAGCTGGCTTTTGGGAAATGATGAACACTTTAAAAATGTATGAATAAATGTACTAGAGAACATAATAATGAAAATCTTTCACATAAGTTGTGGAAGCTGGTAATGGATTTTGTTTTTAAAGGAGTAGTTAGTTCTACAAATTTAACCTGACCACATCTCTGGAGACTTATCAAGACACCACTAGTTACCAGCTACGGAAGTATTTAACCAAAGTTTGCTGTTAGTAAGTAATCTGGATCTGTGAGGCCCAGCACGTTTTTGTAATATTATCCGTGACACTGCCAGGTAGAAATCAACAGATTCTACAAACAACAAAATTGAATCGATTCCAACAGACTGCTTGTTCACAGTATTAACCAATTGCAAAGTTGCTGTTTATAAAGCTAGAATGTGTCGTTTTTTGCATTTTACTTATATGAATTTGATGCTTGCATTTAGATCTATAATGGTATATGCTGACTGGGTATAACTGGTTTTTAATTGCATTTCTTTTAATTTCTGGTATATGCATATCCAGTCGTTTTATAAAACCCATTTGGTGATGCTTTTAGACATGCAATATGATGACAATACTCATGGTTATGTTAGATGGATTAGCTGTGGATAAACTAGAATTTAAGATTTATTTTTTAAAAAAAAAAGTTTTGTTTTTTTAATCCAGAGGAATTATGTTTAAACAAGTGGAAATTTATTTCCAGACTCACTGGACAGTTTTCCTGAAATGCCAATCATTTTCCATTGGATTTTGCTGCTAGTGCGTCTGTACTCTTATCTTGTGCCATAAATATTTCAGAATTTGAAGGCTGCAGATCTCCTCTGTGCTATAGACAACCTTATTCTTCCAATGCATTGCCTTAGTTTGGCATACTGGCACAGCCATTTGCAAATTCTGAATACATCACAGAAATGACTATATTCTGTTATTTTGACAGTCCTTTTAAGTAAACATGGTAAATGTCTGGCATGTCACAGTTGAATGCCCAGTAATTGGGCTTTTTGCTGATGTGCTGTACAGCAACATTTACAGGAAAGCCACGTTTAGCAGTGTAGTGATCAAAATATTTTTTGTCTACCTCTCAGTGGTATTTGGGATTAGGTACCCCCAAAAGAATGTCGAAACACATTAGTTTGTAGTCGACTGATTTCTCCAAAATGTATGTTTTTGTGTAACTTTTTTATATTCTTTGCCTATATTTACATACTACCTACTATTTATATGCACTTTCCTGCAGCAAATTATCACATAGCCGCTTGAGTGAGATTGACGTCCTCTTTTTAACTTTAGCCCTCCAGACCTTTATCAATCATGAAGTTTATGATCTGAATTCATTTTTGCGAAACAATAATGGTATTCTTTTGTTTAGACACTGCTAGGCAATTTTCCTGTTTTATTTTATTATGATGATTTTTACATGTTGTTATCACTGCAAATTATGTTAACATTGTGTAAAAAAGGAAAAACAAATGAAGTACTAATCTGTAAAATTATTGTATGAAATGTGTAAAATAACATTGGCAAAAATCAATTCAGCAATTATGAATGCAGAAAAGGAACGTCATTGTTGTCTTACAATACATTGTTTATTTAAATGATGACACTACAGACAATTGTAAATGGGTACACCTACAGTAGATGTAGATCTTCATGCATGAAACATCAGTTTTCTTTCATTGGTCATTTTGTGCTCATGTAGTTGTGCCTTAAATTGCAATGCTCTTCTTTTCATTTTGTTTAGTTCAATGCACAGGCTTCTATGCTCATGAAGTGGGTGACTGCCACTTTAAACACAAATGGATCAATGACTTCAATAATTATCAGGAAAGTGTGTTATTTATGTCCAGATGTTACCTTTGTTTTCTAATTTGCCCACGTGGCTAAGGGGAAATAAAACTAGGTGTTTCTATTTTTTTCTTGTTGTTTCTTGGTGTTTATTTCTAGTTTACTGGTAGGAAATGCAGATTTTCATTATGAGGAAGAGATTGTGTGGTATGCGAAAACATGGGTAGTACTGTCTGTATTTATTTATTTTTTGGCTGGATACTGTTACTTTTTCTTTATCTAAGCCATATTCAAACCCAGTCACTGACATGGTCCTTTCTTTAAAGATTCCTCTAGTCAGTATTTGTAAATCGGATGTGTTGTTGTTAAAAAAATTAAAATAAAAAAAAGAATTAAAATAAATAAATAAATAAAATATTCTGAATGGCAAACTTAAACCGAAGTTGCATATGGCTTTAAAAATAATAAATGCATTTATTAAAAAAAAAAAAACTAAAAAAAAAAAACTAATACAATATTACAAAGACAAAGCAACACCCTCACAAAACTAAATTACATTTTTTTATCTTCCCATTTTTAGAGTAAGGTCTTGGCAGGTCAGAACTGGATCTAGTCACGCCTGTTAAATCTGTGAAGACTCAAGCCAGGAGGGGGAATTCTTACTCCTTGGTTTCCGAGTTTCAGACCTTGATAGTGCCTCAGCTGCTTTTTCTATTTCCAAAATCCAAGCTTTCTGGAAATTTTAAAATATAAATCTTTTTATTTTCAAAGTAAATAATTGACAAAATCCCTGTGAAACTGATGTTAACAAAGATGTACTATAATTGCATAATCCATGAAGAAAGCAGTAACAATACACATTTGTTTGTCCTTTTAAGTCTCATTTATTCTGTAGATGATCTGGGCCAGTCTTGAATGAGGTTACAATTGAAACAAATGTAAAAATGAAAATAAATATTGGTTACAAATAATTTGCTTGAATGGTGTCGGGTTCCAACCAATACTATAAGCAGCAGAACCCATACTTTAATATGCTGCAAGGGAAGATGTACAGTAGTTGGGTTGATTCATTTAAAATAAATATCTAAAAATACATTTTGGATGTAGATCATACTAATAATAATAACAACACATTTACCTTGCTAGATTCTGTTTGTGCTTGCAAAATGAAGACTCCTATGCATTGCTGGTATCGGTTTTGATGCATTACAATAAAAGCATTGCGTAATCCACAGCCTAGAAATAAATCAGTAAAACAAGTTAGTGGAATGTACAGCAGCAAAAAAGCAACACACAAAATAGATTTGGGCTAGTAACTAAGGTGGTGAGGAAATGTTCTACTATTAAAACATGTGGCTCTGCCCTTTGCCTTACGCAAAGCAGACGCTCACTGTGGTATAGTAGTCTTCTTTAGGTATAGTGTGCCATTCCTTGGTGCAGTCTTGGGTTCAACAGCATTTCTAGGCTTGCAAGATCGCTTTCTCAGGAGCATGCCAGTTAGTACAGATGTGTTTTAATGGATTATCTACAGCAGGGATCTTATTCTGCAAACAAAGACACACGTCCCTCTTTTTATCAATCCAATATATAATAAAGGCCTGTAGTTTTGCACTCCTTGTCTGCTTACCTGTAATTTAGTCCAACAGCCAGCAGTTGCTAAATAAGTCAAGCTCTGGGGAGAACCATGATCTAAGCCACTGCATGTGATAAGAAGATAAATATATCTATCTAGAATTCACAGCACGTATGTCTTTTTGTCACTTTATCACATTACAGCTGGCTGCTAAATGACTTCCACTGTGTGAACACACACATGGGTAATAATTAACCTTTCACGAATATGGATTCCCAAAAAATGAAAAGCTATAATTTGATATACAGTATGAGTAACAAAATACCTTGTAAACGCTATTCAGAAGCTCCTACTTCTGCACTAGGTGCCTGTGTGCCTCGGGAGCAGAAACTCTTTGGGCAATGTAAGCAATCTGTCAACACGGTCTGTTTCCAGATGAAGTTGTAACTGGACACCAAAGACTTGATAGAGAATGATATGTGATTGTGGGACACTGCAGCCACAGTTCTGAAAAATATAGCATTATATGTCCCCACGTGGTGCTACAACTAGTTAAATAACATACCTATAATTTTTCTTTTCATTGTTAACATCCTGACAACTTTTTACACTTACAAGTTTAAAGTCTCAAAGCTCTTTTCAAAATGGCTGCTCTAGTGCACTGGGGTTTGAGATCTGTCCTCTAAATCACTGCAGGAAAAGCAATTAAAAAAAAAAAAATGTAACAGGTGTTCTGGCTTTTCTGTTCTGTACCACATCATGGATTGTTACGTGTTTGACAATGTGGGCAATAATCCTTACAAAATCTGCACTAGTGGCCACTTTGAAAAGAGCTTTGAAACAGACTTTAAAAGTTGTCAGGATGTTAACAATGAAAAGAAAAATTACAGGTACGTTATTTAAACAGTTGTAACAACACGTAGGGACGTGTAATGCTATATTTTTTTCGGAACCCCGCTACTTACTCTTTAACTAGGTCTGCTTTACCTGTTGCATTCAGTTGATCAATGTTTTTTACCAGCACTCTATCCAGTGAAATTGGCTGGTCAACAACATGGAAAGTGCCACCGTCTTTGAGCATCGTCTGTAGTTCTTGATTTACTGGTGGGCACAAAGTAGCTTGTTCAGAGCTCACAGATTTCTGTAAGGTGAAAAGAAAGAAACCTTGATGATGAGCCTTGAGAAATATTATTCATAATTCATCCCTTACCTGCTACTAGGACAAAACTGCTAAAATGCTACTTGCATGATCACTGACTATTTACAGTATTGCCCTTTTTGCATTTGTGGTCAGTTTTATTTTTACTTTTCCTTGAGGTTAATGATCACATTAGACTTTCCTGATCTGTAAAGGATTGCGTCTATTCCACTGAAAACAACCTTGCTGCAGCATTGCTCTGCTTATGATATATTTGTAATGTTAATATAATGAGCATCAAAAGAAAATTATCACTTATATTTGAGCATCAAAAGAAACTTATCACTTATATTTGAGTATCAAAAGAAACTTATCACATACAGTACTGTGCAAAAGTTTTAGGCAGGTGTGAAAAAATGCTGTAAAGTAAGAATGCTTTCAAAAATAGACATGTTAATAGATTATATTTATCAATTAACTAAATGCAAAGTGAGTGAACAGAAGAAAAATCTAAATCAAATCCATATTTGGTGTGACCACCCTTTGCCTTCAAAACAGCATCAATTCTTCTAGGTACACTTGCACAAAGTCAGGGATTTTGTAGGCATATAGTCAGGTGTATGATTAAACAATTATACCAAACAGGTGCTAATGATCATCAATTCAATATGTAGGTTGAAACACAATCATTAACTGAAACAGAAACAGCTGTGTAGGAGGAATAAAACTGGGTGAGGAACAGCCAAACTCAGCTAACAAGGTGAGGTTGCTGAAGACAGTTTACTGTCAAAAGTTATACACCATGGCAAGACTGAGCACAGCAACAAGACACAAGGTAGTTATACTGCATCAGCAAGGTCTCTCCCAGGCAGAAATTTCAAGGCAGACAGGGGTTTCCAGATGTGCTGTCCAAGCTCTTTTGAAGAAGCACAAAGAAACGGGCAACGTTGAGGACCGTGACGCAGTGGTCGGCCAAGGAAACTTACTGCAGCAGATGAAAGACACATCATGCTTACTTCCCTTCGCAATCGGAAGATGTCCAGCAGTGCCATCAGCTCAGAACTGGCAGAAAACAGTGGGACCCTGGTACACCCATCTACTGTCCGGAGAAGTCTGGTCAGAAGTGGCCTTCATGGAAGACTTGCGGCCAAAAAGCCATACCTCCGATGTGGAAACAAGGCCAAGCGACTCAACTATGCACGAAAACACAGGAACTGGGGTGCAGAAAAATGGTAGCAGGTGCTCTGGACTGATGAGTCAAAATTTGAAATATTTGGCTGTAGCAGAAGGCAGTTTGTTCACCGAAGGGCTGGAGAGCGCATACCGAATGAGTGTCTGCAGGCAACAGTGAAGCATGGTGGAGGTTCCTTGCAAGTTTGGGACTGCATTTCTGCAAATGGAGTTGGGGATTTGGTCAGAATTAATGGTCTCCTCAATGCTGAGAAGTACAGGCAGATACTTATCCATCATGCAATACCATCAGGGAGGCATCTGATTGGCCCCAAATTTATTCTGCAGCATGACAACGACCCCAAACATACAGCGAAAGTCATTAAGAACTATCTTCAGCGTAAAGAAGAACAAGGAGTCCTGGAAGTGATGGTATGGCCCCCACAGAGCCCTGATCGCAACATCATCGAGTCTGTCTGGGATTACATGAAGAGTGAGAAGCAAATGAGACTGCCTAAATCAACAGAAGAACTGTGGTTAGTTCTCCAAGATGTTTGGGCCAACCTACCTGCCGAGTTCCTTCAAAAACTGTGTGCAAGTGTACCTAGAAGAATTGATGCTTGATGCTGTTTTGAAGGCAAAGGGTGGTCACACCAAATATGGATTTGATTTAGATTTTTCTTCTGTTCACTCACTTTGCATTTAGTTAATTAATAAATATAATCTATTAACATGTCTATTTTTGAAAGCATTCTTACTTTACAGCATTTTTTCACACCTGCCTAAAACTTTTGCACAGTACTGTATATTTGGATAAAATTCACTAGATGTGATCGAAAAATGACAAACTCTGTTTTAGAGCAGATGCAGAGACTTTCTTTTATTATTGAGCTGATTAACAATTGACATCACGAAGATGCTGCAAAATGATCTGTCGATCTTGGGCAGGTGTTGTGACTCTTGGTCTCCCAGTTTCTGGCCTGTCATTGACAGAGTGTGTCTGGTTTGAAATTGCTGGCTGTGAGCACCCAAGACGACGAGCCACAGTATGCTGCCCTAGTCCAGCCTCCAACATGCTGATTGCACAAAGGCGCTGCTCTCTTGACAGACATGGCATATTGTTTTTTTTTCTGTGATTTTCTTTATTGCTTTTATTCAAGCTTGCAATTCAACAGCTGAAATCACTCCCTATTCAGTGTCCCACTATCTCACTAATTAGGTGATTAAGTGCATATGCTTCAGTCATAGTCACTAGCGTGTCATGGTCAAGGATGAATGATCGAGTGATTAAAAAGAAACCAAAAACATTTCTAGTTTTACATAACAAGTCATTTTGAAGAAAAAGGTAGTGCCTCACACGCACAGAAGCAACACGGATCCTATCTTAACACAGCTAGCCCATGATGCTGAAAATAAAATAAATCAATTTCCAAATTTCAGTATTCAATCAAAACAAAAAGTCAGTATTGAAGTGTGCTCTAAATATCGATTGACTTTGACTTTGAACATTTCCTTAAGGTAAAACAATAAACAATGTCTTACACATTGAGTGAGACTATTTAGTGATGCTTGACATGCAGGTAATTGGGTATTTTTAATCAAGATAAAAAATGAAAAGCTTATAAACCCAAATACAGTAGCATGGCTAAATTGTACACTATACCTTTACAATGCATTTTATCTTGTTTGTTCTTGCAAGATAAAATAGACAAAAGTTTCTGAACCTGAGTATATTGTATTTAAAATAAAACCAAACAAGGAAGGGAATGATAAAACTCAGTTATTAAACGCACTCACAAATAAAATAAAAAAGTATTGACTTTAGGTTCTTACCTTTTTACTGCGTTTATTCTTGGTAATCAACAGAAAATCATCAAACAGGAACAAATATACCTCTTGGACCTTTGTACTTGCTGCAAAATAATAAGGTATAATTTATCTTGTAGTTAATTGATTTTGCAGCCATTGTCAGCAACTGCCCTTCTAAATGCAACACCTACCTGTCAGATTCAATCTTCCTTCATGTAAAAGATTTAGGTTTGAAGATATGAGGTTTTCCACATTGGTTTGTTTAAGCACATGTTTCAAATTCTGTGGGCACAAACATGCCTGTAAGTTATGCTTTATTAGCATTTTTGTGTGATATGCATGTAAAAAATAATGTATCTTAGTAAAACAAAATATTTTCTCAGATAGACTTACCTCAGGGATAAAGGCCCTTTTATCCCGTTCCCAAACCGGAGGCCAGACAATCATCTCTTGCAGTTGCTGGACAGTTTGAAAGTTGTGGAGCCACTTCACTTTACCTTCAAGGTCTTCTAAATAACCAACAGGACACAAGCAAGGGTGAACAGTGCTGCATGACAATTCAAAATGCATACAATACATGTTAAACCACACACATAGAGTAGGTGGTTATGGATTGTGAGACGGTACCAAATGAAATGCAGCTATTGACCCTTTATACCAACACGTGAGTGGATTGATTTCCAAGTTCTTTTTCAGGTTTAAAAACGCATATTACATGTATATTTGGGGTTGATTTAGATTTAATTAAGTCAATTTGTTTTACCAAGTTTTTGAACCCTGGAGGTAAAGGCTCAGCAAAAAAAGCCTCCCCCTGGATTCGCTGGGTGCCTGACCAGTAAGCCAAGACCAGCGACACAAACTCAAACCATGACTCACCCTACACATGGACCCCTTAATCTGTCTTTATTACCAAACAGACTCGGGGGCGGAGCTGCGTAAAATTGGGTCCTATCATACATTGGACGCTTACACATATTAAAAAAGGAAATATCTTTGTCATTGTCAGGTTAGTTTACACCATTATCTGGTAAAATTGGGTTAAACCCTAAATTAAAAATTCCCATTGATCGGTAGAAATCAGGCTTTATTGTGTAAAACCCTCAAATTAGAACTCCTATGTAGCATTTATTTTACATGTATTATTCCAATGTTTGTAATAATTTTACTTTTTAACAGAATCATTCCGGTCAGATAGCATTCTCTTTATGATGAGGAGAGCACACACCTACCAGGAGTGAAATATTATTATTTATTTCTTAGCAGGCGCCCTTATCCAGGGCGGCTTACAATCGTAAGCAAATACATTTCAAGTGTTACAGTACAGGTAATAATAAAATAACTCCTGCAAATGGTGCACAAGTGTATTGTCCCACAGTCAGTGACTATATATTTCCAAGGCAGCAGGGTATTTACCCAGTGATGCAGCACATACAAACACAGCTCTACTGTTTACACAGCTGGTTTCATTAAACAGCATTGTGGTTCCCAAATCCTCGAATGTACCTGGTGAATGGCTTCCCATGCAGTAAGTAATATTTCAGGATGAAAATGACGTATTTGATCTCACAATTTCAAAAACAACTCTTGGACAAACTGATCTTTTCCAGTTACACTGTTTTGTGACTTGTGGTCAATCTGATCTTTCCAGTCGTCAGTAGGGAAAAAGCAGATTTTTAATTGTTTTTTTTTTAATTAATTAATTTATTTTTTTATGTTATGGCTGTAAAACAACAGCGTTGGTGGGCTTACAAGCTAGTTTAAAAGCATTTTACTTACCTGAAGCATTCAGGTTTCTCATCAAAGATGAAAAAGTGCATAAACTGCAAAAGTCATCAAAGGATTATCAATGATCCATCATGTTTGAAATGCTGTGCAACACTTACGTATGGAACCCTCAACTAGTTTGATGATAGACTGGAGTGCAATCTTCTCTTCTTCGCTGGTGCTTCTTTTCCAAATGTTCTTGAGAAGTAAAGGGTAGCGGGTGAACCTCTGCATCGGCGCCACCAGCATGTCAGACAAGTGTAATCGCTTGCACTGCTCATTCCGCTCACACCACTGTCGAGGAGAAAGGTGTCACGTCAGCTAGGGCTTACAAAATTTAAAAAAAAAAATACTGTGAACAATTATTCTTCAAATAAAAAAAAGCTTTTTGAGAAGGACAATGTATATTACAGTTAAATAAATAACAAATATATTACAGTTAAATAAATAACAAATAAAGTTTTCTATCCTTGACGTAATGTTTTTATTATCTAGTATTCCATAGTAGTAGGGGGCAATTTGATCAACGTAAACCCCAACGTGATAAGCCACAGGTGGATTTTATTGGAGCATTTTACAGCACCCTGAATTGTAACTATCCTTGGTTGTCCTGGGATTACCCTTAAAAATAAGACGTTGATGAAAGCCACAGGAATTCTCTGCTGCTGTAAAAGGTGGTTTACCTTGGTGGGGTATAGAATAATCAAATCAACCCCTTAGTACGTTATAGTTTTTGATTCCACATAGCACAATATAGCAATAGCATCTTTTATGATTACATGCATTACAACCATTTGAAAGACTAATGTTTTGCTTGGTGTGAGTTATTTCTTCACATACTCTATAAACTGTGGATGGGAACTCACTAACAATCACTGACAAAATATAATAGGATTTAGGAGGAAGTACTTTCAAAGACTGAAAGATTGAATTTTGCATGGCAACACAGTAATAATACCTAAAGGCATTCTTAAACATTTTATTTTCTTAACAAAGTGCGGTATTAAAGAAAGCTACTTTCAGATACGTCCCAAAATCTTCTCTTTGCTTCAGACTGTCGAGGTAAAAGACAGCAGAGGAGTAGTTGAGGCAGTATTTCTGCTGACAGTGACAAACACTTTCTTTGAAATGCTGGAATACAAAAAGAGGACACCATTTATCAGTAGCAGTCTGTAACCTAGTTACTGAGCTGGAAATTAAATGTTGGAAAAAGCCAGATGGAGTTTCCCAATTGACTGCATTTTCATTAGAAAGACATTGATGATGTCGATGAAATACACATTTCCAATTTAAGTCCCATAGCAATACGCGCATCATTTTGGTGTGTTTTTACTGGTAAATAATGACTAAATCTGATGCTCTGAGAATTTTGTTTATAGTTTTGAAATACATCTTTTAACATCACATCACAGTAACCCAGACAATCCTCATGATTATTATCTAGATGCATAACAGACAGATAAGGATTGATCACGAGCTGTTGGAGAAAGGAGTTTTACATATGTCATTCAAGTGGTAATGCAGTGGTTTGTAGAATTTCATTAGACGTTATTAGACCTAGTATTGCAGGACAAACTTGCAGAGCACTTGCCTTGGTTAGTAATGTCTCCAAAGACGTCATACTTTTGTCTACGTTTGCCCAGGAGTCATTGATTCCCTTTAAAAGGCTGGTCAGGAAACTGAAGCTCACCTGGATTGAAACGGTATGGAAATTTACACGCAAGATAAGACACATTTGTATATAACTATAAGCTATTCCCAGTCATTACCCTAAGCAACACTTTTATCTATTTTTCAAAGATATCTTGACACACAATGCTGAGGACATTGCGTAAGCCCTTAGCTGTGTTTGATACAGTATCTGCACCTGACGTGGAACCCATGCCCAGTATCTGTCAATAAACCTGATTCCACATGGCCGTTCTGATGGCAGTACTGCCTGTTGGCAGCATAACTGAACAACATTCTGAACAATAACATGGCAGCTGCAGTCTTCCACAATCGTGCTCAAGTTTGAAATAATGCTAACATATTATTACTGGATGACTGGTTGCTATATTTCTTCATACGTTATGAGAATCAAGACATTGCTGGCTTTCCAATTTAGTGGTTTAATAGTATTTATTCTGACAACATTTAACCCCCAGAGGTGATGTGTTCAACACTGGCTTATAAGGTCACAATCTTCCTAAATATGTAAATGTTTTCTCAATACACCTTAAATGTGATGCGATTCTACATTTCTAAAACCCCCAAAAGAACAGGCAGTTCTTTCCAAAAGCTACAGGGACTCCTGCAACCTCTTCTAAAAACTAAAATTCATCATAATTAGTCATCACACACATTTTGTGAGCACTGAATTCACAAGGAACAAAAATAAATAAATACATTGATTAATGTTTCTATTCAGTGCATCTCCTTTAGAAAACCAATGAGGAAGCACAGCAACTAAAGGTGTGGCCCCTGAGAGTGTACATGCAAGAGGGGAGGACAGTTAATAGGCCAACAACTACAGACCAAAGAACCAGAGAGACACAGGTCTCATGTTGGTCATGTCAGGCATATAAATCCTGTACTCCAGGCTTATACTGCCAGAAACCAATAAATATTAAAAACAAAATTACAGTTTAAAAGATAAAGACAATGAATACCCAACAATTTTACTTAATTAAAAGTTTCATGTAAACCTCAAAGATGATCTGTCTGGTTAATAACAATAGGTAAATGACATGTGTTGGAGGTCCCTCCTCCTAAACTTCAGAACTTAACTTAAATGCTCATGTCTCAAAACACTGAAAAAATCAGGCCGCAGAGTTGAGCCGGCTTTGCAGCATGTGTAATTTCAAGAAAAACTGACAACTAAGGTATTTTCCCATACCCTATAAATGATAACAAAGCAACCGATTTCAAAACAAGAGTCAGAAAACCGGTCAGGCTAGAGAAACAAAAACATTGATGCTGGTGACTAATTGTTTCTCTGGTTTTTTTTTGTTTTGTTTGGTTTCTGCACAACTGTGGGAAAATCTCTACTTACCAGACATAACTCGTTCAGATTTGCAAAAAGTCTCCACACGTCAACATCAAGAAGGCAGTCACTGCTTTGCAGGCTATTTAGGGTGCTCAGGAAAACCTGCATAGAATAAATATACATTTCAACTTTCATTTTTCTGTTTTTTCCATATTGTAGGTATTTGATACCATCTCCATATTTTTTATTTCTTCCCAGTTTAATATCCTATCCTTAGTTGTGTAAAATTCTCTATTAGGGGTGTGCTGAAACTCAGATTTTCCAAGTAATTACCTGTAAGAAATCTGGAGTTGTTAGGTATTAATTGAATGGAATAAAACGTGTTAATTACTCAACATAAAACAATGCTGTCCCTTAGTTTCCCTTGTTTACGCAATTATTGAGTTTCTTGTTTTGAAATCAATACATTAATAAATAGGTGTGTTTTCATTTATTTAATACCTGCTGACAAATACTTCTTAAAGGTAATTATTCGGAAAATACGAGTATCAGCACACCCCTTTTCAACCATGGGGACGGCTTCTGAAAAGACTCCTAAATTACTGTAGTGAGGTTTTAGAAACAGCCACTAGCTTTGTGCTACTGTATTTTCTACCTCTTCTGCGACTATACCAATTGTACTGTTTGGGGCAGTTACTGAGTGAAGATAAATACACTTTTACCTCTTTAAGCACCATGAGCTGGTCGAGAAAGTAAACACATTCGCTGGTAAAAAGCTCCCACACCGCTTCCTCTCTCTTATAGCCATGTTGGCAGTTCTGCAGCTCAACATCGGGGTGCCGAACCGCCAAAAACTCAGCCAGGGTTTTATCCTATTAGACAAAGCAATTGGAGAAAATCAAATCTAAAAATGTTGTTTCTAGAAAATAAGTATTTTAAAAATAAAACGGCATATTTCATATAAGGATTAATACTGTATTCAAGATTTACCTTTTAATTTGCAATACTGTACAGGGCTTACAGTACATACAGTAAACCTTAGCAAAGACCAGGTATATGTTAGGTCCAGTACCTTGTACTTTTGAAAATCGCAGAGTCTCCAATCCTGGATCTGTATAGATGAAAGACACTTCTCCACGTCTGACAATAACTTCAGCCCGTTTTTACTCTATAAGAAAAAATAATTCACACAAAAATGATATTCGGTGTATCAGTCCTAGTGTTTTGTTTTCTTTTTCGTCTCACAAACCACCTCATTACTTTCATTAAGGAGTTACAGATTTAGGAATTAAAGTCACTTACTGTCCCTCGTTTCAAAAAAGGCCATTTGGATTTCTTGGTATCTGGAACAAAATACAAATGCAATGATGCATTCACTGTTTACAAAGATAACAGATTTACTTTAAAGCTGTGATGATAACAAAGATGGTACCAATTCAGAAACAGACCAAAAAAAAAGAAAGAATAATGACATTTTGTCCTGAATTGCTGTTTAGAAACCAGATGGTTATGGATGTGACCTTTCCTATATTGTTCCTTCCCAGCAATCTATTAAAAGAACAAGAGGAATAAGACCAAGCTACACTTTACTTGAAGCAAAAAATGCAGTTTGGCATTTACTTGCATTTTGGCCCTTGGACTATATTTCATCAGTACAGCATAAGAAGACACTATATTTCATTCACATTCATTGAAAAAAAAAGATGTTGCCAGACAGAAGCACAAATACAGCAAGATTATCACAGTGTGCACTTAAAAACCAGCAAAGCCCTAATCTACTCTGCTGCTGGTTAAAATCTTTATTAGGGGTATTTAAGACTGTTAGACACATTTTCTAAGATTTTAGCTCTAAAGTGTAAATTACTACATTTTTCAACAGGTAAAAAAGAAAAAGCCACCATGTCAAACTATAAAATGAAAAATAAATCACCTTACTTACAAAACTGACTTAAAGTATTTCTAGTTTTGTAACTTAAACAGTTGAAAAACAACTAGTAATTTACTATTTGGAGTAAAATGCTTTCAAAGTCAGACCCTATATTTTCAGAACATGTGGTTACACTTTGCAGGGGTACGTGTACCAATAAGATATACTTTGAGCTTTTTCACAATATGGACACCTGGTGACTAAGCTGCTGAAGATGATATATGGAAACTGCTTTGTTATGAAACACTAGTCTACATCCTGTGGTCATAAACAGACTCCTGTAATGTTATAATAATTCATTTATTTAGCTGAAGTGGTAGTCAGGTTATGCTAGTATTTCTCAATTGCATTTTAAATGTGCTTATTGTGCAGCTGTTTTGCAGTTAAATGCTTACCTGATAAAGTTGAACGGCTCAGATAGTCCGCTGCCCCATCTGAGACAAACAGGTCCCCAGGAGATACATCGAGTCCAGGCAAACTCACCACAACAGAGCTCCGTCGCCGTTCCTGCATTCTGTGGGAACATAACGAAGGAGTTACTTTGGATCACTGCGGTGTTTTTGACTGCCAGTATGTACTGGTTGTTAACATACAGGATTATTTCTAAAAATTTAACAGAACAATGTTGTCATGGCTTGCATATGACTAAAGATCTTCTTCTCTAAAATCAAAATAGTGCACAAAAAAAATTTGAAGCTCACATTTGTTTTGCTTTTCTGAATGCCTCTTGGCATGAATACCACAGTTACTGCTGTAACAACAAACTAAGATCAAGATAAGAAGATCTGATGTTACATTTACTTTCAATTGCTATCCTTAGTTCAACTAACTATACTATATATATATATATATATACACCAATGAATGACATCATTGTGTGAGGAGCCAATAAGGTGTTTTTAAACAGCAAAACTCTCCACTCTAAATACAGGTAATATCAATCAGATTAACCATGTGACAATTTAATTGTGATTGTGGTATTCTCAACAATGTGTGATGGCTGTAAAACTCAATCTGGTCCCATCTACAGTCTACAAGCCAATCTGCAACCAGATATTTCACATATGACAATTGCCATTTTTAAATGATTTAACTCCTGTCCAATATTTCTATATAATAACATGATTTATTTTTACTGAGGTAACTTTATTTACCATACTGGGGGAGAGCCCTCAATTCTAACCAGCTCACAAACTCCCAGTTTAAACCTGTTTTCTAAAGATGGAAACAAGCAGAATTGTTTTCCAACTTGGTTCCAGTGGCGTATTAAAACAAGGTACTATACAAGAATATGGGTCTTTTTAAAGCTAAGAAAAAAAGCTCCTAGCTTTTTAATCAAATCTACTTTGGGAGAGCTGATGGTAATGTCACATGTTGTCTGTAAATCCTTCCAGAAATATAGCATACAAAGCTTTAAAGCTTTGTTTGAAATGTCACAACAATTTTGTGAGATTTTGCAATCATGGCAACTGAGCACCTGAGCACATATAAAACCTTCTTATGAGCCTGATTTTGACAGTTTAACGGATTTCAAAAAGTTTACGCAAACTTTATTTACACGTCATAAAAAGAAGATAAGTTGGTATAGAAAATCCAGTGCAACAAAAGGTCATTTCACACTTAAAGGTCAGTTGTAATAATAATAATAAAAAAAGTTTTTTGTATTACTATTATTTGAATAATGTAACCACTGTAGCTTATATATAAACACAATAGACTGGAACTGTGTGTTTCACTAAGTGTGTTTCCATAATGCTAAAAAATGTAATATGAATATTAAATATAAGCATACATAAGCTGTTACATAGCAACGGAGCATGGTAAAAAATATATTGGCAATAACAAGCGAAGCATATCTGGTCAGATACAAAACAGTTGTGGAGTTAATGTTTGCTTAACCACAAATCTAGATCTTTCTAAATAAACATTATTCAACTTAAAGACACCCACTATAGGATTTGACACAGTGACACAGCTAAAGAAAATGCAGGTGCAAAAAAATTAAATCTGTTTTTCCAAGTGTTCCACACCCAAGATTATGCACCCTGCTCAAACACACACCAATACTATAGAAGACATTGACAGATATACAGTATATCCTCTAAATATTAGCATACTTTTATTACTATTGTTTTTTTTGTTTTTTTTTTAGTACTACTGAATAGCTTATGGTTGATTGTTTAAAGTCATGGACATATGTAAATAGAACATTGGCAGCAGTGTGGAGTAGTGGTTAGGGCTCTGGACTCTTGACCGGAGGGTCGTGGGTTCAATCCCAGGTGGCGGACACTGTTGCTGTACCCCTGAGCAAGGTACTTTACCTAAATTGCTCCAGTAAAAACCCAACTGTATAAATGGGTAATTATATGTAAAAATAATGTGATATCTTGTAACAATTGTAAGTTGCCCTGGATAAGGGCGTCTGCTAAGAAATAAATAATAATACTATACTGCAACATCAGGAACATGAGCTACATATTTAAAAAAAAAAATTGGAGCTAGTGGTACCATGAAAATGTAGATTATCATGGCCTGCATCTATAGTATGTATCTATAAACCGACAGAAACTTCATAAACCTGTGCAAAAAAATGCACCAGCCATGTTTCATACCAACCTAGATCTATACAAACCTCTAAAGTAACCCACTTCTTCATATTCCTGTTGTTGGGGATTTGCATCTTCAGTTAGAATAAAAACATTTATACATTTTAATAATAGCATATATTACACAATGAAGCCTAACAACTGAATGCATTTTAAAACATGTTGATATCTACTACACAGCAAAGTTTACATTTTTTTAAATTCATAGAATAAAAAGTTAAACATCATATATCACTTCCTGCCATCTACTATTCTATCTAAAATAAATCTAACAATATCAGATGAAATCTATGTTTACAAACCAAATAGTTATGTCATTGCCAACTGATAAATATTAACAATAGGATTGTTTTCTGCCTTGAACGGCATTCAAGACTTTAAGGGTTTCAAGAACTGCATTGCATTTCACTGCAAGTATTTCCCCACTCAACTATCTAATAACGTCCAGACACTAACAGACTGGCTATCAGGGCTTTGTTTCACTTTATCTTGATGTCTCAGTGCTACTGATTAAAACTTAACGTTAGTTGACAATACAATTATCTTCATCTAATGCCAAACTCCTCTAAACAAGACTGTTTCCAAAGAGGCTCAAAGGTGTAATAACAAAGACTTAAATCTAACTTTTCATTAGCATAACAGCATTCTCACAATCTCCATATTTATATGTTTTGTACTTAGACATGATTCTGCGAGCTCTGTTAAGACTACACAGGTTCTTTAAACGTCTGAGTTTTAATATGTCAACAGGGACGAACAATGCTATATTAGTTAACTCTGGTAGTTCATACCCAGACCTAGCTGCTCTTTAACAGCCTTTTAAAGATGTAAGCTGATTCTGCGTCTCGTTAAGGTGTTCCTGTATAAATATGTTTAAATAATACATAAAATACCTTTGCCCTGGGAGATTGCATACATGTTTAACTTTCACTCTGGGTAACAATAATACAGGGCAAGGATAATTTGCTTGGGGTTTACTGATTGTCCAATTCAATTGTTTCCACTCTCCTCACAAGTAGTTTCACTGCATTGTTTACATTTGTTCCTTAAACATGAAATGAAAGGCCAGTATTGCAAATATTTGCATAACTTTCTCTTTGAATCTATTTTGCAAGTAAAGGTTGATCTAGTCTACTGGTTTCAACGCTTTTCAATAGAGATGTTTAACCCCAGAAAGCCCACAATAAATTATAATTAACAGAGAAGGATTACTAGCTTTAAAGCCTTTTTGTGATATGATGTTTGGGACACTGCTGCTGTACCCTTGAGCAAGGTACTTTACCTAGACAGGCCTCATTAATTACCCAATGATAATGAGTTTCTCCAAGCTAAAGAATGCTGTAACCACTTTTATTATAATTGTATAAGTGGTTCTCTTAAAAAGAATGTGTGAACCCCCAATTAATGTTGCTGACATACCCTGGAAGAAAAATATATTGTACTGTTAAATCCACATTTGAACAGCTGTAGGTTTGGAGAAAGCACTTAAGACAATGCGCCTTTCTTACTGTCTGTGCTAGCAGGCATGGCCCTATTGTGCAGTATGTGATTTGTGTGCATTTTAGACTGCCAGAAAACAACCTTGGTTTGCACCCAGTCAGTGATGGCTGACAACCCCCACTCAGCAGCACCCCACCTCTGCCATCACCACAACCACATGCCAGAAGGCTTTAATATAATAAGTTACTGTTGTGGAAGACCTATAGTATACTGTAAACTCCCTCCTTATGATCAGCTGCATATAAAGACTAGCTTTCCATTATAACCCAGTCTCTTTCAGTTTGGACCTTCTCTACACTGCCTAAAGACCGTTTTACTCAGTTCCTTTAGTGGTCGTAAAGAAAATTATTTATACAGCATAGAGTAAAAAAATACTTCCATGAACTTAGCAACCACAAAGTAGGCTACTTAGAGATAAAAGACAGAAAGCAACCCATGTTGGCAGGGGGTTAGAGTACTGCAGTTTGTAAACTGAGAAACAGGAGCATAACATTCTATATTTCTAAGTTTCTAATTATGTCCTGTTTTACAGATTGTATAAAAACAATGTTATTTTTAAAAGTGGACTGTAACATGTAAAATCATGTTTCTGTTTCTAAGGGAACCGGACAGCATTTTGAATGTAATCCTATCAAGTGTTGTTAATCTCTTAACGTACTGCATATGACACATTGGAATCCTTTGTTATTAAAAGCTACCTGCTCACATACCTTTTCTGGGTTGATTCTGTCACCTGGAAAGAAATAATAAGAAGGTTTCTATTAGGGTGGCCATTGCATTATGAGTACATATCAATGATGGAACAAAATGAGCCTTTCACATTTTTTTTTCGTGTTTTGTTTTGCTATGCTCAGCCATGAAGGGTGGATGCATTATTATTTCACAATGTTTCTACACACTTAGCAAATGCTTTATAAATACTGCAACAAGCCCCCATGAATACAGCAGGGTGTCAAAAGATCTCATTATGGGTTACTACCATGGAAGATGAAACACAATTAAGGGTAAGAAAAGTTTTCCTGCAGTGTCTCACAGTCATGTTCAATTTTATATTACAATAAGATTCAATAGTTTAGCCCTCTGTGCACTTTGACAGCCCTGTTTTGTTTACATTACCCAAGAGTATTTTTTAGCTTTTGTAAAACTGTTTGGATGGCAAGCAAATTATTTGTCATAACCACATCTTCTGTTAAACAGTTACCTGATGGCAATCACTTGATGGGTGAAATTTTCCACTGCCTATTTTTCTTGCAGAATGAGATTTTGGTCTGTTATAAATAAGGTTGTTGTCTAGTTTATTATTAATATCCCCAGCTTGCTTTTCTTGGGGTGGTGATATTCCTTCTAGACAGTCCTGTGCTGAAACCACACTGCAGTTCACAGGGGAAGAGGCATCTCTGGCCAGAGGAGACCGTTGGTTGTTTACACATGATGTTTGAGTCCCAGGAACATGGAGGTTTGTCTGGGAGACACTAACATTAGCTGTGTCAGCTGGTATGTTGCTCTGCCTCTCAAGTTCCCACAAGTCCAGTTGCAGTTGTGGGCGCCTTATGCTTTTTCTCATTCTTCTTAAAGTAGGGGAAGTGGAAATCCTGGCAGGGGCTTGTCTGTCGAACTGGGAAAAAGGTTTGACAGCCCCATCTTGATTCAGTAATCTCTGTATTATAGGAGAGCTGGTTTGAGTTTCCTTGTCTTCTGTGTGAACTGGACCAGTCTGGGTTTCGGCAATGGAATGACCTGCCAATCCACCATTCTGTTTCTGCCATGTGAAGACTGTCCACCCCAATTCTGTTTCAAATCCCTCTGCTTTTTCAAGAACGTCCTCAGGCTGCTGCATATTGTTTCAGGAAAGACATTCTTTGCAAAGACCTATAAAACAAACTAGTATTTGGATTACTGTGACATTCCCTTCCTGTTTCAAAGTGTGTAGCCCTGCCATTCATGCGTTTTTAACCCAACCTACGCAGTAGCCTGTGGACATTTCTGCAAACAAAAGAATGGCTTCGTGATCAATTTACCATACAAGTAAATTATCCGATATTCACGATTCATAAGCCAGGTAATGTCCTTAAACAGGTTTATTAATTCTTCTGCTGATTTTACATAGAAGACTACTTAACAAAACAAGTATAGTGATAACAAAACGAACTGTACGAAGTGATGTTTGCAAATGTAGTCCGACTCTGAATCATATACTTGAACCTTGTTCACAGTAATAAACGTGATTAAAAACACATTTTATCGTATTACAATTACTATACTGTTAATGTATTTTAAATACCGTACGCATTCTTAACACGCTGGTACAAATGTTTTGTTGACGTTAGCTTTTCAGTTCAATGTTTGAAACACATGTGAAACTATAGGAATAGCCTAACGCGGTCTGTAAATTAGTTAGCAGAAACAATGTATCCTTTCCTGAGACGATGCAGCTTTCATTTCCTGCAATACATGTTTTATAGTTAATAACTTACGGTAGCTACTAAATAAATAAACCATCAGCTAATACAATTAATAAACGATACCTTACTGTCAACTTCAATAGTTCCACCACTTCTGAAAGCGCAGATGTAACGTGTCCCGACACCCAAGTTCACAAGAAGCTGAAGAGCTTCGTCAGTTACATTCAATTGCCTGAGAGAGACAAAGGTCGTGTAGAGGTGGAGCTGTGGTTTAATCATAGCTTTGCAGATACTATTTGTATAATCAATTACTAGATACTGGGGATTCAATAAAACGATATTGTAACAACAACAACAACTGTTGTAAAGGTTACCTGCGCAACCATTCTATACTGATTACAAAACTTTTACTGTGAAAATTAACAAGAATCTTTTAAGGTATATCCTCTCTCTCTCCAGAGGGTTAAAACGTTCACCAACCCGACGTCCTACTAGGTCCCAAAGACGTTTTTGTGGGATAGCCTATAAAGTGGATTTCTTGCTGGTCAGTCCCAAACCTGCCACACAAGGTAATCCTTGGTAAGCATGGCAGTACGACAAAGAACTTTTGCAGCAGCAGCAGAACAAACTCAGCAGCAATTATTAAGTTACGTATGTGGTTGTATTTTTGCTGACATTATAAAACAAGTTTCAGGTCTTAAGTCTTTCAAGACTAGACTTGTCATCCCATCTGAAAAATAATTCTACCAGAAGTATCAATTTTATAGCAATTACAACAAGTCGGATTTTTTTATTGGAACTTTAGGCAACTGATTTTGCTGCTGCCATAAAGCCTCACCAAACAGGTTCTCTAAACGTAAGGCGAATAAAGTCTTTTAATTTAGAAGCACTTATATATGTTTTATATTACACATCGTTTTTATAAATACGGAGTGACAAAATCATATATTTAAAAAAAGTATGTAAAAGAGTAACACGAATTCAACATGCTGCTTTCAACCCCCGACACCAGCTGACAAATGTGCAGCTTTTATAGATACATTAAAAAAATAATAATAAAAGGTGCAAGATGTCAAAACAGTGCAATAAAATGCAATTATAGGCCAGCATTCCAGTTTCAATAAAATGAACGCATTTATCATCGAAGCGGAACGATTTTGTAGAGAACATTGTTTCCTTACCGAGATGTATTCCACAACGGACTTGAGTGAGGATTTGCAGTAGCTGTCAGTGTGTTTCAACAAACAAATTATCTTCAAATAATACATTAATTATACAAGCCATTAGTTTTAGAAGACATGCGATTACAGTCCGAAACGCGAAGTAAAGTGGTGTAAAATCTACCAATTATGTAAATCTAGACTTTTGTTTTCTTTTAACAGCATATAGGAACACCCCCGCCTCCTCATCTATCGCAGCTTATGTTGTGCACTCTCGGCTGATGACAGATTCGACACAAAGTGAGTTGTTAATATATATATATATATATATATATATATATATATATATATATATATATATATATATATATATATATATATATATGTTAATATCTCATCAGTATATGTAGCAAGAAAATCAGATATGAAGACGCTTCTTTCTGTTGACTTTGTGATACAGCGTGCCTATACATGATGTAAAATGCCCATGCACTACACAGAATACAAGAGAAAATAAATAAACGTGCATTGTTTTCTAGGTTAAGTCAATATTCTGCTAGTATTAATGTCCTTTCTTTTGTGTTAGACGGTGGGCCGTGGTTCATAGTAAATACGTTCATTTTCCTGTATTCTGAATAATAAAGCATACACTGTACGCAAAATGTTATTTCCAACGTGGAAATAATGTACAGTAAGCATGTACTTTCTTAAAACATTTAGGAGATCCCTTATGAGACATGACATAAAAAGCGCTTCCTGTGTGCCCACTGCAAAGCAATCTGACTGCAGTCGGGAAAGAGCAGGTGGAAGCAATAACCGTGCAGACAGTGGAAGTCAGCTGGATGGAATTACAGTTTTAAATTGCTTACATTGTTAAGTGATATGGCCACCAAATTAATTTCAGTTGTCCTGCTGTATCGATTGTTGAAAGGCCAGCATCTCATTATTTAAACCAGCTTTTTGCTTAGATCTGAACAACGATGTTAAGGTAAAGCTTAAAACACGGCTCCACATACGTCTTTTTGTTTTGCTACTGTTTGTTATTTTACTGAGACAGTCCCAAAGTTTTCTTTCAGTTGGACACATTACCAGAAATGAACTTTAATTGTTTTACAAAGTGTAGTGGGGCACAATGTAGTGCAAGGTTAAGCACATTTTATTATCATGTATGTCATTTAGAGGAAGACTTATTGTAATCCTTATGCTTAAATCAGTGGGAATCCAAAGTAGTACATGGATGCTTTACTGGTTAAAACACGACTAGATGAAGACCTGCAATCAATTGGTTACTAAGAACTGGATGAGCATTGATAAGCTGAATGATCTCACCTCGTTTCTAAAGGTTCTCATGTTCTTATGTTTTTTTTAGAGTCTGCTATTAACTTGAATGAAGATGAAGACTTTTTCAGCTTCCCACAAAACTGTTTTTGTTGTGGACCACTGCCCATATATGGCAGAGTCATGCAGACAGCAAGTGGAATACGATATGTTGACTAAAACCCGGGCTCAAGGCATTATACCACTGGCTCCTGTCTCAAAATCCCTGTGGACCTGTGCAGTGGAATGTTCCATGGAATACTGCAGAATACTGTTTGACATCTACCCCTTTAAGAAACTGGTATGTGTACGTCATCAGAGATGTCCCCAATAGGTGGCTGTCCCCATAAAAAAAATAAAAATAAAAACAGAAAAAAATATTTAAGAAAAACAGTAATTCCCTTCCAGTTTGAAATGCAACGGAATACTAAGTGTACACAGCATGTGGTTTCTTTCGTAAAAAGTGACAGACATGCAAACACCTACAAACACTCTAAAATCATAATTCACAACAGGGGTAGTCAGAACTGTGGAACATGTACATATAGTACATTTTTTTGTGTAATTTAAAAACAAAGAACAACACATAAACATGTTCATCCAGTATGTTGAAGTACTTTTTTTTAACCATAAACAAAATACCTTATCCTAATGTTTTGCAATTCATATGTATTTTCTTTCAGGTTAATTATATTGTAAGTGATTCTGAATTTCACTTTCTGAATACCTGGAGCCAGGAAGATCAAAATGTACAAGAGGTAACACTGTTTAAAAAAAGTGCAACCACAACACATTTTTAGCAAAAGTTTTATGTTATTATTAAAAATATATATATATATATATATATATATATATATATATATATATATATATATATATATATATATATATATATATTTCTAGTTGCAAGCTATCCATATCAAGCAGAAATTATAATAAATTATATTTCCCCTCAGGCATCATATAAAATTTACATGGTCAACAACAACAAAGGTGATTTTTAATGATTTATATATATATACATATATATATATATATATAGACTTAATACATAATTCATCCTCCTTAATAAAAATAATATTTGTATGAAAACAAATTAGTAAAATTTTGTAGTCTGAACACATTTAAAAAAAAAAAAAAAAGAAAACATTTATTTGTTCATTTCAACCAGTTCTTTTTTTTTTCTTTGAACAAGCTGATGTCGGCTCTAGCAGCTGTAGGACCCCCCAATCCTCGTGAAGATCCAGAGTGCTGCAGCATCCTACATGGATTAGTGGCAGCAGTGGAATCACTCTGCAAAATCACAGAGTACCAGCACGAAGCTCGCACCACACTCATGGACAATGCAGAGCATGTCACCAACAAAGGCCGAATTATCTGCATCACCAATGCAAAGAGGTACCTTCTATGTAAAACGACTTGCATCTTGTCCAACCTCATTTTAAAAACAAAGTTAAAAACAATTAGTAGCACCGAATCTGACATCTGTTACAAAAGAGAGCAATTCAGGACTCCCAGCATGCACTGCTTCCTGCTTGCTGCACAGTACAGCTTCTGTCTAATATAACAGGCATTCTCAAAGAGCTGCATTTGTATCATTATTACTCTTTGTACTGTCTTTCCAGTGACACTCACGTGCGAATGCTGGAGGACTGTGTCCAGGAGACGATACAAGAACACAACAAATTAGCAGCTGGCTCAGATCGGTGGGTACAATATAATAGCCTGCATGGTAGGCATACTGATGATAGGGATTAGTATGCTTTATTAAACAGTTTAAACGGTAATTTCATTTTAGGTAAAAGCCTACAGTGAGCAAAACTTGGCAATACATGTAGGTGGTGATTTACAAATGAATTTGTGATCAAAAATAATAAATGAGCTTGAATTTAAACAATCTTTAATAAAATGTAAAAAAAAAAGTACAATTTGTTTTTTAATCCATGTTACCAAAGTTTTGACCCTGCAAGTAACACTGAACATTTTCATGCTGTACCTTTTATTTAACCATAGCATGTCTGAACTGGGGATGCAAGTCATTTATGATTGGTTCTTTTTTTTATCAAGTTTTTGACATCGTCAGTTTTCTGTAAAACCGAAATGAAAGTTTAAAACTGAAAAACAGAGCTGCATTTGTGCAGCCAAGGGAACGAGACATACCATTATTACCATAAGCTTTTTATTTTTATTGTTTATTAACTGTGACAAATACGCTCAACAGTGTTATTGCATCACTCAAAGCAATGTATTATACAATTAGACTCAATGAAGAAAGAATATAATACTGCATTAATACAGTGGTTCTCAACCCTGGTCCTGGGGACCCACTGTCCTGCTGGTTTTTGTTCCAACCGAGCTCTCAATTACTTAATCGAACCCTTAATTGAACTGTAAGTTGCCTAATCAGAGCTTTTTAATTATTTTAAACAGTTGGGCGTTCCAATTTAAATATTAAATTATATAAGGAACTTGAATTCTCCAGCTAAACAATTTTAAAAAAGTCAAATTCAGCTAATTATTAGTTCAATTAAGGTTTCCGTTAAGTAATTGAGAGCTTGCCACTGTCCGGTTTAGAGAGGAAAAAACAAAACTTCACAAACTCATCAAACATCCAGAACTTTCTCTCTCTCTCTCTCTCTCTCTCTCTCTCTCTCTCTCTCTCTCTCTCTCTCTCTCAGAGTACAGTTTAGACTGGGAAAGCTGCACATCTATATGATTGCTAACAAGATTAAAATAAATTGTTGCAGTGTTTAATGAAGACAGATAACAGTAGTTAACAGTAGTTGTAATTATCATTTATTTATATTACTTCCAAGGTTAATGCAGATTCAGCAGTGTGAGCTTGTTCTTATTCACACATACCCACTTGGAGATGACACGCTGGTCTCAGATCGTCCAAGAAAAGAGGTATGAGTGAGTCAGAAAACTGCGGCAGTATTCTAGTGTATTAAACATTTTCCATCAAAATGAGTTTGTTTTTTAATCTGCTAACTAGATATCAACATTCTTGGGGAAGGGAGGGCCTTTTCCCAATAGTACTTACTCCGTATACAGTAAAACCCAAATTAAATTGTTGAGGTGATCGTTGTGTTTACTCCAGGGGTTGGTAGCTGCTCACATTTTCAGAGTAATTCCCATTAACATGTTTTTTTGCAATGAAACTTGTTAAAAGCATGTTAAATACACAACAAGAAAATATACCTTTCTGTCATCTACAGAATTATTGAGAACAAATGAATGACAATCAAGCAGCGTCTTCTCTGACAGGGAAGGTTACAACTGTAATATTTAATGATGAATTGGATACAAAAATAAGTGAAGCGTATGCTGACATCTAGTGGAAATTCTGAAAAAAGGAGGAAACATTTACTATGTACTGTATACTGTTGTTTACTACAAAATCTTAAATCACTAACACTTCTAGGGTAGAATTACTTGAATCAGCAGTCAGACCTGGGGTCAATTACAATTGTAATTATGCAATTTATAATTAATTGCAATTACAATATAATTGTAATTGAACATTGGCACACCTGCGTAATTGTAATTATACCATATAATTTATTAATTACCCATTTATTTGTCATTTGATCATTATTCTTGTATGTTCAACCACTTTTGGTGACCCTATTTCTTTTAAGAAAAGAATATGAACCTGTGATTATTGCTAGGTTATTTAGAATGAATACAGTGGACATGTTAATGTGTGTTGTGTGTGTTACTTTTTAGTGTAATTTATAATTGTAATTACTGCAGCATAATTGTAACAGTAATTAGAATTGAACGCAGCAGCATTGTAAATGCAATTGCAATTTCAGCAAACAATCCTGCTGTATATTGCTCAGGGCCATTCCATGCCAACTCAACCAGTGCCGTTGCCCGTCCGTGTCAGAAAAATTCACCTCATTCAGACACGCTGAGTTCAGAAATGATAGCCATTGTTTTAAGAACCTTAGGAACCAGTCTTCCAAATTCTGTGAAAAACTTTTGGTTTCAAGTCCCACCACTGGTCATTAAACCCCCTTAAAATTTCAGTTTTTGCTATTTGTACCAAGTTTAGGCCGTAATATCTTGCGTGGGGAACTCCAAAAAATCACCCAAAGATATGTTTGGATAGATGTTAATGAGATCTACAAGCATCAAGCAAAAAATGTTGATATCCGGGGATTTTGGCATTGCTTATGGCCACTTTGGTGAGGTTAAAGTATCACATAGTTCTATCCAAACTGTCTATTTCTTCAATTGTGCATTCTCTGTGGATTGATCTAGAGGAAAAATTAACAATGTGGGCTTCCACTGGCACTAGCTTGGAGCTGAGGGGTTATGAACTTGCATATGGGACTTGGTTGTTATGATGACACATTTGAAAGTACCAAAACCTTGCTTAGTTGGATTTTAAAAACCAAAAAGTGATAGTAAACTTGTTTTTATACGTTGTGGTGCCTACCTAGTGGGATAATTGATTGATTGACCAACCATTTGTGAAAAAGCCATTTGCTGCATTCTCATGCTAGCCAATGAGTCAATTTCAGGCACAACTGAATCGTTGGTTTAGGAGGTCTTCGATGACAGAGACAGGTGTATTTAAAGCAGTCTGTAAACAAGGAAGATTTTTTTTTTTTTTTTTTTTTTTTTTAAGAAAACTGTGAATTTCGTTTTTAAAACCCAACTAAGTAAGGTTTTGGTAGTTTCAAATGTGTCATCGTAATAAAGAAGTCCCAAGTCCCATGCAAGTTCATAACCAATCAGCTCCAAGCTAGTGCCAGTGGAAGCACATACTGTTACTTTTTCCTCTAGATCAATCCTCAGAGAGTGCAAAGTTGAAGAAATAGCCAGTTTGGATAGAATGATGTGGCACTTTAGCCTCACCAAAGTGGCCATAAGCAATGCTCAAATGCATGACAAATGCAACTTAAAAAATCCAGAATCCCCGGATACCATAATATTTTGCTTGATGCTTGTAGATCTCATCAGCATCTATCCAATCTTTGAGTGTTTTTTTTGGATTCCCCCACGCAAGTTATTACGGCCTAAACTTGGTACAAATAGCAAAAATTCTAATTTCAAGGGGGTTTAATGACCAGTGGTGGGACTTGAAACCAAAGGTTTTTCACAGAATTTGGAAGACTGGTTCCTTAGCTTCTTACAGCAATACTTACATTTTAGGATCCACATCCCCTACAGGGTAAAGAGTTAGGCTGAAGTCCGAATAAAACTCGTCAGATACCCCTCATCTGGCAATTTGCTGGAAGTGAGTAGGGTGCTCCTTGTATTTTTTTTTTCTGAAAAGCCCTATTCAATACGAGTAGAATGAGGTGCTACACATGATGGTAGCATCTAAATTGTGCCCAGGGTGATTTCTCTGGTCAAGGTCCCTTTCTCAATTTAGGTTGACCTTTGCAAGGTCGAAGGGGAAATAATGGCTATCATTTCTGAACTCAGCATGTCAGAAAACCCCCGGGTGAATTTTTTTAGGAAAATGTGAGACGGACGGGCAACGAAATGTCCCTTTTCTGGTTGAGTTGGCGTGGAATGACCTCTTCACAAACCCAGTGTCTGCCCAAATGAGTATTGCTGTTGTTTTAGATCTCCCCAGTCTTAACCAGCGAAGTACATAGCGTGCGAGCAGGAAGGCATCTCGCTGGAAAGCTTAACATTCTAGTCCAGCAGCACTTTGACCTGGCCTCCACCACCATCACCAATATCCCCATGAAGGTAACATCTGGGTTTAAACTGCCTGCAGCACTGCTCTTCAGCATTATTATTTTGTAGTCTTTCAATTTTGTTTTTTGTAAACGTGCATCCTATAAAAATAATCTTTATATTGCTTTTCTTTTCATATCATATTTTCTGTTTTGCTAGCCCACATTCAATGTCTGTGACCAGGTTAGTACATTTTACATACAAGAAGGATCACAGAACAAAAGGCTATATTGTTGTGAGCTTCTCCAAACCCAGAATAGCAATATAGCTTTGATATACTTTGACCTGCTCGCGTTACTCCTCTTATTTGTTTGTCTGTGATCCTTTGTATTGTGTTCATTAGTGACTGATGAGGACCACTTTTGTACTGTTATTGCCCAAGCAAAGTTTCTACTCTTTATACCCTTTGTACATTTCGTCCTCTTGATTAGATCACTAGTTTGTATTATTGCCAATTGTGATTTCTCTGCTCCCATCAGCTGTATTCCTTTGACAAAATGATCTAATCTTTTATATGCACCAATGTTACATGGCATACAAAATGGTGAATAGTAATATGATAAACACTCTAAAAACTACACTTTGGCCCGTTTTTTTTATTTAATCATCCCCTGAATGGTCAAGTAATGCATTTTCCCTCCTTCCCCCTTGCAAATTAATTAAACAAAAAGAGCTTGTCTCTTGGAAGTCACAGCTCTTTGCATATCAGCACAACGCTGTCTTTGTGTGCTGCTCGGTAGAGTCACTGAAGCTCTTAATCCCCTGATGATTTATACTATAGGTAACTGTCATCAATGCAGGCTTTCTGCCTGATAAAGCCCTAAAGCAGTTTGTGTTAGATTTTGAGTATATCTGTTATTCTTTAGTTCATTGATAGATATAAGTAACATTAAAAATAATAGATTTTTAAATTTTTTAAAAGTTTGGAAACTCTTTTTATACCCGAGCAATGCACCTTTTTAATGGGTATTTGTAACTAGCCTTTTGAAATGCAGCTATCTATAAATTAGACCCCTAATGTATAGCCCTGGGAAATACAATTAAAAAGTTATTGTTTTGTAACAATGAGTTAAATAGCTCAATCAAAAACCTTATTTTACAAAGTGTAGTATAACAGTGAACAGTGTTTTTCAGAAATGTGAAGATGCATAAATTATTATTTATTACACCTTTCCCATTAGACTGTGAGTGTTCCATGATTTAAACAGTTTAGAGCAGGAAGCGGGAAGGTGGGACCATTGATGTGGGAGGTGATGTTTTTTGTTTGGGCTGCACAAATCTATGCCATGTTATATCCATGAGGCATTTCAATGTTGGTTTTTTTCCCCCTATTTGTCGGTGACACTATTAATGGTGGCAAATAATAAAGCATAAAACCTGCTTGTTTTTTTGGTGTATGATACATGGTTGCCAGTGAACTGATTTCAAGACCTTGCATTTTTAAGTTAATTTGGAGCACTAATATTTTCTTGATTTAAAATAAAAATCGAACTTCAACAAGAAAGGTTTTTAAAAAAACAAAAAACCCTTCCAATCAACAGAGGGAAGTAAAATATTTTCCTCGTTTTATTGGATGTGAGAACTAAGCAGATGAGCTGTAGCATTAGAAAAAGTAGGTTCTAATTTCCTAATACAGCAATACCCTGAAGAAGTAATTTAAAGAGACTTGTCCCTGTGAAGTGTGTGAAGTTCCTATTTGTATTTGCAAGAGCTGCTGTGTTTGATGTATTATTTTCCTTTCTTTCCTGTAGTGCCAGAGTAATGTTGTTGTTTTTTTTTCTGTTTCCTTTGATTTACTTTTGCATTGATTAAAGGGCATGTCACTGTTAGTTAGCTGACTCATGTGTTAAATATATGAAAGGAATGTTGCATTTCAAGCTGTTTACTATATGCACAGGGTTTCAAATGACACATCCTTAATGCTTTGTGGGATTCCGACTCGTCTAAAGCATAACTCGAAAACAAATAATATAACCCAAACTGTCCCTCTCCTTACTAATTCAACTCACCCGAGTGTATAACACAGTCTCTCTTATGATTTCATATTTTCTGTGACATATTTCATACATTAATACAAGAAATATGCTCTCCAAAAAAGCAATACAATATAAACAGTTTATATGAACCTAAAACCTTCACCAAAAAGTCTTAATGACTTGACCACACCTTGTGCATGCAGTAACAGTATCGCTAGTTCCATCCTATAAAAATGACCCTCCAACCTCCACGTGTGACAGCTAAAAAAAACTGGAGATTCAAGCTGCTCAAAAAAATAGAATCAGAACTGGTTGCACTTTGGTTTGTTTCTTTGTATTTGTGTTATATTCTTGTGAACTGGCATGCTAAGGATAGCCAGTTAGTGGTGTACCTAACATAATAGTTGTTTCTTTTGATTTAAAGGAAGAACAACACGCAAACACATCCGCTAATTATGATGTGGAGTTACTTCATCACAAAGATGCACATTTAGAATTCATTAGGAGTGGTGAGTAGATAATGTGCTTCATTGCTTATCTTTAGTGATTATCTATGATGAGCCCAACACAAATTCTAGTGAACTGGTGTCAATTGATAAGCTTTAAAGAGACCAAATAAAAATAGGAATTCAGCTCATTAATGCTACAGGTAGTAAAAGGGTAGTGCTGTACTATCATTGTATATCATTGTAATAACATGCATACTCGGTAATGATTTTCCCCCCTCTTGTTTCATAGGTGAGTTGCATCCTCCAGGTAGTGCCAGCAGAGACAACAGTCTAAAAGAGACTGTGACGTTAAAGTGGTGTACGCCAAGGACCAATAGTGTTGGTAAGAACAAATCTAAATCCTTTTTTTTCATTTTTTTTTTCAGTGCATCTATTGGAGGCTTGGTGGGCTAGTGGTTAGAGAAAGGGGCTTGTTACCAGGAGGTTCCAGGTTCAATCCTAGCTCAGCCACTGATTCACTGTGTGTGACCCTGAGCAAGTCACTTAACTTCCTTGTGCTCCGTCCTTCGGATGAGACATAAAACAAACAAGGTCCTATTGTACGTGACTACAGCAGCAGTTTTGATACATAGTTCACCCCCTAGTCTCTGTAAGTCGCTTTGGATAAAAGCGCCTGCTAAATGACTAATTCTTATTATGATTGCATGAAAAACAAACCAGCCATGTATCTGAGAGTTGCCTTGTGGGGATGAAAAAAACAATGGGCCTTTATTCCCTTTCAGAGCTCCATTTCTGCACAGGAGCCTTCCGGATTTCACCTGTGGATGTGAATAGCCGACCGTCTTCCTGCTTAACAAACTTTCTTTTAAATGGTAAGGGGGGAGGGGGGGGAGGAGGGATATATGAACAGTCTGTGCTTTCTCTTCCCTTTTTGAGTTCTATCACAGATAATGCCAGCACAAGTTCTGATTAGGAAATATGCACTACATGGTTCAAAGGTTGTGGTCTCCTCCCTTCCTTGGTGCATTGAAGTGCACAGGCTTGACATGAATGAGTCTCTTGTTTTTTCTATTGCAGGTCGCTCAGTGTTGTTGGAGCAGCCACGCAAGTCAGGCTCCAAAGTGATCAGCCACATGCTGAGCAGCCACGGTGGGGAGATCTTCCTTCACGTATTAAGCAGCACCCGCTCAACCCTGGAGGATCCCCCGTCCATCAGTGAGGGGTGTGGAGGGAGAGTCACAGACTACAGGATTACAGTAAGCACAATTCCACACTCTTCCCTACTGATACAAAAAAGACGTAATACTTGGATTAATCTGTGCAGTCTTGGCTGCCTACAGTGGCTCTACACACTCTTGACCATGTTATGGCAGGTGTGTCCATTGTTTTGTCCAGCATTAAAACTGTACATAACATGCATTGTTTGATGTAAATAAGAAAAGGGCAATTGATGAAATATTAAAAAATACAAAACCAATTGAATGTTATAGTAAAATGCTAAAGTAAAATAGTTTTTAAAGCATTGGTGTTTGTATAGAAGTACTGTAAAGGTTTGGCTATTATTCAACCAAACATGCGAACTCCTAACTTTTAACACTTCTATCCATGTAATGTATGCTATATGACTTTCCTAAAAAGATTACGTGACAGCCCAATCATTAATCAATTCAAGCTACATACATTTGTGTTACGTCTCAGAGACAGGGTTCCTATTCGTCTCTTTCCAAAAAAAAATAAAAAAAATAAAGAAAACTTAAAACGATTATCAGAAACGGCACTGATCACTATTAAAGCTTTTAAACAGTAATTATGTATTGTTTTCACAGGACTTTGGAGAGTTTATGAGGGAAAATCGATTGACTCCTTTCCCAGAGCCCAAGCAGATCGACGCACCTGCAAGAGCCCCCTTGGAGAGAGCGAAAGATCAATTGGAACGGCACACTCGCTACTGGCCAATGATCATCTCCCAGACCACAATCTTTAACATGCAAGCTGTAAGCATGGCTCCCTCAACAAAGGCATATGTGTTGTATTTGTCCATTTGAAATGCTTTCCCCTAATGAAGTGATTTAATATGAATACTCGAAAGCTTAGGTAGAAGTTGTGAGTGTTACCTGCTAAAGCATCCTATCTCTCCAATTCGCTCTACAGGAGGAAGTTACCTATGAGTGTCCAATAAGGGGGACACTAAAGGAGGTGTTAAACCCCAGACTGCAAAAAAAAAAAAAAAAAAAAAAAAAAAACTTTACTTTTGTTATCTGGAACATATTCAAGAAATTATACAAATGCATGATACATATTGACAGATTAGATTATACTGTACGTTGTAAATGGAGCTTTCAGCAGCACCAGATTGATATTGGAATGCGATAAGATTTTACAAACCGCATTCATGGTGTGGATGGGAACATGTAATTTGATTGTGTTCTATACATTTGTGTGGTGTGTTGCTTTCAACAGGATAAAACTTTTCATTGCCTTACAGCTATGCTGTTTGTCCTCAGGTGGTGCCTTTGGCCAGTTTAATTGTGAAGGAAAGTTTGACTGAGGAGGATGTGCTGACTTGTCAAAAGACTATTTATAATTTAGTTGATATGGAGAGGAAGAATGACCCCCTTCCTATCTCTACAGTGGGTACAAGAGGAAAAGGACCTAAAAGGTAAAAAATACAGATTCTATATATATATTAGATTTGTATTGTATTTTCATCCAGCATAATTTTCTGTTAATCATCAGACAACCCCTTACATATCCCTTATTAGAAAAGTGCAAGAGTGCTTATGAAGACAGCTTATTATACAGGTACTTAAGTCTGTAAAATGTCCTGTAATGGCTTACTTTCAATTCTGAGAAATCAAATATATATAATATATAAGTGTCATGGACAAAGACCCAAAACTGATGACAACCCTTGCTATGTGTAAATAATGTTAAATCCAATTACATTTTAAACATTACTAGGTAATGTCACAATATTAAATACTGCTTAAAATTTTTTTAAAAAAATAAAAAAAAACAAAAAGAAAAAGCTGAATCTCCTGAATCTCACTAGAGATGAACAGTACAGGATCATGTGGAACGAGCTGGAGACCCTCGTCAGGGCTCATATTAACAGCACGGAGAGGCACCAGAGAGTCCTGGACTGCATCGTGGCCTGTCGGAGCAAACCTCCCGAGGAAGAGGAGCGCAAGAAGAGAGGGAGGAAGAGGGAGGAGAAAGAGGACAAGTCTGAGAAGAATGGAAAGGACGTGGAACCAGACAAGACGTGGCAGGAGTCTGAGAGGTAGGAGAGACGCTGTTCACCACAGTATGTAGACTTACTGGCTACTGAGGTCTTTACAAGCTGACCAATTCATTATTTAAATGAGCAGAGTGTTAAGATGGTTAAAATGAAAAAATAACCTGAATTATATGACCATAGTCTTACCATGGTGTGCAACTTTGAACACAATGCTGGAGCTTTTTCACTGTCTTTGTAAACAAACAGCACTCAAACAACAGATTTAAACAGGAAGGTACCTATAAGTATTTATTAATGAAACAAAAGAAACAGAAGCCTAACTCCAAGTTGGAGCACTCTCTAAACTTTGAATAATCCCTGACTTTCAACCGGATGACTAAATCGTTTAACAGTTCAACAAAGCATTTCCTGTTTTAAATACAAGTCGTAGCACACACAATGCAAATCACCTTTCGGTGGTTACTGGGCCTTCCCACAGGCCTTTGCCTTCACACAGACGGACCCCAGTCTAACCAGTTTTAGCCCTGTTTATATACAGTGCCTTGCAAAAGTATTCAGACCCCTGACCAATTCTCTCATATTACTGAATTACAAATGGTACATTGAAATTTCGTTCTGTTTGATATTTTATTTTAAAACACAGAAACTCAAAATCAATTATTGTAAGGTGACATTGGTTTTATGTTGGGAAATATTTTTAAGAAAAATAAAACACTGAAATATCTTGCTTGCATAAGTATTCAACCCCTGTGCTGTGGAAGCTCCCAGTTTACACCGATGAAAGAAATTGCCCTAACGAGGACACAATTACCTTACCATTGGCCTCCACCTGTGAACCATTAAAGTTGCTGTCACATTTTCTGGATAAAAACCCCACTGTTGAAGGATCATTGGTTAGGCTGTGAATCTGAAGGAAAATGAAGACCAAAGAGCATTCTACAGAAGTTAGAGATAAAGTAATACAAATGCATAGATTAGGAAAGGGTACAAAATAATATCCAAGTGTTTGGATATCCCAGTGAGCACAGTTGGATCAATAATCAGGAAGTGGAAGCTGCATCACACCACCCAGGCACTGCCAAGAAAAGGCCGTCCCTCAAAACTCAGCTCAAACAAGAAGGAGACTTGTGAGAGAAGCCACAGAGAGCCAACAATCACTTTGAAGGAGCTACAGAGTTCAGTGGCTGGGAGTGGAGTATTGGTGCACCAGTCCACCATATCAAGAGCTCTGCATAACACTGGCCTGTATGGGAGGGTGGCAAGAAAGAAGTCGTTACTCAAAAGTACCATCTGAAAGCACGTCTGGGTTTGCCAGAAAGCATGAGAGTGACCCAGCTGCGATGTGGGAAAAGGTTTTGTGGTCAGATGAGACCAAGATAGAGCTTTTTGGCCAAAGCTCAAAGCGCTATGTGTGGCGCAAACCTAACACTGCCCATGCCTCAAGACACACCATCCCTACAGTGAAGTATGGTGGTGGCAGCATCATGCTGTGGGGATGCTTCTCATCAGCAGGGACTGGGCATCTTGTTAAAATTGAAGGAAGAATGGATGGAGCAAAATGCAGGGAAATACTGCAAGAGAACCTGCTTCAGTCCGCTAAAAAACTGAAGCTTGGGAGGAAATTCACCTTTCAGCAGGACAATGATCCCAAGCAAAAGGCCAAAGCAGCATTGGAGTGGCTCAAGAACAAAAAGGTGAATGTCCTACAGTGCCCCAGTCAAAGTCCTGATCTCAATCCCATTGAGAATCTGTGGCACTATTTGAAAATTGCGGTCCACAAGCGTCGTCCAACCAACCTGAACAACCTGGAGCAAATCTGCCAAGAAGAATGGGCCAAAATCACTGTGTGCAAAGCTGGTACATACTTACCCCAAAAGACTTAAAGCTATTATTGCAGCGAAAGGTGGCTCTACCAAATATTAATGTGTGGGGGTTGAATACTTATGCAAGCAAGATATTTCAGTTTTTTATTTTTCTTAAAAATATTTCCCGACATAAAACCAATGTCACCTTACAATAATCGATTTTGAGTTTCAGTGTTTTAAAATAAAATATCAAACAGAACGAAATTTCAATGTACCATTTGTAATTCAGTAATATGAGAGAATTGGTCAGGGGTCTGAATACTTTTGCAAGGCACTGTATCTGCCTGCTTGATTTCAGGCAGGTGTACCTCATTAAATTAGTGCCAGGTGCTAATCATCCCGGCTCTTATTTTTTATCTTTTTTTCCCTCCTCCTGCTTTATCACAATACATACAGTGGATGTACGTAATGGTGGTCTACTAGTTAATGATACCGATCGCTTTAATTAATGTTTTTTTTAACATTATCTTGATTGTTTTGATAGTTTAGAAACAGGCAGTTCCATGCATAATATTGGCAGGAGCCAATCCCTGCAGGTGGACACTCGCTTTACGAACATGACGCTGATATGTTCTGTTTAATCTTTCTAGGATCTGCAATTGAGGAAAAAGAAAGCTTTCACTGGTTGCAAAAAAGAAAGCTTTTATTTGAATACATGGACTATGTTTGGCAGAAGTTATTCAAGGTTCCTGTCAGAAATATGTATGGAATGTGTTATACCACGCACTCAGTTCAGATTCTACAGTGTCTGGTATATTTTATTGCATTCTGTAGGAATTAAACAGGGATTGAGATAGATGTTGTCTTATTTCTAGGTTAAAAGGCGTGCTGGAGCGTGAGAAAGAGGAGATGGCTGAAGCTGAAATCATTAAAGATTCTCCTGACTCCCCTGAACCACTAAACAAAAAACCCCGCCTGGCAATAGAGGAAACACCGCCAGTGGAAAAAGCAAAAGGTACAGCCCATAGCTTTTATTGCAAAAGCCCTGTCTTAGATGCAACATGAGTGTAATAAAAGTATTCATATTTGTGCAGAAACAATCAACATATTCTGTAATCTAGTAATTGCCTGTCCTATTACTGAATATAATCTAAACTGCAAGAGTACTGCAGTATACTGCAACTCCATTAGCTGCATAGTTCCTAAACATACAGGTTTTAGAAAATGGAAATATGTATTTTCATTTTAGACACAATACCTGGTTCTACATTAGGTTAAAGAAAGTTTCCGTGCCTAGGCCATTTCACCTCAGCAGTGTCTTCTGAGTGTAAGGATGTCAGGCAGGAAGCAGCTGGTTGGTAATGACAGGAACAAAACGTTGAAGGGATGGATACAATTTCATTCTGAGATATAGTGTTCCTAATGAATACAAAATGAGCAAGAAAGTACACCACTGTCAGAAAGCCTGGTTTGCCAGCCTAGTGAGGTACCAGACAGCTCGTTTACTATAACATGTTTGTTGCAGTATATAACAAATGCACGTGCAAGGTAAGATTTATGGAACTGTTTTTTTGGGTTTTTTTTTTTAGCTACAATCACGTCAATCCATATATATATATATATATATATATATATATATATATATATATATATATATATATATATAGTAGTTTTTGGGTTTTTTCTGACTTTTGTGTTTTGTCATTGATTAAATCTACATGTTGTGTCTGTAGGTCCTGTGTCATTACTTGCTATGTGGACCAGCAGGATAAATACAGCCAATTCCAGAAAGCATCAAGAGTTTGTTGGACGTTTAAACTCTGTAAACAACAAAGCTGAATTATACCAACACCTCAAAGAAGAAAATGGGTTTGTATCTTTGAGCGTTACATGGATTACTAATTCTTATTTGTATATTTTTGCAGCATAGTGTTCCATAACTTTTTACAGCTCATTCTGTAAAATAAAGAATGGATAAAATACTTACATTTTAAGTCTAAGTTAAATGGGAATTGAAAAGTTCTTCAATTTGTTTATGATTTTGTTTAAAGGGTTAATGTTACAGGAAATGTGAAGATTAATTGTTTCTACTTTATGTATGGGCACTTTTTTTAAAATAAAAATGGGGGTTTTACCTGTTGTGACAATGTTTTCATGTCATTCAATCTTCTTTTGATTGTAGGAAGGACACTCATGAAAATGGAAAGGCTAGCAGATAATGAAGATAACTGAGAAAGAGAGAGGATTTATATGACCACTTGAATTAGCCCAGAATAATTTGTACAGAATGTTTTTTTTTTAATTTTAGTATGAATTGACAACCAGTTGGCTGTGGTTGACTGAATTATCCAATTTTCCATCTTTTGTAATGTTTATAAATACACATTACGTCATCTGCCTGTGGAAAGTGACAGCTAGAGATTCTTTTTACAAAAAAAAAAGTTTTATACAGACGCTTTGAGTTTGTGACAAAAAATAAACAGTAATGTAATTGATGCATTTGTTCTGTTTTATTTAATCACATTATACTGAGTTTATAGTCAACTTCCTACTAGAAGTGTAATGATACACTGTACAATTTGATACTTATCACTATACACAAGACATGATAACATACAACTCTTTTAAGGCTGAACTTTTTTTTCATAATTTATGATACACTTGATGTACTACAAATAGTGGTGTAGGGCTCAAGTTGGCCTTTTCTCAATTTGATCAAATTATTTATTGTAATTGTTTAATACCCTTTTTGTTAAATAAATATATATATATATATATATATATATATATATATATATATATATATATATATATATATATATATATCAGTACTGTGCAAAAGTTTTAGGCAGGTGTGAAAAAATGCTGTAAAGTAAGAATGCTTTCAAAAATAGACATGTTACAAGATTATATTTATCAATTAACTAAATGCAAAGTGAGTGAACAGAAGAAAAATCTAAATCAAATCCATATTTGGTGTGACCACCCTTTGCCTTCAAAACAGCATCAAGCATCAATTCTTCTAGGTACACTTGCACACAGTTTTTGAAGGAACTTCGGCAGGTAGGTTGGCCCAAACATCTTGGAGAACTAACCACAGTTCTTCTGTGGATTTAGGCAGCCTCAGTTGCTTCTCTCTCTTCATGTAATCCCAGACAGACTCGATGATGTTGAGATCAGGGCTCTGTGGGGGCCATGCCATCACTTCCAGGACTCCTTGTTCTTCTTTACGCTGAAGATAGTTCTTAATGACTTTAGCTGTATGTTTGGGGTCGTTGTCATGCTGCAGAATAAATTTGGGGCCAATCAGATGCCTCCCTGATGGTATTGCATGATGGATAAGTATCTGCCTGTACTTCTCAGCATTGAGGAGACCATTAATTCTGACCAAATCCCCAACTCCATTTGCAGAAATGCAGCCCCAAACTTGCAAGGAACCTCCACCATGCTTCACTGTTGCCTGCAGACACTCATTAGGTGTACGCTCTCCAGCCCTTCGGCTGAACAAACTGCCTTCTGCTACAGCCAAATATTTCAAATTTTGACTCATCAGTCCAGAGCACCTGCTGCCATTTTTCTGCACCCCAGTTCCTGTGTTTTTCGTGCATAGTTGAGTCGCTTGGCCTTGTTTCCACGTCAGAGATATGGCTTTTGGCCGCAAGTCTTCCATGAAGGCCACTTCTGACCAGACTTCTCGGACAGTACATGAGTGTACCAGGGTCCCACTGTTTTCTGCCAATTCTGAGCTGATGGCACTGCTGGACATCTTCCGATTCTGAAGGGAAGTAAGCATGATGTGTCTTTTATCTGCTGCAGTGCGTTTCCTTGGCCGACCACTGCGTCTCACGGTCCTCAACGTTGCCCGTTTCTTTGTGCTTCTTCAAAAGAGCTTGGACAGCACATCTGGAAACCCCTGTCTGCCTTGAAATTTCTGCCTGGGAGACACCTTGCTGATGCAGTATAACTACCTTGTGTCTTGTTGCTGTGCTCAGTCTTGCCATGGTGTATGACTTTTGACAGTAAACTGTCTTCAGCAACCTCACCTTATTAGTTAGTTTGGCTGTCCCTCACCCAGTTTTATTCCTCCTACACAGCTGTTTCTGTTTCAGTTAATGATTGTGTTTCAACCTATATATTGAACTGATGATCATTAGCACCTGTTTGGTATAATTGTTTAATCATACACCTGACTATATGCCTACAAAATCCCTGACTTTGTGCAAGTGTACCTAGAAGAATTGATGCTGTTTTGAAGGCAAAGGGTTGTCACACCAAATATGGATTTGATTTAGATTTTTCTTCCGTTCACTCACTTTGCATTTAGTTAATTGATAAATATAATCTATTAACATGTCTATTTTGAAAGCATTCTTACTTTACAGCATTTTTTCACACCTGCCTAAAACTTTTGCACAGTACTGTATATATACAGTATATATATATATATATATATATATATATATATATATATATATATATATATATACACACTTATTTATTTATTTATTTAATATATAACAATATATTCATAACAATACATTTCACATCTACCAGTAAGGATTCTTTATTACACACAATGTATACATTCCATCTCCTTTTACATTGTGTATATATTTATTTGTAGTCTTACATTTTGTTTTATTCAAAAGATACAAGCCTGTCATGAGGTATCAGAATAATAATTTCTCTAAAAGTCACTGCTTCCAATAATAATGCAGTGGATTAGATTTTATTATAAGGCCTTTTTGTCTGTGCTTCAACAATACTGGAACTGAGCTCATAGGGAGGTGGCAAGTGGTACTTTGGAGGAGAGTGAGTGGGCAAGTTGTCTTTTTGATAGAGCATGTTGAGAATAATGTTTTTATGAGTTAAAGGTATTCTCTGAGGCTGACACCAAGTTACCCATAGTTGAGGTGGTGATGGTGGAGGAACATCCTGATGAAACAATGGTGGCTTCCTTGGCCTTAAGGTGTCTAACTCTAGGTGACCAGCTGCTCTGTCATTCTAGAACAAAAGTGCAAGAGCGATACATTGTAACTGCAAGAACTTCTGATGTCTTTTCCCAGATGTGCTTTTGTTGATGAGACTGGATACACGTGGCTTCTGGAAGAGAGACTGTTGGTTAGGGGGTGAGAGGGAATGTATCACCTGGGGTGTTATATAATAAAGCTGTAGATGTGAAACGGTGTGTGCTAGTTGGTTGTTGAATATGTGGAGCTGTAAAATATAACACTGAAGATGAGAACTGCTCTCTAACGGAGGGTGAGGGATGGAGGAAAGGCACTGTACTGGTAGAAAAGCTGTGGGTTTCTGCTGTTGAAGAGACTTGCGGTGTAAAGTGATATGATGTGAAGAGAGCATCAATAGTAACTGCAGTGGAATGTTCTGCAGGCAGGGGAGTAGAACTATGGATGTCTACTTTATATGTCAGTGTTGGAGCAGGCCCCATAGAGATGGTAGGTGTTTTAGCACTAGGCTGTTGAATAAGGGAGCTTTCATCATCCAGCCTGGTCGTTTTCTTATCTGGGTATATTAATGATGATGCACCAAGAGAGACAAAGGGGATGAATGATGTTAAATACTCTGATAGCATTAACATATTCAATGATGACTCCATAGGCAGTGTGGCCAAAATGCTAGGGATTAATGAATCTTTAAATGGTAATACAGAAATGTTAGACACAGGTTATGATGGCTCCAAACAGTATTGTTGTTGGAAACACATCTAGAGAGCAATGAAGATAGCTGTGAGGGTAGTTCGAGTGCTGAATGACTAGATTGGAACGAATCTTCTTTGACTGATGGAATGGTGAGTGTCTGAGAGACTGACAGGACAAAGTATAAATGAGAGAGTTCGGATTGTATCTGGCTTGAAGGCAGGTTTTTCCGATTTACCAGTAGGTGGCACTATTTTCATCAGAGCTGTTAAAGAGACTGCAGGTTCAGAGAATAGAAGCCCACTGAAACTTATGGCAGGTAAAAGCAAAGAAAGATACTGGGTGGATAATAATACTGAATAGGAGACTTTGTATGGGGATAATGCAGTGGTGGAAGCAATATGGTACAAATCTGTTTCTGTAGCAGTTTTAAAAATTAAAACTTTGCTGACCTCTTCTGATGAAAGTGAAGAGCTTTTCGTCACAGAGCTTTTAAATTGTGAAGAAGGAATGGCTGGGTTAATACTGCCAAATGCGCTGGAGTATGTCACGCTTCCAGAAATGTCATCCAACAGCGGCTCTGTGGAAATCACTGCCATATTTATTGTGCTAAATATTTTAACACTCTGAGGGAAGAGTGCACTAATATAAGAGACCTGAAGACTACTGTGTTCTGAGTCTGGTGGCTGAGAGGCAGTGATAGAAGCTGCTGACGTGGGTGTTGTAGCAAATGAGAATGAAGTGAAAGGAAACACTGAGGTGTCAAAGTGGGTGCTTGCAGTCACCTCCTGGTCATCCATCAATAGGCTCAGATGGCCGGACAGGTCTGTCATGAAACCTAGTTGACATAAAAGGATGAAACAAATTATTATTGTGAGACACAATAAAAACCTTGTCTACCTATCGATCTATCTATCTATCTATCTATCTATCTATCTATCTATCTATCTATCTATCTTTCTTTCTATCTAGCTAACTCATGGCAAGGTATGGTTTCACGTCTGAGTGCTTCAATCAAGCTTCATTTTAAAATGTTCTGTCAATATACACACCTGATAACACTATTTAATTAGCTCTGCATCTTGATTTTAATTGACGTTTCCTGGCAACTGGAAACACCACTGTCATCCTGTCTGATTCTCAATAATGTAATACTAGTTTATCCTGCCTTTTATTATCCTTCATGCACATACTGCTTGTCCTACCTTTCATTACAGTACTGTTTAACTTTTTTTTAAACTTGAATGCTACGTTAAATTGAAATTGGATTTGTTTTAGTTAGTAAAAAGTTATTAAACATGGTAACTTACTATTTTAAAATAGAATTTTACAACCACAAGTCCACTGAGTAAAGATGATTTAGCTCCTTCTTCTTTTTTTTGTGTTGTGGGGGTGGGGAGGTAAGGACATGGAAGGTGCAAGCTGGTGACCTTTAGACTAGTGTTTAGCCCTTTTGTGCTCTGCTTTGTTTGCTTTGGATAACAAGATGTATCTTTTTCAGGATTCCTGTTTATTTTCACAATACCGCTGTTAAATGCTATGTGTATATTTTGTACATAAAGAAACTTTTCTGGGAATGCAGTCATTTATCATTCTAATGGAAACATACTAATATTATGTCCTGTATTCATTGCTGAACAGTCACACTGCCAGATCAAATACCTTTAAGATACAATGAGACTAACCATTCTGTTTTATCTGATGTAAAATCAATAGATACAGTAGTACATCACACTGTCGGATGACTGTTTTTTTTTTCAAAGTCTGTTTTTATGTGAATAAAAAAAAATTACACTCATACAATTTCTCTAACAGCAGGTTATACTGTTACATAAACATCAAACTTTATTTTATCATTTTTAAATGACTTATGTGTTGAAGATTTACACCCACTGTGTGTTACATCAGAGCACATCGGTTTGTGTTTTATTATTATTATTATTATTATTATTATTATTATTATTATTATTATTACTGTGTGGTGTCTGGTGGTAGTTATTATTATTATTATAAGGCTTGAGATGGGAGTGATTGGAAAATAGTTTTCCTTTCAAATAGGCATTTACAGAAAAGCTACCTGGGCTTACAGGGTTATCTTGAATGACAAACCTCTCTTAGAAATTATGAACAAATGTTGTTCACTTAAATTTTAAATTAATTTCTAACAAAATGGGAACAGCATTAATTTCAGCTTTTCCTATACTATGAACCTTCTTATTATCAAGCTATTCCTATTATACTGAATGAGGAAAACACATAGTCCAAACATGTTGAATAAGGTTTACCTAAAATGAGTTAATATTTAGGTTTACTGTATGTCCAGGCATGGCTTTACTTTCAACATCATGTAAAACTGCCCTACTGAAGACTCTCTTAAGCGACAACAACTCAAAATATTAGGGAGACCAACATAAAAGTTTTAAAGCCTTTAAATATTTATTCTAAATATTGAAACAGTATTTTGATTACACAATTATTTTCTTAACAAAGCAGAACAAGGCATACAAATACACAAAACACATACTATTGCAAAAGCATTAACATATTGTAAAACACATTTTGGGTCAACATTGTGTCAGGTTTGATTGTCAACTATATTGGTTTGATTGACAACTATATATATATATAAAAATATTACAGACTTCCTCAAATGTCATTTAATCTATTATTGTTATTATTACAGAATTGTGTTTAAAAGTAAAGGATCACAGTAAGTCCTGCCTGCTTTTAATTGCCAATCGATATATTTGTCATTGAAACTAATACATGTCCAACAAAACCAATGTAGTTGTGTATCAAACCGATATGGTTGTCATTCAATGTACTGTAGTTGTAAACCAAAACGATGAAGTTATCACTCAAAACGAGAATTGTAATTTACAACTCTTGGTTTGAATGGCAACTACATCGGCAGTTTAACTATATTGGTTTGATTGTGAACTATATCAATGCAGTTGACAATTAAACACATATAGTTGTTAATCAAACCAAAGAAATATGTTATTCAAACCAAGATAGTTATATTTTGTCCGGATACCCAATACAGTATATACCTGTACCTATATATATATATATATATATATATATATATATATATATATATATATATATATATATATATATATATATATATATATATATATATATATATATATCCTTGAACTGCGCCTCATTCCAAAGTTGCAGCAATCGCTTCCTATATGGTCTGTGATAGGCTCTGTATGTTAAGACAAGCCCGTCTCCTCCCAGCAGCGAATGTGAAAGAAACACAAAAAATTGCTCTTCAGCCTTTTCTGTCACAGGAAGAACTGAGGCAGGTTCTTAACTGATAGTGAAAAAAACCCAAAACGTATTGCATCACTGTATTAAAATGATCATATAAAATGCATTTTGGATAGGTTATTTACGTTTGGTAAGCTGCATATTTGTAACAGTTTGTTTATTGGAACAGACTTTGGAACGTTGATTTATTGGTTACTTGTTGCTTACTGGAGTGGCAGCGTTTCAGGAATCCAAGAAAGGGGTGATTATAAAAAAAATGAGAAAAAATGTCTGAACCGAGGTCCAGTTTTCTTCACATTGGGGATATTGTCTCCCTCTACGCAGAAGGCACAGTCAATGGCTTCATTAGCACTTTGGGGTAAGTATCTGCGATTCTTTGCTGGCATGCAAGGATTTGATCTCACTCTTGTTTGAAATACAAATTAGCAGGATTAAAAATACAAATAAAAAAACATATAGTTATTAAAATGTGCAAACCTATGTAAATTAAGCAGGAATTGTCATATCTGCGTATTAAAATAATGGTGTTATGCACACTACAGTTTGGATGTAGTGTTTGTTAAGAACGTAGGAAGTAGGAAGTGATCAGACAGTTCACTAAAAAGGCCCGTGGAATAAGTTTTTTTTTTATTTTTTTTTATTTTGTCTATCTCATATTGTATATTTTAACGTACAGACAGTTGACTGTGATGGAAAATAATACAACAAATATGCTGTAAATGTACCGGTAACCGTTCTTTATGTAAAAACTTTTTTTGCATATAGGCAAAACCTGACTGGTGATGACCTCTTTGGGCCTTAAGTTTGACAGCTTGCCAGCATAATAGGTATTTTTTTTATTTGTAAAACATTGTGACAATGACAGTCGACTGGCCATTAAATATAATTAAGCACCACTGTTTTATTTCAAGTCTAATAACATTTTGATACGGAATGCTACGACTTCATAGTTTTAAATATGTTCAATAGGAAAATCGTAATCATAATTTAAAATAATAAAGCACAATATTTTTTTTAAGAATGCCCGTCTTCCACTATAATTCAGCTCTGAATTCCAATTGTCCAAAAAAAAAAAAAAAAAGTTTTCAGTGCTCACTCTGACCAAGACCCCGATTACTCTACTATGCAGCCAGTAAGTGGAAGTGCATGTCAATATAAGTCGTGTATAGTCAGTGTGTTAATATATACTACATAGATTACTTTTAACCTTTATAAAACCCGGTTACGAAAAAAGGACTACCTGCAATGTGTTTGTCTACTTCGTTTTTGTTACAGAGTCGAAACTTTTGGTACATTTTTGTCTGTAAAGTCTAACTTTAATATACCCAGTGCTCCCTTAGAAACCAGGAAATTAAGATCATTATGTTATCTCTTGTATCTGACTCCTAAAGTTGATCAGTTTAACGCCAAAATGTTCCAATTGGTTCAGGGTACTTTGATTTCTCCATCCCAATACATTGGCATGTCTCAATTTGAATTCCAATTTTCAAATATTATTTCAAGTGCTAATTTTGTTACAAACCCCAAATGTTTTTTTTTTTTCGTTTTTTTAATACTGTGTTCATAGAAAAAAAAGTATCCCAGTTGCTGAAAAATGTAACATTAAAGGGCTGAAGTAAAAGTGTTCCATTGAAGAACATAACCTTTGGTTAGTAAATAATGATAACTTCAGTTGTCAAGCACAGGAAATGTGTCATAACAGTTTCCTATGCTGGCCAGTGCTAGCAAAGTGCTGTTGCTTACTGCAGGATCTCTATCATGCAACGTGAAAAATTGCTTGGATGATTATTTTAATCCCACTATTAAAATTAAATGTGAAATGACTGTTAATAAATGCTTGAGCATGTATTTCTGTGCGTATAATATGACAACATTCTAATTTAAGACTAGCCAAGAGGTGTACCTTTCTTAAAGCCATGTGTCCACTTTTCTATATATGGTAATATTGAATTATTTGATTTAATTTCAAAAAAATCACCATAAATGCTTGTAAAAATACAGCAGTGGTCATGGCTTTGTTTGTATTCTGACACACTTTCCTTTGAGACAGGAGAATAATAACCTGGGTTGGGGTAAAAAGAAGTGCTGTCAGTAACACTGTAGAAAGGTTGTATGGTTACAGTGAGAAGCATTGATTCAACGTGAGTCGGTAAGGTTCCTGAATTGTAAAGTTCACCCCTGTAGTTGAAATTAACATGATGCAGAAGAATCACACCCTTGCCTCTTTTGCGGAGCAGAGGGTTAAGCAGCAATGGCTCTTGGGAAATGTGCCTCATTTCTATATCAGACCTGCTTGCTCTCCCACCCACCTTTCGTAACACGGATGGCTTTGAGTCTGTACTTCATGCTAGTAGAGGCGCTGGCATGTCTTTGCAACAGACCCTGGATGCAATTGCTCCGCAACACTACCAATTTAGTCTTTTTAATAATTAACCAAATATACAACATATGTTGTCATATGTGTGTATTTAGAAGACATTGGGACATGTTTTGAAGCAAGGCCAATTTTCTAAGAGGAATACAATAATTGTGATGGTATAAAACTTGAAGCAACTTAGTTGCTGGAGGGATCAGTTAATCTATTGCTCTGAATAGCTTATTGCTTATTTTTATGCAATTAAAATATGTTTTATTTGAAAATGTGGGACCTAAAATATGTCAACAGGGTAGAAGGGTTTTATCTTTGAAATGTTACATACTGTATCAAAATGACACTTGGTAAGAAGGTCTATATAGACATTATCTTCAGAAAACAGAACAAAGCCTTTTTTAGTTTTTTCTATATACATGAAGAAAGAACAGTAAATCCATTGTAGTCCTCCTACACATGTATCTTCATTTAATGTTTTATGAACAAAGACCCCTGTTTCTTGAAAATTGTAACCACAGCAATTTCTGCCAATTTGTGGTGAGAAACACTCCTATGCAAACAATCCTGCATAGACGATCTTTTTCATTGAAAGGTTTACCCAGTGATTTGATTTCTTTTTAAAAGGTAGCACTAGTAACTATTTATTCTGATGTCTTTGTAGTTATTTTAAAAACCTCCATAAGAGTACCTTGACTTGTTGTGAAGGGCTGTCTTGGGTCACAGAATATACATAAACCCTTGTACTGTACCCGTCTAGCAGCAATCCCAGCACATTTTATAGAAGGAGGCTCTGGTTCTAGAGTTGCCAAGCCCTTAAATATGACATAACACCAATCTAGTTTGTGAAAATGTGCAACATATTAAAAGTCATTTTAAGTGACCTTCCTTACGTGATAATAGGCATCTCTGTAGATATAAAAGCATTACCCTTTATTAATGGCCCATTTTCCATTCATACCTTTTGCTTTCTAAACAACTCCTTCAACATAGTTAACGTTTGGACTGTAGATGCATTTAGCAGAAGCTCCAAGTTCATGTGTTGAGTAGTGAACATGAGAACTGTAAGAGTGTGGCTGTAGTGTGCATGCAAACACTAATAAATACATCTGGGTGGCCAGATCGGTTGGTTTAAAATGCAATGTATCATTTAACTTTGTATGAATGAATCCTGGTTATGCTGTTTATTCAACCACAAGCTTTATTGGAATGAAAGTGGTGTCCGTTGTCTTTATTGATACACAGTAAGGTAGTCCAGGTTAGTCTGGCAGAATGTTTAATTGTGGCCTGCAGGGCTGGCTAGTGCCTCTTTAGTTGTAACTCTTGTTTTTGTTTTCTATAGTTGCTAGATTATTCTGTACCAATGTAAATATAACTTATCTATTAAAGAATGCAAAACATATGTGACCCAGCCACCTGTAGATTTTGCAGGAAAGGCGCAAAGCATGCAGGTTTTCTGTAATTCACTAACTCCGGGTGTCCGACTGCCTTGCAAATACCCTTATTAGTTTCCAGTTCTGCTTTAAGGGCTTTTCACGCTAGCCATTTCGACCTGGGGCGACCCCGGGACGAACAGCAAGTGCTTTCACATTGCCAGCTTCAACCCGAGACTAAACTGTTTTACCGGGGTGAACTCACCCCTGACAGAAAGTAGGGTTGAGAATTTCAACCCAGGACGAAGCGCTCACCTCAGGTTGAAAAATTAAATGTGAATGCAACAGGATTACGCTCGCTTCGGGTTGAAAACATGCGTGACAGTAGCCACAAACAAACGTCAAGGGGCAAAGTTCACACACCCGCGAACAGAAAAAAAAAATGGCAAAAGTGTTATGGAGCGATGATGAGGTCCAGGAGTTCCTCAGTCTTTGGGCAAATGAAAATATCCAGCGGCAGCTGGATGGAACAAAAATAAACTTAAAAGTAGCATCCGGGATTGTAATTGTTGTACCAAGCTTGTTGTACATGAGCCCTCCTTCGCAAAATAATCAAAAACAATGAAAGCCGTGTCGGGAGCCATGTTGGATATTTCCTTCCGCCACTGTGTTTGACATGGGTTGAAAATATGCAATGTGAAACAGTCACGTCCAACCCAGGGGCGAATCTTAACCCGAGAATTGTAGAGCACGGCAAATGTGAATGCATGTAGGGCTGAACTCAGGGGGGAGTCACCCCAAGGCCACCCCGTGTCGACTCAACCCGGGTTTTGGTGGTGTAGTGTAAAAGCCCTTTAGAAAAGGGACTCTAACTTATGACTTTGTGTACCTACCTATCATGCAAATTCCTAAGTTTGTGTCACTTGCCTGACTGAAATGCGGGTAGTGTTTTCAAGATTTCTACAAGGACTCCTGATAAATGTCTGCATTGTTTGGGTGATGTTGAGCATACAGAAGATATGTCTGGGTGTTTTGCCAATCCTTTCAGATGAAAACAAAATCTATTCATTTGTGTGAGTATGTGATGAAGTATGTCGTCTCTGTCGGTTTGCCCGGTCAGACTGTTTTCAGGAGGTCACATGTTGCCCTTGCAGGGTTTATCAGGGCTTTTGTGTTGTGACAAAGGATAAATAAAGATGAGGTTGAGCCTCTCTCAAATAATATGAAGTCTAGCATTCCACAGGACATGTCCCAGTTTACTGTATTTATATACATTAAATTAAAGCAAATCTTACTGCTCACACCTCCTGGCGTGTCAAAGTTTCTAGATGGCGCTGTGCATCTGACTGGTCATATTTTTGGATGAAGTCCGCTGCCATCTGGTAATGTACGTTGTTTATCAGCTTACTGCGTGGTCAGTAAACATTGGGCTCAATCTGTAAACTGTTATTTGCATTGTTAAATTTGCCATTTTATTATGATGAATCGGAGATATACAGAGAAACCAATTGCATGGTTTTTTTTTAAATTTTTTTATACATGTATAGGTACGTGTGTGTGTGACGGCCGTCAAGTGCCACAGACAAGAGGAAGGGAGGTGTGGTCCAAAATGTTGTGAACCACTGCTTTATTTATTTATTTATTTATTTATTCAGTAGTCTTTTTTTCTATGTCAATAGAATATAAGTTGAAGGTTAAAAGGCTGGGTGTACACCAGCCTCGTGATATTACAATTACACAAAGTGAAGCTTTTGTGTGTCCATGCATCTTGTTTGGAGGGGATACAGCTTGGACCAAAACCTTCAGGGCACTTTTTCAGAGACCTTACAACTGCAGAGATCACCCTTACTTCCCCAGTAACAACAGAGGAATCAGAGAGATGTTTCAGTACACTGAAACGTATAAAGACTTTCCTGCGCAACACAACGACCCAAGACAGACTTAACGCTCTTGGTGTACTGCTGAGCAAAAAGGAGCTTATCCGCAGTATTCCTGGCTTGAACCATCAGGTCATAGAAGTGTTTGCTTCTCAAAAAAAGAACAAGGGGCCATTTCCTCTACAAATAAGGAAGGCTTTCATTTAATATGCTTATAACGTTATTATGAACAACACACATTTTAACTGAGCACAATATTAGTAAATTCTGAAAATAAATGTTTTTTTTTTTTTTTTAATAGCCCAGCCCCTCTTGACACTGCTCCCATGTCAACAGAGCTTGTAGTCAGAAGGTGCCGATTTAAGTGAATGCTTATTCACATATAAGAGCTCTGCCAATTTTAAGTGCAGAGTCTGTTTAAGGAGTTCATAATAGCCATATTATGTATAGGAACCAAATCTTCAGAAATCGGTTCTTTTTTAAAAATGTTATTCCAAACCCTTTCCTTATTGGAGAACCCTGCATTTCCCATGATATTAAATGGTGCTATGGGGGTGTACATTTCTTCTAGAGCTGTTTGAAGTTGCAACTCTTTGTTGTTAAAAAGTTTTAAAAAATCATATCAGAATCTAAAACTACCATGCTAATGGGGAGGTTTACTCTTACTATTATTTTGTTCTGCTGCCTTTTACCTCCAAATAATCGAGCTATAATTAGACAGCTTTGAGGTCGTAAACTTTACTGAATGTACAGCCATGGAAGGTGTTGATGTTTAACTAAATAGCTGTTAGAACGTTTCGCCCGGGGGTATAATGAGTTAAAGTTTTGACCTTCTTGTTTTCTAGTGTAAGGCCTACCTGTTAACCTTGTTATAAGTTAGTGGGTCGTGTGTAGTGTTTCTCATATTCTATAGATGTCATCTCGTGCCGCTTGGGCAAGAGGACCGTGAAGCGAAGAGGAGCAGTTCTAGCCATATAGCTATACAATAAGAGACACTCTACACATGACGTATTAAGTTATTATAAATCACACAAACGAAGACTCTGGAATTGTTTGAAAATTTTAAAAAATATATTTTTTTTTTGTGAAATATAACCCCCCCGGTCATGAAATGGGTTGGTCCAAAATCAACATATCGTGGTGAGACTGTAGTATTTATTAAAAACAAAAGTGCAGCCGGAGAAACTTGTGTTTTTAAAAGTTTGTAGTGATTTCGGTAATATTTTCTTTGGAGAAACTAGTGTGAAGTTCATCAAAATTTAAAGAAAGATAATTTAATAGGATAATCCATTTTACAAAAGGTACCAGGTATGTGTTTTTTAAAAAAAAATTAATTTAAAAAAAAAAAAGTTTTTTGAATTAGTTCAGGTGGACTTTGTTCGGGCTGACGTGCAGTTTGTAAAGAAACACGTGTTATACCTAACATGTATTTTCATTTGAAAACAGATATCTGCTATAACACTAGGTTCATGGAAGTTCCCAGTTTGCTTGCCTTACAGGAAGTCTGTTACTACTTTACTTCCTTGTTCATTTCACCCCCGCAGTGTCTGCTGGGTTAAAGAATGTTACTGGCTGAAAGCCTGTCAGTCAATATGGGAAGCAGCTAGAAACAAGCCAGTCAGGGGGTGGGTACGATGTCACTCTCCAGGTGAAATGACCCAGGATGTGCGAGATAGTCTAAATGCATGGCTTGCAATCAGATATTTATTTAACCTAGTGTAGTACCAGATTTCATGTTTTTTTTTTTTTTTTAAATTAAAAAAACATTTGCTAAAATATGTGTTTCCCCTTGAACTGTTAATCCATCTGTTTAATACTCTGGATGTAGTTGATCTACTTTTTCAAGTTACTGCTTTTTGTGTTTATAGTCATGTTGGGGAGTATATGAACAACTAAAATATCTATATTTTTTTTTCATTCAAACAAAATCCTAATATAGGGCTTTGTATAGCTGTTGAGTAAGGTATTTTAGTCTGCTTTTAAATTCACAACCACATTTTGCAATTCTAATGCATTGATTTTTCTCATGCTCATGCGACCTACTGTAGCAATGATAACTATATGCTCTACTTTTCAAATTACAGTCTTATTCTTGCAGTTGGAAACAGACTCTCAAAGATTTCATAGTTATTAACTAGAAAAAATAACATGTGAACTCAGACTTCACACCACTATCAATTAACAGGAAACTGGTTCCAGAGATTAAACAACATAGTGGGCTGTGTTGATGAGAAGGGCATGTTTTTTATCAGGCATTTAGTGATGAGGAAATTGTTTTTAGTAGATTTGGAACACTGTCAGTTTTAAACCAAGCCCCCTTTTTTTAATTCACTCAGCAGGTTCACAAGCAGTAACTGAGGGTGATTTTCAAAATGTAAATTTAAAAGAAAATAAAAAGACCTTCCTTTGTCATTTCTAACTGAATCTATATTTAGTTCATATTTTCTGTGGAATATTACTGAGCAAATCCTAACTACAGATGTAAGATGTTGTTCTTCCCAACAACACAGGAGGATTCTGCAGACACAGTGCATACAGTGGTGCCAATAGTGTACAGTAATTATTGACTCCCACTGCTACTCGGTTATTTGACAATGAGATAACTGTCAGTAACAATAAATATAGATCAACGGCTGAGGAATAGTCTGTGCAACTGCACAGGGGCCCATGCAGTGATGTCCTTCACATTTATGTTGCAACCGTCATATTCGTATCATTGTAGCTACTGGTGCCAGTAATCCTCCCACGTTTCAGTGGGTACTGCTATTCTCCTAATTATGCTTAAAAACAAAATGGAATTTCCTAAAACAAAAATCTTCTCCTGCAACTTTCTTTGCAATGAGGCTGGTACTGGACACTGTTTTATGTCTTGTCGGCGTCCCGATTAATATATATATATATTTGATTAATTCATTACCTGTGCACATACTAATCATACAGGTCCTTACTTGCAAACCACATGACCTTCCCTGCCTTAGTTAAATATTACTTTCATGTTGTGTTTTTGCACATGGCTTGATTTTATGTTTATTCATTCTGCCATAGTGCGTTCCAGATGGACTGCGTAAAGGGTCTTTACACACTGAAAAAATATTAATAACATATGATATTTAAATGTAATGCGTAACGAATATGCAGAGCGATTTTGCTGCACACGCATGTTATCAGGCTGCTTGTGTTTCCCGGCATCACAATGGTCAATTGTGAATATAATGCATGCGGTAGCTAGAGAATGCTGGGACAGCGAATTGTAGTCTGCCTGGGAATTGCCAGAAACATGTGACTAATAAGTCCAGGTTTTCAATAAAAATAAACGGATGGTTGAATCCACTCACTTGCAATGCGTGTTTGTGACTGGAAAATAAGAGACTGGGTTTTTGATTTTGGATTCTGGGTTTATCTGTGCCGGCATAGTACCCCTCAACCTAACCTCCCAATTTACCTGTCAACCACATTTCTGAAGGGTAAATCTATACAGTAAATACAATATTCTGTGTTTTGGAGATGCTTTATATTGCTATAGCAAGGCGATCAATAAGGAATACAATATTATCATTTCTTTATAAATATATAGTATTTGCATGCAGGCCTTTTGTTAAGTATATTCCATCTGTAGCATTTGTTTCACAGGCATATTGTTTGTGGTCAATAAAACAAATAAGAATAATGGTTGCTTTTGTTTTTCTTGTAAGGCCACATCTTTGTACAGTAGTTCAATGCAAAATGACAGTTAAAGTGTAAGGTTGTTGTTGTTGTTGTTAGCATTAAAGTATGTGCAGTATTTCTTGAAAGTACTCATGACTTCAAGGGAATGTTGCATTTTACTCACCCAAAATACATTTTACTTGTGTCGAAATTGGAGAGTAAATTACTCAATGAACCAAAACCGTATCTGGAGTGCTGCCTATAGTATAGATTTGTTTTCATTATAATTGTGCAAACAGTCAACACATGCAGTCTGCAGCCTGTTAACAAAAGTGTATTTACCTTCCAGATTAGTGGATGACAGATGTGTAGTACAGCCAGATGCTGGGGATCTTGCCAATCCACCAAAGAAGTTCAGAGGTGAGTGAATACAGTATATTCTTTTATGGCAACATTCATCCAAAAACTGGTACCTCAAACAGCACATCAAAACATTCAAACTTTTAAAAAAAATTTATTCCTATTCATAAAAATTCAAATGAATACAGGGGGTACAACAATATTAGTCTTCTGACCCAGTGACTGTAGCAACAGTAATTACACATGGAAGTTGTGAAAAAAGCAGGTGACCCAGACTTTACTCACTTACTCAGAATGCTCTGATATGTGCCACTTTCTCCGATAGATAGTTTATTATTATTATGATGATGATGATGATGATGATGATGATGATGATGATGATGATGATGACTTGGGCTTATGTTCACGTAGGGATCGACTACTAGACCGCAATGTCTGGTGAAGAGCATTGTTTGCAGAAGCCAGGATAGGATTCACTTGTTGAGAATGCTTCTGTGGATATTTTTTATGATACGGATGAGTCATTTAGCCTCAAACCCGCTTGGTTTGAGGGCCCGCCGACTCGATGAGGTGATAGACCCCAATGACTTAACTAAGAGGAAATAAAAATGGGAGGTGATTGAGGGAGGTGGTGGTATGTGAATTAATTCCACATAAGGCGGGGGAAGTGTCTGGTGTATTTATAATATCCTGATTGATTAGTAGATGATGTCATCAAATTATTCATCTTTATACAGTAGAATATGAGACCTTTAAATTGCTGGCAATGCATATTTGGTATGATTTTTTTATGTACTTGTAATAAGCACCTCTGACACAAGAACAGCCTCTGTACACAAGCCCCCAAGGAACTTGGCCTACAGCACTGATGGGTTTATCTACCAACATCTCCAAAGGCTGGAGATCTCTTTTTTCATTCAAAACAAACCAAGAAAATAAAGATTTTACATTGATATTGATAGTGAACCAACAGGGGATGCTCGGCCATCTGTTACTTTTTTTTTGTGGGAAAGTCCTTTAAGTGTGCTTTAAAATAATAATGTTATTTGCCAAGATCATCCCCGACATGGAGAAATTTGAGGTTAAGGATCAGCAAAATAGGCATTTTTACCACCTTCAGACACTTTGTTACCATGAGGGTCATGCGTTACAAAGCTCTTCAGTTTTCCAATTCCATGGGGTTTATGTATCATTAACATCAAATGGAGGACATGTCTTCCTAAAAACTGTTAAACTCACTTTGATTAAAATGTCATTCTAGAATGTTGCATGCAACAGTAAAATAATGTTGGACATGTTTTTTTTTTATATATTAAAGTGTGATCAATCTAATTATTTTGGAAGGCTGACATGAAATGACCATATTTAGCGCCTGAATAAATATCTGTATTATGTATCAGTTGAGTAAAGTGTTCTGTTTGCAATGTTAATGAGGTTTTAAACAAGTTTAAAGTCACTGGCAATACCCAAAGTTCAACCATGTGAAACATACAAGAGTTCATTTTCCCAAGGTACCAGTTAGGAATGTTCTTGCAGTTTGTTACTGCTGCCATGAATGTTTCTTTAAATATGATGTAATCAAAATTATTTCAGTGTGTGTAAAAAAAATGTTGTACACGCATTCTAGGGGTTAAAGGACAACATATCACTGGTTTTTTATTATTACTTCTTAAATACATCTGTGGTATTTGGACTGTATTTTAGCAATCGGTTGCTACGCTTTTTTCACTAGATGGCCAATATCTTGTTTCAACTTGGATCACAACAATGATGCACTTGCCATCAGGAATTTTTTCCAAAATAAAGTGACGAATAGCTTTCTTCACATGGCTTTCAATTACAGTAGTATGTTTGAAAATCAGGATAGATGTATGTGTAACTGGACAGAGTCTTAACCACAGCACCAAGCCAGGCTCATTTTCACAAACAGCTGGATTCTACCCTGAAGAGTGAGATCCTTAACAGTTACAGTAAACATGTGTGTTGCTTTTAAACGCTACAATCTGAGACCTTCATAAAGAATGACTACTCATGGTAATATTTAAATAATGTGTGCTTTAATATACGTTAAAACATTTCTGTGACATCACCCTTTGATCTTTTGATTGATTAATTATATAAATCTTCTAACTGAAAGTGGCTTTGAAGAGAAGGACAGTGTGGGGCAGATATGATGTTAACAAATCCAGTTTGTGCTACGAATCCACAGAAAACTGTTGGTTCTTCAATGAAACCACACCAGAATAATTCAACAGAAAAGCGAATACCATTTTGTTACACAACAATCATTTCAGCAATTAGTTAATTATAGTATTACACATTTCAAATGTAACACTGAGAAAAGGGCTTGCGATTTAAGTTTAGCATTTCATATTGTTTGCTAAAAGCTTTATCTTTAATAAAGCGGGAAACCATAGCTAATAGAGCGTCCCAATTTTAGATGACTGAGGTTTGTACCGGCCCATGTAGATATACGTGCGAGGCCCACAGTGCAAATCGTATTGGACAGTGGAGTACAAATACTGTCATAAATCTTAACGTGGATACAATGTCAAGGTATGAAGTTTAATTTATAGACCAGAGGTGGCCAAACTGAGGATCTTCTCCAATTGTTGTGCGGCTCGCGGTGAAAAGCTAGGTAACACATTTTGGCTCGATAAAACTGGAGGAAGAGAAGAAAGAATAATAAACATAAGAAATAAAAAAGCAGTAAAATAAACATGTTTGTTTGTTTGCTTTCTTATTTCCATTCGTGTTTACTGTTATTGTTCTCCTTCTTCTCTTCCACCTAACCAGTACGTTTGACGCAGCGGCGTCAAGCGTGATGACCTTTGACACTCAACGTTCATGACACTCAACGTCTGTGTATTGCGCTCACTTTGTTGTAGTTCGTTGGGGTGTTTATCTTGTTTTTCAAGGCCAGTGTCAATTCTTCTTTTTATTTACCGGTTTGTTTCACCAAGAAAATGGCATTAAGTAAACTCTCGACTAAGAAAAGACGGTACGAGGATGAAAAATGAGGTTTCAAGGCAGAATGGGAAGAAGAATTTGCGTTTACAGAAGAAAGAGGTAAACTTCTGTGTCTTCTCTGCAACAAAATGCTTGCACACTACAAGGGAAGCAACCTGAAACACCACTTTGAAAGTAATCACTGCAGTTTTTCATCTGAATATCCTCCTGGATCCGAATTGAGGAAGTCAAAGGTAACCTCTTTAAAATCACATCTCAGCAGCCAGCAGATGCTACTATCGGCATTTAGTAAAGAAGCTGATGTAACAACTGAAGCGAGTTTTGCTATTGCGTGGAATATCGCTCATGCCAAGCGTCCTTATTCTGAAGGTGAATTTATTAAGAAGAACATTGCAGAAGTGGTGGCAATTTTGAATCCTGATAATAAAAAGCTTCATAAGCTACTAAGCCAAATTCCATCTTCACGCCATACAACAGAGAGGCGCATCTCTCTGATCAGTGCTGCAGTTGTAATCAGTATGAAAAATGACTTGTGTAACTCACAGGCATTCCATTTTTTTTGCAGTTAAATGCAAATAAAAAATCATTTCTTTTAAATTGGCGTTAAAACAGCATTAAATAAAATCCCACAACCAATGACCTTTAGCAGCCCCCCTATCAGCTCTTTGAAAGCTGTGGAGAGTCTTGGAGTCTTCTTGAAAGTCTTGGAGTCTTCTACTCTTAGTTTTCAGCATCACGTTTCAACTGTAGTGAAGTCTGCTTATTATCATTTGCAGAATATAGCTCAAGTCTGTTTGTATCTTGCAGAATCTGACGTAGAAATTTTAATTCATGTGTTTGTTTTATCCCGTCTGGACTATTGTAACACCCTATTGGCTGGTCTACCTTGTAAACTAATCAATCGCTTACAGCGGGATCAGAATACAGCTGCATGAATTCTGACAGGTACAAAAAGATTTGAACATATTACACCTGTTCTTGCATTGGCTTCCAGTGAAGTACAGAGTTATTTTTTAAAATGTTAATGACATTTAAGGCTGTCTCATGCTTACATTAATTATATGCTTTTACCTTATGTTCCTGGACACCAGTTGAGATCTATGTTTTATTTTAGCTGATGCTGGGCTTCTTTCAGATGACTACAATGATAAAACGCAGATGCCTTTTTGTAGATTGGGATGACCTATTTCAGAGTTTTGTTTATATGTATGTATTTATTTTTGTTTTGTTTTAGATATTTTATTGTATATTATATTGTATAGTGTGTTTATTTGTAATGTGAAGCGCTTTGCGATGCCTTGACGTGAAAGGCGCTATACAAAATAATTTTGAATATGTATATATTGCAACACCAAACTATAATTTACACACATACTAACTAATGTCACTGTTTAATAAAAGGAACCCATCATGTGTGTTTTTTTTATTTTATATATATACATCTTGGTTGATATCCCAATGCAAGATTCAATGATAATGTGGCACACGCAACTTTTTATTATTATTATTTTTTTAATCGCTTCGTAGGTGTGTATGATTTGTTAGTTACCGAAATCTCAGTCAGCAACTGAAGATAACAGGATAGCTTTGTACCACTTAATTTGCACTGATGAAACATAACCTGGTTAACAGTACTTATCAAATGCTTAGATGACAGATATGGTTCCATTCTTGTAGAACTTAAGGATAAAACAAAATACATTTTAACAACAAATTGCATTAGTTCCATTACTTAGTTGAGCACAAGGTGGTTTCAATTAATACTTTCTGATTTAAATATAGGCCTACTTTGTGATAGTTTGTTTTATTCAGTCTATTTAAAACAGTAGGTAGTTTATTTTTTAAATCATTTTTATATATAATTATTAGTCAAATAAACCGCTACCGAATAAGACCATTTTGCTACCTACTTTCGAGGCAGGTAGCAAATCCTTACTACTGCCTTAAAAAGTTAACTCTAGCCCTGCTAAAAGCAATACAATTATACATTAACATAATGTAAAAAAAAAAAGTTTTCATAATTACAAATTAATTTCCACATAAACACCCCCTTCTCGTTTTTATTTCACATATCTTCTGGACAGGTTCAGGAACAACACATTTCATCATCACTTAATAAATTTCCATCAATTACATGGACGTTAGAGTTTAACTCAACTTTTGCCTTTCTTTCCTGGTTTTAACCATTGTTCAAACAAGCTACAGCCCACTTACATTTTGCCAGAGTACTTCTCGAAAACTGATCACTGGCAATGACATGTAGGTCTTAATCTGTTTTAGGTTCGACAAAACGATCAATAACTTTACTCTGTTCCCGGTTCACATTCCTTTGTTTTTTTTCACATGTCTAAAACAAAATCCTCGCTACTATCTTCACTTACAACAGACATGTTTGTCTGTGAAAGTGGGATTTCAAACTCTGAAGAACTCATAACAGCATTCCCTTATAACACTCCAAACAGTGAATTACAGAATTATAATTAAACGTCTATAGACACCTCTGTGAAAAATGTTGTTGAATTTGGACATGGACATGCAGGGCCTACAGTGGCCATTATGTATTTTACAAAAAATCCTTATGTTCTGCACTTTGATGGTGGATTTGCTCCAGGGTTGAAAAGCACAGAATATACATGTAAAATGCTTTTTTTATATAGTTTCTGCCTGATTATTTCCTGTATGAAAGTCACACAAAGTAAACTATTTTGTTTTTTGTTTTTAAACAGACTGCCTTTTCAAAGTATGTCCTATGAACAGATATTCAGCACAGAAGCAGTTCTGCAACGCAAAACAAGGAAAACAAGGGAACACCACACAGGGAGCACTGCTGAAGAAACTACAGGTAGTCCTTCTATTACAAGCCTGATCAGTCAACAATGAACCTGCTGTGTGAAAATGCTGTTCAGTAGACCTGGAGTCATTATACAGTGGTGTAGTAGATGCAAATAAGTGCATCTGTTTATCCTATTTTGAACTGGAGAATACAATGAGGGTGTTTGTAATGGAAATCTCTGAGTGCATACATTACACTATTTTACCAGAAAGGCCTGTGGGCATTTATGCACATATATATGCACACGCCTGGCCAAGTTTACATCTTCATTACGATACTGAACAGTTTTTGTAGTATAAATAAAGAAATATTTTTAAAAAAACGGCAATACCATTATCTATACTGTGTGGTGAGTATGCGGCCCTGTGGCACACTACTTCACTTGATAGTTTAAAATGTATGTTCAGTCACCTACGGTATATCGTTTTGCTTTGTTACTGTATGGTGACCTATGATGCCGCAAACAGTAAACCCTTTCATTCTCTTTTTGGTTGTGTTGTTGCGATGTCACCTAGGTCTCTGAGGTAACTTTTGAGTTGTGTAGCAGTCTGAGGGGGAGGAGAGGCAGTTAAACTAGAATGTCTGTCGTGTTGCTTTTTTCTAAATAGTTATTCTTTTGTAGATTCTGTTTTATGTGTGATACACGCAGTTATCTGTCTTTCGAACGCCCTTCCCTAGTTTAAGGAATTGCAAAACCTTTTTTTTGTAATAATCTCATTACTTTCAGTCTTTTTAATTGATTGTTGCTGTCTTACTGTCACCTTGTTGTCAGTGGATGCTTCTAAGTTCAGTTTCTGTAGCAATTGCCAGCACACATAGTTACATCAGGCACATTCACATTTCTTGTAGAATATGCAGTGAGAAAAGAAATACCCAGTGAAAGCATTATTAGCTCAAAATGTTATATAACTGGGACAGATCACTGATAAGTTAAATGTTAATTTTTATGTGTGTGGTGGTGTTTTGTTTGTGTATTTGTGTATTTACATGTTTGTGTGAGTATATGATGTGGTTTTTGCTTTTGTTTTTACAGCATGCTGCCGAACTGGAACAGAAACAAAATGAATCGGAGAATAAAAAATTGCTTGGTGATATGGTTAAATACAGCAATGTTATACAGGTAAATCCAATTCCCCTTTTTTATTTTTTGGACAAAACTTTTTTTGGAGTTATGTAAAAACTCCCCCATGAATGAAGTCATTTTTCAATGTTTAGCCATTTGTACAAACACACTTAAAAGTTTATTTTAGGAAGTCCTTATTGAACAAGACTATTAACCCAAACCATAAAGACGGTATTGTTTGCAGTTTTCTAGATGAAGGTTTTTAATAGTGTGTCAAAGTTTTCAGGATGGAAAAAAAAGTTTCGGGATAAACTATCACGCTACCTGTTTCCTGTGACTGTGAACTTTGCCTGTTTGATTTGAGTTCCTTTTTTTATTAGTTTTATTTCAGTTATTATCTGTGCCCTAAAGATAACATTATAACTTGTGTGCTGTTTCCTAGAGGCAAGTGCTATTAGCTCCAAAAAACAAACACCTTTTTTTTTTTAAACTGAGGTCTTAACACATATCTGTCTAGGCTTATTATGATGCCATACTGTTTTGTGGTGTATGGCTGTGATAGAGGCCATACTGGTGTGCTTAAAAACCAGAAGGGTCCCTGTAAATCTTGCTGCCATGGCATTGCAACACTATTTAAAGGTTTCTAACTGTGAGAGTGGTCATCACATACTGTAGAAGTGTCAAGAAACATCCCTTTGGACAGATTTAGGCTGTGTTGATTATGACTGGTAAGTAAATAAACCTGTTATATAGTCTTACGAGGGGCTCGGTGTGCTGCTCAAAATGATAATGGTAAGAACCTGTTGAAAATGAACATGTAGCCATTATAGTAAGTAGCGGTCACAAGAGCTGAACCGATTCCCCTGCTTGGTGCAAGTAGGTGCTGGACCATGCCATGAAAATGTGACAGTTATTACGTTGGTGAAGTTGCTGTCCTTCAGGTGAAGCATCCTGTTGTAATCTGTTACTTAGCTCAGTATAGTAAATATCTTGTGGCACTATTTTAAAGAATGTTAACTCCTGTACATGTCAAATTCTGGGATTAATAATTTCTCCCTGGTCTGGCATACTATATTAGGTATAGTTGACCTGATACCTGGGTGAATGGGTGTTATTTGGCCATATTTACAGTATTTTATATTTAATTTGAAGCAGTTGTTTGGTGGTGTTGTGTACAATTTAGAATGCCCTATTTCTGTCAGTATTAATATTAGCGTACAGCAGAGTTCCTCAACTGGCAGCCCGTGGGCCGGTTGCCTTCCTGTTGGCCCATCGCGTGTCAGCTGTCCTTCATTACAAAAGCTGTAATTGCTGATACGCAAGATCGTAATGTCGCCGCTATCTACAGGGTATGTGTGTCCCCTAACAAACGTTTTTTTTTTTGGCAGCCTAATCAGGAACAAGTCAGCTGATTGGCCAGCTTTCATTCTGATGAGATTTCATTTTGGCATGCGTCACAAATCTCTGCCCATTTAGCTTGGTGTTAGTGCGATATGAAAACAGCGGTATGGACTAATATTATTTTCTTTAGTGCGGAGAAACTATCTGAATATTCTTACAAACATTGCTGCACATTAATCCACGTCTGTTTCTAAAATGGCAAGTGATGTGTGGTATTAACACAACATCAACAAAGCGATGCTACAGATTTGGCAAGTGAGTCAGAATCGGGGGATACAGGTAATGCACATCACTCTCAAATGCTTCACACTTTCCAAACACTGGCCAAACTAGCAAGGTAATTGTTACGTATACGTGGAGCAAAATTAAGCCGTCACAACCTGTTCTGGAATATTACTGTTTTACATATAGTTTTAGGATGTCAGAGCATTTTTTTTTTTAATCTTGCAAAACACCAGATTTTTGTCTCCAGTTTATTATAGAAAGGCTTGGGAAGTTGAGAGGGGCTGCTGTATGTTTGGCTTTATTATAGAAATACATGAAAAACTTAAGTGCATATGTCTATATTTTCTTTATTTTTCATATGATAAAGTATTTTTAGGAAAAAATAGCAATGCGGCCACTAGTAAGTGTTCAGGCACAGGAAATTAGCAGAAGAAATCAAGCCTGTCAAAGATCTTTTATTTGGCTTAAAAAAACCTGTTTGGCAACAGTAAGAAATGCACCTGCGGCACGCCTCTCAAAGATGGCATGTTGGATATGCACTTAAGTTTATTTTCCCCTCTGTTTACTGTCATGCTTTGTATTTAATTTAGAAATGTTTCATTTACATTTAAACACACTGGAGTTAGAACATGCATATCTAGACACAGTGCTACACTTTTAATCAGGCTTTTAGATGCTTATACAACATAAATAAAGCAATCACTAATTGATGCGCTTTCATTAGTTAACTTGAATGCTTGCTGCGCAGTCATTTTCCGTACATTTTCTAGTTTTAATAAAATTTAAAATGAATAAGATCATGTTTTAATAGCATTACAATGGGATTTGTATAATTATTGGTTTGCAAGATGTCGTTTGAATATTGTCAGAAAAATATCAGGAAAAAATATATTTTTAACTTTATTATTAAATGGCGATCAGACATTTTATCATTGTAAGTAGTTATTTCTGACATGTATTAGTTGATTGGTGCAAGTGTAGTGTTGCAACGATCTATTACTGTATGTAAAGTATGATTTTGATAGTCAGCATCGTGAGCACCCTGTGGCCCCCCAAGGTTTGGACATTGCCTTATCTGTATATAACAGTACTGTTGACTTTTGCAGCTACTACACATCAAAAGCAACAAATACCTCACGGTGAATAAGAGACTTCCAGCCCTTCTAGAAAAGAATGCTATGCGAGTGTCGCTGGACATGGCTGGGAACGAGGGCTCCTGGTTCTATATCCAGCCCTTCTGGAAGCTGCGGAGTGAAGGTGACAATGTATGTATGAGCACGACTTTCTGGTTTTATAAAGGTGAGGGGAATTGGGTGTGGTCTATAAGATTGTACATCAGGGCTACTCAACCCTGGTCCTGGAGTGCCGCTGTCCCTCCTGGTTTTTGTTCCAACTGTACCCTAACTGTACTTAATTGGACCAATTCATCAATTTAGTGTACAGTTAGAACAAAAACCAAGAGGGACAGCAGCCCTCCAGGACCAGGGTTGAGTAGCCCTGATGTACATGATGATCCCTATCTATGAACACTATCTACTGCCTCCTGTGGGAGGTAAAGTAACTCAGAATACAGGGAATTTCAATGTATTCTTAATGTTTTGTCCCTTCCCGCCACCTAGTGGTGAATAACAGTAACAGCATACAAAACTTAAAATAACAATATGTGTTTATTATTTGGTGAATCAACTACAGTATGTTTATTATAGAAGTAAATGCGGGCCTTATTTGCCCACACAATCATACATTATAAACAGTGATTTATAATCTGTAAAACAGTACTTTGCATGTCGTAATTATTGTAGAAGATACACTGTATGACCCTTACATTAATGTAGTATTTAACAGGATACTGGCTGCATTCAAATGTTATACTCAGTAAAATATTTTTCAAATGTTGATTCTGATCTACAGATGTTGAGTTTACTTTTCTCAGTACAGTCAGTAAACAAAGGTATGAGACTTAAATCATGTTGTGCATGGTTTGCTGAACAATGCACTTTTTAGCAGCATGTTTTCACAGAGTTGTATACTGCATGTGAAAAAATATTCACAAAAAAAGATAAATTAAGCATAAGACAGTGCTTTGGTCCTACAGCCAGACAGTATTTGCTGATTTAATGGAAACAATAGTTTGTGTCTTGAAAGTTTGGCTCATGTGAAGTTTTTAGCTTGAACAGTTGTTGCTCCCAATACAATTCACCTCATTTGAAAATGCATGCAAACTTTATTATTTAAAATGGGGTATTAACTAAGACTATATGAACATTTTCAGATCTCTTAATAGCATAACATTGACATTTTACTCTAGATGACTATTTTCACTTTGACTCGTCTGAAGCCCCGTTTTTTGGCATTGCATTATAAACACTGTTTCCTGTTCCTGTTGTGCGGATCCTGTGCTTTAGATATTGTGACTCTTCCTGATCCCACAATGTCCTACTGTATGTGTAATCTAGGAAGCGAGGCTTGAGGGCTCGCTGTTATTGATAGGATACCAAGTGGATAGTTTTGTCAGGAAAAACTGAATGGGAAGAAATTTTGATATTACCCTATTGTTAAATTTGAACCCTAATAATAATAATAATAATAATAATAATAATAATAATAATAATAATAATACATTTTATTTATATAGTGCCTTTCATTGCAGGAATCTCAAAGTGCTATCGATACATTATCTTTTATATAAATTTGAACAACAAGCAAGAAATAAATAAGAAAGAGCAACCTGTAAACCACTGAGTAAGCCACACCTGGATTGAATTGAATTGAATTTAATTACATTTAATTTTTTACAATAGGAGTAAATCCACTTGTATTGCATCAATCACTTTCTTATTGTTGAAATATACCTTTTTTATTTGTTTCTCAATCCTGGTGCCATACAGTGGGAAGTAACCACATCATACATTTACACAAGCGCTTGTTTTATCTGAAAGATAAATACACCCAGTGTATTTACACTTTGGGAGAGTATTAACGTCTTTGTTGATTCCATGTGTAGGTTGTCGTAGGTGATAAGGTGGTGCTGATGCCTGTGAATGCTGGACAGCCTCTGCATGCCAGTAATATAGAGCTTCTAGACAACCCAGGCTGTAAGGAGGTGAGCACAGTGTGGTGGTTTATTTATTTGATGCGCACCTTTTGATTTTGTGTGAAAATACATTTCCCATAATAATATGTGTTCATGTATTCATGTTTATAAATTGATGCACCTCAGTGTAGACCTGGAACACAATTCTTGCACTTTAGCAATGTGAAGATTATTAACCCTTTCATGTACCAAACATTTGCTTAAACCTATTTATTAACAGTAAGTGAGCTGTTACTACATGGTCACAGAAGCCTATGTTTTATTTTTTGTTCAACAGGTGAATGCACTGAATTGTAACACAAGCTGGAAAGTCACCCTTTTTATGAAATTTAGTGACTACAGGGATGATGTTTTAAAAGGGGTAAGTATATTTGTCTGTGTTACTTTAGTCTACTGAAATGTGAATACTGTATAATGTATTTCTAATGCTGTAACATTTTAACACTTGATAAATTTACAGGAACGATTATACATTATATTAAGGATGTGCTTTGTTGTTGTTGTTTATGGTGGGGGATAAATACATAGCAATAATAGCTTGTTTTGTGCATTGTTGTGACTGGTGTGATTTGTGACTCTCCCAGGGTGATGTGGTGAGATTATTCCATGCAGAGCAAGAAAAGTTCCTGACCTGTGATGATTACAAGAAGCATCAGCACATCTTCCTCAGGACCACACTGCGACAATCTGCCACCTCCGCCACCAGCTCCAAAGCACTCTGGGAAATAGAGGTAGTCTGAGGTGCATCGTAAATGCAACCAGAGAAAAGAAAAGTCCCGGCACATGTTTCCACTCAAGCCTTTTTCTGACTGGGGGAGCAATTAGGGTTTCCTCTGTGGCTCAGTTCACACCGCCAGTCAATAACATCAAAACCTGAGCTTAATGTTTGTTTGAGCAGTTTGATCTGGAGATTTGAATGAATGTTCAAAGAAAATCCTAGAGAAAATACAGTTTCTGCAGAGAAGAACCATACTGCATGTGATTATGAAAAGCTTAGTGGGGCTCCTAGCACACACACACACACACACACACACACACACACACACACTCTGTTTTAGAATGTAGGCTTTAAAATTAGTAATAAGTGTTAGTCCTTTTACATCAACGATGTGACACAGTGGAACTTCTAGCGAGACTTTCGCAATGACACTAGGACAGTATGTCAGCTGTTTTTTCAAATGTCCACTGGGATCTACAATAGTGACCTAAAAGCAATTTATTAACTATGTTATAGTAGCAAATATGAACATTATATTGTTTTCCCTCTGAGTGCATTTCATGTTGAGTTTCTTTGATTACCAAACATTATTCCCAGCACTATTATACCCTGATGTGGTATGCTGGGGTATTTTAATCTGTACTTAACTGTATTTAGCACAGAGACACATATCTCCTTTTAAAGAACCTAGAGCAAGCAATGTATGTCTAGTACATTTTATTTAGGTCATTTTTTGAAGTTATTTTTTCATAAGACTTACGGAACAAAAAATAATAAACAATGCTATTGTAAACTGAAAATGAAATACATATTTACCATAATGTGCATCTTTCATATTGGAAAATGTGTGTTCTATGCCATTCAGCTATTACCAGTTCTGGTTGTGCAGTAGTCATCAGATTCTTCTGTGTTGCAGGTTGTACACTATGACCCCTGCAGAGGAGGAGCTGGGCAATGGAACAGCCTTTTCCGATTCAAACACCTGGCTTCAGGAAATTATTTGGCTGCAGAGGTGAGGATTGTGTTGCTATATTATAGAATATACTGTACAGGGTCACGCTTCCATCAAGGGGTTACCATAGTGATGTCAACATATTAAAGTGACTTCTAATTATCATTATTTTCAGCATATATTATGTTTTTTTCAGATGAGAAAACAAAACCCAGGGCTGCTCCAGAATAACAATATATCTTTTATATAACTAGTGACCTGCATCCCTTTTTTTTTGCGGGGGGATTGGGGGCAGATTGGGGGCTTTGTCAATTCCCACTTTGGGAGCTGATTTCAAATCCAGATAGAGCTGATATCAGATACTGATAAGGCTTCAGGGTCATTCCGTGACACATCAGGACACCTCAGGCTCATTTTAACATTTGGGGTTTCCTCATTTATACATTTGGGCTTTTATCTCGATCTGTTTATCAGTTATGCAGATAACATAACCACTTGCATGGCTTAAATGCATGATAACTGACTATAATTAAGCCCAGTAGAAAAGAGTGAAAGCCTGGGATGTACATTTAGTCAAGAAACTTGGATGAGAGTTCAGGCAAGTGTTTTCTTTGCAGGTTCTGCTTAAGTTCCTACTCTGGGTTTCACTATGATGCTGTTGGATGTGTTACTCCTTGAGAAGCTCAATAGATGGCAGTATTCACCTTTCACTCTTGATTTTGTGCAATATACTTTTACTTCTGTTAGTGTTTCCACCGGTGCAGGGACAGATTGTTGCAGGTTTGTTTTACGGGATAACAAATGTAGTGAAAGTAACCCTCTGTTCCATGTTGGGTATTAGAGTCCCCCAATGGTTTTGTGCTGGACAGTGAGGCTTCCTTTGTCATGAACACACTGTGTAGGTTGTAATATTGTAGGTACAGACCAACGTATGGAGGTCTGCTCTATAGAGTTGTACCTTTAGAATTGTTTTTATTAGAAATGCATACAGTCAACTGCACAGCCGTAAGAGGAGCATTGTAAATGAGACTGAAGGCTACAAAATGTGATATTAATCCTCCTGGACCACACCTTTTACAAATGTAATTATCTGTATTTGGTAAAAGGGTTCAAAATTGGTATACTGCAGATGTGGAAAATTGGTTCTTTAATTGTGATGTATAGTTCCCTTTTCCTTCATAACTGTAGATATTTACTGAAAATGACATACACATTGGTAGCATGGTCACTTTTTTCATTTTTCAGGTGAACCCTGATTTTCGAGATGAGGACACCGATGGTAGAGCTGCGGTAAGATTTAAACTATATTGTCAAGTGAATACACTTACACCTACAGCAAGATCCCCTGTGAAAGAATTATAGTTTTATACGAACTTAAAGGTTTTTTTTTAACCAGCTGTCTGCACCTTCAACTGCTTTCAGCACCTTCAACCATATTTTGTATTGTATTGTAAAATTGTTTTGTAATGTAAAATTGTATGACCCCCTTCACTGTGACCTGTGACCTAACATGGCTGCTATATTAGGGTCAAGTGGCTTTTTTATTTCCGGATGCTGTCCTGATGCTTTTAGATGTAGGCTTCATACTCGTTACACAACTGTATCCGATGATCAAGTTTGATTGTTGGTATCATGTACAGTAAGATAAATAAACCTTTGTAATTTTAGTGTCAATATGGCTACCATATTGAGGTTGTGTGACAACCTTTTTTGATACAGAGACAGTTCTCTTGGAGTTATTGTCTCAATGTTTGATACACAGTTATGGTCCATTACCTGGGTTTTCCAGTAAAAACTGACAGTTTCACAGCCCCATTGTTTCAGCCACTGACCATATTAATGAAGCATATCTTTACCACATATATTTGCAAACCATATAATCAAATGTGCTGTTTACATTATGCCCTCTTGACCCCCATTTCTCGTTTATGCATTCTGTCGTCCTTCGAATGAGATGTAAAACCAAGGTCCTATTATAAGTGACTCTGCACTAGCAGTTGTTAATGCAGTTGTTGATACATGGTTCACCCCTAGTCTATAAGTTGCTTTGGATAAAAGCGTCTGCTAAATAACTAAATAATAATAATAATAATAATAATAATAATAATAATAATAATAATATCTCTTTGTGCCCTTGCCGTACTTAGCTTCCATAGAGATGACTTGCGTTAATGGACTAAAAGACTTAGTGATAGTGCAGTTACTATCTCATTGGATTGAATGTACAGACTGAAAAGAAAATATTTTATAATGCAGTACTTAAGGAGAAAGAACATCCCACAAAATACATGCTCTGGCTTAACAACAAGCTCCATAGTATGGTAATAATATTCTCCCTTACATCAACATGCTTTTGCTTGACTCTGAAAACTGAAAATTGAGTCCTGTTTACATGGAAAAACATGTCTCGGATTTGACGTTTGTATCAAACAACTATAAATTAATCAAAAAGACTATACTTAGACAAAATATAAACATGGTCCAATATTATGCTACTGATTGCTGCCAAATGAATATACAGATATTTATGATTGACTTCTGTTGCTACAATGTGTATGTCTGTCACATGTCATTTTTACATACATCTAAAGAATGGGTAATAATCAAATTATGTTGAAACTTGAAAAGGACCTTCCTTGTTTTTAGCCTAAGTTGAATCTTCTGGTCTAGAAGCACATGTTCAGTTATGATGAAACTTGGGTGTATATGAAGGCAGATGCCCATCTGACAACTGTGCATACAGTTCATATAGGTAATGGTGATCCACTTTATTACCGATTAAATATTGTGACAGAGAAACATTTACTAATGAATAACTGTGGTTTTTGTTACAGAAGATTAAAAAAAAACTCCATCATTGGGCACGGTTTCCTTCATCATATACCTCCATAATTACAAATACCCTAATATTATTAATGTCGATTAGATACAAAAGTAACAAGTAGCAACAACCACTGAGGTAAACGGGTAACCGTGATACCAGGACTGGGTCGACACATTCATCACATTATTGTGGAGGGGTACTGAGTAGGGCAGACTGTGCTGCTGGCTAGTTTAGTTAGTTTCATTAAAACGAAGGCCGCAGACTTCCACAGTTGCTTGTTGTAATGTAAATTAAGTTTAAATAATAATAATAATATTAATAATAAAATTCAATATACCTATGGAAGTGTTGAAATGGGCTAAACTACACTGAAGTAGTAGCTGTACTGTTCGAAACCTTATTTACTTGTCTTGCTTGGGAGCTATGTAACTAATGTTACCTAAGAAGATCCAGGAGATTTTTCCCCTGCAAAAGAAAATGCTGCATTAAAATTCTGGTCTGATACTACTGTTAAAACACAGACAGTCTTCCTTACATAACGTCTACATCACTGAACTGGAACGTGATGTCTTCACTGCATTCGGGATGACTCACAAGCAGCAGGAAAGGTGTTGACTGAAAAAATCCATGTGTGCCTGAGCACTTCAGCAGCTGTGATTGTTTATTTAACCCTCATCCCGATTAGAAACTTCCTTTTAATACAGACAGCTCTTCTCAGAAAATATCAACTAGAAAATCATTGACTGGCACCTGCTGCTCTGTACATCAATTAGAAATTATTATTTTGAAGTCACAAGGGCAGGTGGAATAATAATCTTAATACACTACTTAATAAACATATTTTTCATGCCATGTGGAGATTTCTCTTGTGCAGATATTATGCAGGTCTCTAACAAAGCATCTGGAATAACAATCAATTAAGAAACTTTTTCTGACTCTTGTCTGCGTGCATCTCTGTCCATCTCTTTTATTTATGTTTTATCTAGTCCAAATATGTAAAAAATAGCTATAGTGTAGGGTTAAATAAACCCATTAAACTATTATTTAACACATAATTGTATGTCTACATTTGTAGACCTAGGGCCTGAAGGAGATATAGGGAGATTAATAATTTCATTTAACACAGTGTGTTTTTGTTTTCTGTTATGGGTAAAGTGATGTTGCTTGGGGAGCTGTTGTTGATTTAATCTCAAGGACAGAAGAAGAACTTCCCCACACTTCCCAACATATCCACACTCTCTCACACACTCACGCACGCACGCACACACACACACACTCTCACTCACGCACGCCGCACACACACACACACATGCACACACACACTGCCTCCCTTAGGCACTGTCTGATTGGCCCTGCATAGTCAAATGCATTGACAGGGTTCACTTTTATACACTTAGCAGCCTAGACAATGAGCCACAATATATTATACATTATAATCTCAGGTATTGTACAACTGTGTGCAAAACATTTCTATAGTACAGTGCTCCCTCGCTATAAGGCACTTGATTATAACCCGCCTCGGATATAACGCTCTTACAGCATCTCCCACAATTCCCTTTACTAGTGATTCATGCAATATTGCTACAGTAAATACAGTACCGGTGTTGTTCAAACTATAAACAGCTTCTCAGTCTAACTTCTGTTTCTGTCTCTCCCTTTTGTTGCAGTGAAGAAAAGCTGTGCTGGCACTTTATAACACAGACATCTTAATCAGCATTCGTTTTATAACTAAATAAATATTAGGCCTATTACGTGGTTATCTTTCCTAATGTATTTACTTTTCTGCTGCGGCTTTCTCCGGAGACGAGGCAGCTTCAGCTTCAGCCCCGCTCCGGCAGCCGAACCTGGGGCGAACCCATTCCCTTTTCCCCTTGCCCGACCCGCTGTCCTTCTCGCATTTGGTTTGCTTGTCTGTTGATTCAAATTGAACTCCCAACCGCTGTTTAGCCAGGCTATTTATAGTTTAAAAACTGCTAATTAAAATGATCCATGGGTGGGAATGTTACCTTTTTTTTTGTAAAAGATATAGCATTGATTACATGGTTCTTTATGCATGGTTAATTCATGGAAAGTTACATTTTTGCTTCACTATATGTGCATTATAGAGGGGGAGTTATTTTATTTTGTATTTTAGTCAGATGTGTCTTGTTATGTGTCCCACAGAGTCTCCAACACCCTCCCACGTTTTATAGCGCTCTTCGGTTACAACGCTCATTTTGTGTGTCCCCCGAGACCTGAGTTATAGCCAGGGAGCACTGTAGTGCCGCATTTCAAAAAAAGTGTGGTGCTTGTTTACGCATAATGGCATAACATTCTTTCTCACTTCCCTAAAGATAGAAAATGAATATGCCTGTACAGTGGCATGTGTCCGATATTAGGAGAGAAAGGGCTGCTGTTGAAGCGTGTTAATTATTTAACTATCTTGGCATCCTGTAGGTGGAAGGAGATATCCTGTCCTCAAAGAAGAAGCACCAGGCGGCCGAGAGGATTGCCTACACTCTGGTCTCTGTCCCACATGGGAACGACATCGCCTCCCTGTTTGAACTGGATGCCACCACTCTACAGAGGGCAGACTGCCTCGTCCCAAGGTGTCCTGGAAAAACGTTACTTTTTAAATTGTTTTTCTTCAACCTGAAATGCAGTGCGTTGTACACTCTATTTGTAATGTTAAGAAATGAACTAGGCACAGTTAGCTGTTAGTTAGCTGGCAGAAAAAAATTGTGGAAACAAATATTTATCAGAGTTCAAAAGTGGCACAGAAGTGAATGCCCATACACATTTATGCCAGACTGCAAGAGGTCCAGTCCATGAAAATGTTTGTTACAAGAAGGCCAGTGGGGCAGGCCTTCAGGATGCAGTTGCTCAGAATAGGTTCTGTTGCTCAGGTTCAGCATGACAAAATAAGTGATTGGATTTACCATGGGGGCTGAGTTTGACTGTTGACCTTCAGTCCTCCTAAATAGGTTGGTGGGTTCAGCAGTGTGGTGACATTGATATTGTCTTTTAAAACTCTATAACCTTGCCAGGTGAGTGTGTTTACTTTATTTTAAATGGCAGGATAGGATGTTATGACCAGTACCAACCAATGAACATTGTACTATTAACTGCAGCATTGTTCAGGATTTTATTGATTATTATTTATTCTTTTTGGTTAGGAACTCATATGTGAGACTGAGGCATCTATGTACAAACACCTGGGTGACCAGCACAAGTATCCCTATAGATGTTGAAGAAGAGAGACCTGTCATGCTTAAGGTAAATAGCTAATCTGAAGAAAAAGTCAACATACTTGTCAGGAGGGCCAAGCTGTGAAGTTATCTTTGGGACTAACTTTACCCCCATGTTTAATGTCACGGAAGACATTCCCATAATGGATGTGTGTGTGTGTGTGTGTGTGTGTGTGTGTGTGTGTGTGTGTGTGTGTGTGTGTGTGTGTGTGTTTTATATAACTAGTCCCAATTGTATCTTATTTAATTTGCCCATCATTATTGTGCCTATGTTTATTTTTTCAACTAACTGTTTGTACAGTACTGGTTACAACATCATTTCCCTCTTAATCAAAGATTGGAACATGCCCCACAAAAGAAGATAAGGAAGCCTTTGCTATAGTCTCAGTCCCATTATCGGAGGTCAGAGACCTGGACTTTGCCAATGATGCTAGCAAGGTCCTAGCATCAACAGTGAATAAACTGGAGAATGGGAACATCGCTCAGAATGAGAGGAGGTAAGCCCCTTATTGGGCCTTGCTCAAAATGCATCTGTATGTCACAATTTTGCATATAACTGGAGAATCATTCTTAAGCCCCATTCACACTGGTGCTCCTACCGGGGTCCCTGCTACCCGGTCACAATCCTCGTGAGTGTGAAACCACATACCTGGGTCGTAACCGGGTTGACCCTGGTTGGCAGCGACCCACCTCAGGATGTGGGTTGACACAGTTTGACCAGGGTTGAGCAAGCTAAAATGCATGATGGCTGTTCGTATACGAACGCAATAACAAACAGTCACGCAAGGAACATTTCTGTTTATTCTGTTTTGCCATATTTGTGTTGATTTGAGACACACCATTAGCCAGAATGCAGCAGGGATGAAGAAACATTTGCTCTAATCAACATTTGGGCCGACGGTTCAATCCAGAGAAGCTTGGATGGAAGCGTCTGTAACAAGCTGCTTCCGGGGCATTGCGTACACGCATTGTGTACTTGCTTCTGTCACTCAGGTCAACCCTGCTTCTTCATACACAAGTGTGAAATCACGAAGCCGACCCGCATGACACCAGGTGCAACTGTATGCTAGCTGTATGACACTGCGTCGAGACTCAGGTAGAGTCCAACCTGTGTAGAGCATGCCAGTGTGAAAGGTGCTTTACATTCTGTGCATGTACATACTGTTGATGTATGTCATTATTTTATTTTGTTTCATAATTTTGAATTTACAGTCATGGCAGGAGATCCATGTTACCCACATACTTGTTAACATACTATGATACTATATTTTATGGCCAAAAAGGTTTAGTGACTCTTTTGTTTTACAGGTTTGTAACTAAACTGTTGGAAGACCTCATTTTTTTTGTGGCTGATGGTTCAAACAATGGTCAGGAAGTGTTGGATGTGGTCATTACAAAACCCAACCGGGAGAGACAGAAGCTCATGAGGGAACAAGACATTTTGGAGCAGGTGAGACTAAACCACGATTGATCTTGGTACTTTATTCTTAAAATTACACATCTATAATAGGATGAAATTAAAATAATACGAAATTATATGTTAACCTGCCCTCCCTGAGCTGTTACTAAATAACCCATTACAGATCATATCAATTCCATACTGGCACCATTTGAGAGTCAAGGGGGCAGGGATGGTGTTGGGTTATAGCCTGTAGATATTATGAGAAAACTGTTTTTTGTTCTTTTTAAAATGCAATTTGATCTTGAATTCAGTGTTCACTGGCCATGCTGCTTTCTTAACAGATCTTTGGTATACTAAAAGCCCCCTTCAAAGATAAAGAGGGTGAGGGGCCGATGCTAAAGCTGGAAGAGCTTGGAGATCAGAGATACGCTCCATTTAAGTACATACTCAGGCTGTGCTACAGAGTCCTTAGACATTCACAGCAAGATTATAGGAAAAACCAGGTAGGTTTATCCATTCAATACAGCTTTGCTGTTTGAGACTAGTGTCGGATTACATGAAAAAGCCTAAATAAAACCTTTTTCAATGTAAATGTGCTGCAAAGGATCTAGAGGAAGTATTTTGTACTCCGTCTGAAGAATGCGTCAGCAATTCAGAAATAAATCCATCATACTGAAGCATCCAGTAAGTAGCAAGGAGATTCAATTGTTCACGTTTTTTACTTGTGTAATAAAGTTGAGTTTATAGCAGGTGACAGATGTAGTGAAGTTGAGATGATTAAATATGTTACTAATGAACCGACTACCCTTGTTGATAACCCTCAAAACCATATGTACAGTATACGAATAACTGTATACCACTGTAGATCTGTAGAGGCACATTTTGGTGTTCTCTGTTCTAGCTTTGAAGTGCTTTTCAAATTATTTTGTTATATATATATATATATATATATATATATATATATATATATATATATATATATATATATATATATAGATTTACTTTTTGCTTTTGTGCAAAATTTGTAAAAAGGAATGTAATCAAACGATAATGCTAGATTTGCTCATTTTCCAGGAATATATTGCCAAGAAGTTTTGCATCATGCAGTCTCAGATTGGATATGACATTTTAGCAGAAGACACCATCACTGCCTTGCTCCACAACAACCGAAAACTACTGGAGAAGCACATCACAGCCAAGGAAATCGAGACCTTTATCAGTCTGTTACGGAGAAATAGAGAGCCCAGGTTTGAGATCCCACAATCGAATCAAGTTATTTTTGTAAAAACAATTTCTTAAAAGTGTAGATATATCCGAATACCAGCTAGCTGCGACAATACCTGTTTAGCAGAACCCTCTGGAGGCTGAAGTTTAATTGAGCATTGCAATACACCAACTAGACCACCACCACTCTCAAGAACGTGTCTTTGCACATCTCAAAAGGAGGATTCAATGCTTATATTATTGGAGCTTAAAGGGATTGGAAACAGCAATATGATTATAAACATGTATGAAATTATACACCAGGTTCTTAACTGCATTGAAATGTGATTGCTTGGGGAAGTGTTTTACTTACTAAGCGCTAGGTATTATGCAGATTAACATGTGTGTCAATGGGAAGTAAACTAGAGACTGCAAGTAGTGAGAGGTGACTAAAGGTAACTTATGCCTATGGATAGAATGTATTCTCAACAGAAGCTATGTTACCTTGAGATGTAAGTATCCTAAATGAAACAAAAAGCGGTCTGTCCTCACATAAATTGCTGTGATGCCCGTATTAAGTATGTTAATGTTGCTATGACCTGGGGTCAGTTATAATATGTTATAACATGTTATTTTGTTAAATTACAATTAGTTACAATTATGCTGCAGTAATTCCAAACTAAAACGTTGCATAAATAGCTACACTCATTAACATGTTTAATCTGTTTATTCTACCAAGCAGGAATCACAGATACAAATACAGAAGCATACTATATAATGTTTTTTTCAAATGAATGGGGTCACTAAAAGTGATTGAAAATACGAAAAGAATGTTCACTCAGTGTAAAGCACAACTTGGAACTGTGAATGATTAAGGCTGAGTGGTCCAGTGGTTAAAGAAAAGGGCTTGTAACCAGGAGGTCCCCGGTTCAAATCCCACCTCAGCCACTGACTCACTGTGTGACCCTGAGCAAGTCACTTAACCTCCTTGTGCTCCGTCTTTCGGGTGAGACGTAGTTGTAAGTGACTCTGCAGCTGATGCATAGTTCACACACCCTAGTCTCTGTAAGTCGCCTTGGATAAAGGCATCTGCTAAATAAACAAATAATTGGAAATTGAGTGTGTAATTGAACTGTAATTGATCAATTATATGGCAATTACAAATACAATTATGCAGGTGTTGCAAGGTTCAACTACAATTGCAATTACAATGCAATTACAAATTACACAATTACAATTGTAATTTACCCTAGGTCTGTGTTTCACTGTAATAGGTTCTTGGATTATTTGTCAGACCTCTGCGTGTCAAACACAACTGCAATCCCAGTGACTCAAGAGCTCATTTGTAAATTTATGCTGAACCCCATCAATGCTGATATTCTCATTCAAACAAAGTAAGTATGTGTTGATATAAGTTACAAGCAGGTTTTTTACGGTGATATTTCTTGTAGGCGTACTGTTTGAAACCTTTTAATCCCAAACCAGCTCTGCTAATACCTACAGTTCAAACGACAGTACAGTTTGGGTGCCACTTAAGAACTTGTCATACTTTTTAAAAAAATATCTACAATGTTTTACTTTTGAAATTCCATTACACCAGCTGGTTTGTCTATTTAGGAGACAGATGAAGGAGCACCATTTGTCTGCCATCCAGCTCTTGAAACCCATAGCACAATGCAGCCTGTCCGTTGGCTACATTTGACTCTTAAACATGTCCTTTCTCTTCCCCTTTTATACTAATGCTCTGTTTCCATGAAAATGGTGATCTTTCAGGTAAAGAGAAGACACTTGAAGTTTTATAGTTGCCATCATTTTTAGTTGTGTCAAGCATATTTAAAAGCAGGTGTATACCATGCAAAAGGCCTGACATATTCGCTACTAGTTGTATTTATATCCTTTTACAGACTACCACTTTAAAATAAAAAATAAATAAAAAAAATCATTTAAGCGCTGTGACATCCCACGGTTCCAGAGAAATTAAAATGAATTACCAAAAATACTGCATATATGTCTAACTCTTATGAATTATTTATGATGAGCTGGACTGTAGGTGCATATAAATTAAGGACTGAATTGGTGCACAGGCTGAAAAGTGGTTTCCAGTTCCAGTTTGTATGTTAATTGCTTTGACCCTTATCCCACTTAGAAACTATTGTGCAGTAACTCTCACTTAGAAATAAAAGCATGTCAGTGTTGTGTGATGGCAGAGCTAAGAGAAGCAAAAATACAGCCTACCTTCGACCAGTAATGTGGGCCAACCACATTTATTATGCTTTTGCTCCCGTGCAGCTTCTAGTTAAAGGGTGAAACTCTGTGTGTTTGTTTATATTATTATATACCATTCCACTTTTAAGCTTGTTTGCATGTGGTGTGTTTATACTGTATGTTGAGTTAAAGTCCACATTTCTAACGTCCCCAGTTGCTATTTGCTTGTGTGCGGTAGTGAAAACCCGTCTTACACCATGATTGTTTGTCTCCTCATAATGAATAAATGAAAGGCTGATACCGCACATGGATAACGCCCTGGAAAGCTCCCTGCTGCAGGACGATGTTGAAGATGAAGAGGTGTGGCTCTACTGGATAGACAGCCATAAGGAACCGCATGGGAAGTCAATCCGGCATTTGGCACAGGATGCCAAGGAAAGCAATAAAGCGGACAAAGATATCATTACATATTACAGGTTTGGGAAACTACCCTCTATAGTAATACAACACCTGTTTCCATTGTTTGGTATTGTTTTTTCCAGATATGATGATAGGCAAGCTGTACTATATGAGAGCATGGTTTCCTTACACAATTTGTCCGGTATTGGTAATGTAATGCAGTTTCCAAAGATGTGGAAAGAGTCTTATTTAATATTGATGTAAAGATAAAGATAATTCAGTTGAATTAATAAAAACCCTGCAAGGGTTACAATTTTTTACAAATTCAATATAAAGGAATACATTGATGTAAGTTCTCCTTGCATGTGCAGCCCTGTGTGCCAATAGAAATGGGGTATAAAACTCCTACAAAGCCAGCTATATTCCCCTGGTATTTTTTAAAAACAATATGTTCTCTTTTATTTCAGATACCAGTTAAACCTGTTTGCTAAGATGTGTTTGGATCGGCAGTACCTAGCGATCAACCAGATCTCCACCCAGCTGCAGGTGGACCTGATCCTGCGCTGCATGTCTGACGAGTGCCTGCCCTTTGACCTGCGGGCCTCCTTCTGTCGCCTGATGCTCCACATGCACGTGGACAGGGACCCGCAGGAGTCTGTCATCCCGGTCAGATACGCCAGGCTGTGGATGGAAATTCCAAGCAAGATAACAATCCACGAGTTAGTGTTTCTGTTAAATAATGCACTTGCTTTATAGGGACCAGGTGTGTCCCATTGCAACCTGTGCGTGGCCACAATGCTGACCCACGATTCATTATCCCCCGCTGGGAATGTCTGTACCTGTGCTGAAGTTTTCCAATGGTTGTAAAACTTGTTTACAGCATTCTGTACAACAAAAAAGAACCTGGACATCTGTCTGCCTGCCACGCCACACTTTTTTACATTTACTTTTTGATGATACTGACAGCTCTGTTTTATATTTACGTTATAAGTTAATACATGTAAAACAGGCTGTGTACTACAGTAAAATTGAGTGCTAGTAAACCAATACAAATAACTATTCATTGAAGGCTGTGGGTTATTAAGTCAATTAAATCTGTAATTTTTGATAAATCTCCAGTCCAATATCTAAAGGTGGCTCTTCAAGATATCTTAAGTTTTACAGCTTTATAGCTGCAGTCTGTTTTTCATAGAGTAAATTATTTTGCTGTTTTTTTCCTTTGCAGTTATGAGTCCTCCACCGATACCCCCAGAGATGACATGAAGAATAAGTTTGCCCAAACAATGGCATTTGTTGAGGATTACCTGAAAGATGTTGTATCTCAGCCCTTCCCGTTTGGTGACCAAGAAAAAAATGAACTCACATTTGAGGTACATTTTAAAAATAAAAGCAGTTATTTAGATATTTAGGACAGTGGATAGTTTTGTGGGTTGTGTGCAATGGCTTCAACCATCCAACTGTGTGGTAATTTCACAAACATATACACCTTGAAGAGTCTTAGTATAAAATAACCCATTCCAGAGAACAAGCTGCTTAGAGAGGCTAAATGAATCCAACCAGTGTGCTTACCAACTAACGCTGAACTTTTTGGAATCTTGCTCAGCCAATAAGAGCTCTGTTTACCTAAAGCTTTTTAGAATATGTTTTATATTTCGTTGTGTTTTGCTGTCCAAATAGATTTGTAGTATTTGTAATTTGACAAAAAAGGACAGATTCCACATTTTCCACCAAGTGAAAACTTAAAGCCTGTTAACCGTAGAAGATATCTGTAGATTTTAACATGTTGTGAAGTATGAGTTAACTAAGATGTCTTATAGAAGACTAACAAGGATTAAGCACTACCTACTGGTTATTACAGACCTCCAAGGATTATTAATTGAACTACAAGCTTTTATTAGAAACCAATAAAAGAAAACGCCACATCCACAAGTGTTCCAAAACATTCCATTACAATTCAGATTAAATGGTTGAACACCAGTCTGTATTGAATGTTTGTACACTTTTAGTTCTTAGTTTAGTAGACGAGCATTCTTTTCAGTGATCTGCATATGTATGTAGGGTTATTGTTCGCTAGTTTTGTGTAAAATCTTGGTTGAAATTCAGAATAAACTTCAGTGGTGAGCTATTGAAAAGGAACACTTGTCAAAACAATACCAAATGCCTGTCTGGTAGACTATTTTTTTTTTTTTACAAAGGTGTTAAAAGGTTTAAATAAGTATCTACAAAGTGTTTTTCCCTTCTAGGTGGTGCACTTGGCACGTAACCTGGTCTACTTTGGATTTTATAGTTTTAGTGAGCTGCTGAGGTTGACCAGGACATTACTAGCAATTCTGGACATTGTGCAGCATCCCGTGTCGTCATATATGGATAGATTAAGCACATTTTCTGATGGAGGTAAGCAAGACTGAACCAGTGCTAGTCATTTTGAAATATTTCCATTGTAACAGGTCATGCAGGAAATCATATTTTGCATATTTAAGTTATAGCCCGGAGAAAAATGTAAAAACCTGTACTTAATAATTTATTACATGACTATTATTATGAGTAACAGGGGCAAGTCACATGTAAATGATGACAACCTATGGGGTAGACAAAATAATGAACCAAACCGTCTGCTGAGTCAAGGGTTTATTTTTTTACCTATTTCTGACCCGCAGTCCCCAGCGCTGTCTCTGATGATGTAATTATGACACTCTTAATGAATCCTGCTTGCTCAAGTGTCAGACTTTATGTGTTTGTGACTCAAAGTTTTGTGTGACATTTAAAACTTGCAGCTTTAATACCAAGTTGATTTTCCCACAGCGTTCAAACTAGCATCTTAATGCTGATCTGAAAGTCCACCTCCTGCCATTAAAATCTAGGATGGCAATTGTGTCAGCCTATTCATTTTCTTTAGTGGCATACCAACATGAGAAGATGATTAAACTCTTTTCACATGTGAACTAGGCCATATAATCGCTGTGTAACACACACCTAGTCAAATGTATTATGTGTTTGTAACATATCTGGTAAGTATACATTGCTTTTTTAGTTGTTTCTTTTCAGTATTACTGATATATGTTATTTGTGGCACTTTTTTATATATATAAAGGGAACAATGTACTGAAGACGATTCACGGTGTAGGAGAGATGATGACTCAGATGGTGCTGAGCCGAGGATCAGTCCTGCCCGTTGTGCATGACTCTCAGCCCACTGCTCGCCACGGAAAGCAGGTCAGCCTTGTTGACAGCGAGGACGTGATGGTAATGGATACCAAACTGAAAATCATTGAGATACTCCAAGTAAGTGCATACCTGTATCCAAACCTCCACTGATAATACAAGTCAGTTCCTTGTGTTATTACATTTTATCCCATTTCCTTCATATGTTTAATTTGTTAAGTAATTCCTGTTAATTTTCGCTGACACGTTTTTATTTTTCAATTTATCCAACATCATGGTGCCACCACTACAGCTCAAATCAGTACACTGACAAAGCCATTCGCCAAAGTGCTTGTCTACTTGACCTGAACTGTTTTTAGTATTATTTACTAAGGGAGACATTCTATGTAGTTTATTCTCAGTGTGCGACTGGACTATAGGATCACCTACCTGCTGTCTATCTACAAGAAGGAGTTTGGAGATAGCAGTTTAAATGACAGTTCCATATCCCTTTCAGGACTTCCTTCCATAACCAGTAAGACTGTGTTTTATAGAATACAAAGTAAATTCATGACTATAATGCCATCCCCTAAGAAACTGACTGTTTGTTTTTTTCTTTAGTTACAGAGCCTGATATAGATGCGATTGCAGCACATGCAGAGACCATGTTTGCCGGATGGTAGGTGAAAGATACAGTGGTCAGAGGGCAAACTCATTTTAGATGATAATACTATGTCTCTCTATAAGCCAGAATGATAACTAAAGATATGTATCATTACATTTGAATAAGTATATGTTTAATATCACTGATTTTATTGGGTACAAATGCTACTAGATTACTATCTGTTTGAAGAGAATTTGTTAGTTCAGTTACATAGTGTAATTTATTTTTTAGATTTTTTTTTTTCTTAAAGCTCCCTTCAAGCTTTAAGTGAAAATTGAAACACAAGTTCTCCAAAAAAACTAAAGAAAAGCACCTTAGGTTCAGCTTGAGTCTGCATGTAATTGCAAAGTGCTGAACATTCTTTTTGAAACTCCCCTAATGATTCCCAACAGTTTGAAGCACTTGAAAGGATTCCAGCCCTTTGATGTTGATAATTAGTGAGTTTCTTCTTCTGGCACCAAGCTTTGAGGTGAAGGCAATCAAATGCAAAAGCACTTGTAAAAGAAAATGGCGAGTTCCTGACTTGAAGGCAAAAAATATTGTGCCTTGAATCAAAAAGCTATGCCAGGCAGTTTCACCACTCATCCCACTATAGATTCCCCTCATTTCCATGACAGCTCGTGGGGTCAGCCTTCCTGTATGAGCCTTGGCCATACCTATTAAGTGACAGGTTTATGATTACTGTAGCTGTATCTATCATTGCTCTGTTGTCTTCCATGCATCTTTCTTGCGGACATGAAGGGGTTAAGTAGACCTTGCCTCTTTCTGACATTGGAATATTTTGTTAAAGAAACTTCCTTTCTCTTAGAAAACTGTTTAGTTGCTTGACGACTAAAAGCCGTATCTCTGCAGCCACAGGGTTTCTAACAGGTGACTATCAATAGTATTCACTGTATACGTTGGCTCCTAGGTGCTCTGTCCAAGTGGGCTTTGTTGTGGTAATACATTGTATTTCTGTTTCAGCTCAAGCTTTTCTTCTCTGTATTCCAGTAAAGAAAGGAGTGCAGTGGAGCTGGATGATGAGGGTGGACGGACGTTTCTCCGTGTCCTGATTCATCTGATAATGCATGACTACCCTCCTCTGGTGTCCGGTTCCCTCCAGCTGCTTTTCAAACACTTCAGCCAAAGAGCAGAGGTCCTGCAGGCCTTTAAACAGGTAGCGTTATCAAGCTCTGTAATTCTCCTTATACTGGTGTAGTCTTAATCTCAAATGTTGTGCAGTTCTTCAGATTGTCCTTGCTGTTTTGTTAAATATATCCTTATTGGTCTCTTTCTCCCATTTTAAAACTTTAAGGGATGTCTCTAAATGGCATGCGAAGGTTCGCATGAAGACCAATTACAAGAATATGCTGGGTAGACTGCTTGAAATATAATGCTTGATTTATCCCATTAGAATATGTTTCTCATCATGCTGTAGCCTATACAGTAGGTCTATAGCATATGTTGTGGTCATAAACTGCAGATCAAGACTGCTATAAACTGTATTCTGAGCACATTCAGATTGTAATTTAACAACATTTTATTTTGATATATTATTTAGACCGAATTCAGATGCAGTTATATTCATCCTCCTGTTCTTCCATTTGTACTGGCATAAAACCAAGCACTGATTCTGAAGGTGCTTAGAGTATAAAATCAAATTCAAATTTGAAATAGCTGTTAGTGAATAGATGAGGTTCTTCTAATGAATCACGTTTTAATTGTTTATATACAGTACCAGTCAAAAGTTTGAGTACACTTGCTGGAAACTAGGTTTTTTTCATAATTGACAATGTTTTACGTTGTATATGTTTCTGTAAATACTTGAAAATGAAAACACATGTTACAATGTACAAAACAAAACATAAGGAGTATCAAAGCAATGTTCAAGAAAATTGAAAATTGTCTCTAAATCTTGGATTCCTCAAAATAGCCACCCTTTACCTTAATAACAGCCTCACAAACACGAGGCATTCAGTTAACAAGTTTCAGCAGGAAATCACCCGACATGTCTTCCCAGCTCTTCTGCAGCAGTTCCCAGAGATTAGGGCACTTGTGGGTAGCTTTGCTTTGACTCTTCTGTCCAGTTCGTCCCATACAAGTTCTATGGGATTGAGGTCTGGAGACTGGGCTGGCCAGGTCATTAGATTGAGTTGTCCTTCACTTTCCTTCTTCGCCAGATAGTTCTTGCACAACTTTTGAGGCGTGTTTCAGGTCATTATCTTGCTGAAGAATGAAGGACTGCCCAACTAGCTATAATCCTGATGGAATGGCATGCCTCTGAAGTATGCTATGATAGCCATCCTGGTTGAGCTTGCCATGGACTTGGTAAAGATCACCAACTCTGTCACTAGCAAAGCAACCCCAGACCACGACACTGCCTCCTCCATGCTTGACAGTGGGAACCACACATGCAGAACTCATGCGCTCACCCTCTCTGCGTCTTACAAATATTCGGCAGTTGGACCCAAATATTTCAAATTTTGACTCATCGGTCCATAAGACCGACTTCCACTCCTCAAACGTCCAGTTTCTGTGTTTTTTGGCCCAGGCAAGTCTCTTCCTCTTATTCTGCACTCTTAATGCAGCAATTCTTCCAGTTAGGCCAGCTTCACGCAATGTCCTCCGAACAGTTGATGTTGAAACATCTGTACTTCTAGTAGCATTGTGCTGAGCTTGTATTTCAGGGGCAGTTAATCTCCGGTTTCACAGACTTGTGACTTGAATGAACTTGTTCTCTGATTCTGAGTTCACCCTTGGCCTGCCTGACCTTGTTCGGTCCTCATGAGTGCCAGTTTCTTCAAATCGTTTGATGGTCTTGACCACAGCAGTTACAGACACTTGCAAAGTTCTTGCGATTTGTCTTAAAGATTGACCTTCATTTCTTAAAGTAATTACAGACTTTTTTCTTTGCTTAACTGAGCGTATTTTGCCATTTTCTGCTCCCTTACATTCAGGAATGACAAACTTGTGCCTATGCTACCTATATTTATAGTAATCATGGACCCTCACCTGTTAACAATAATTGGTGACAAAAGGTTAATTAGGTAACATGCTAGTTAACTCGGAGAACATCTAAAAAGACACTTTTATACTTAGGCCAGTGTTCTAACACCGTGTTATACACATTTCAGACTTTTAACTGACTTGGGCTTCAGACTGAAATCCCCTTGCTTTGGGTGACCATTTCATTGAAATTGACAAGATTTACATTTTCATTTAAAAATAACATTTTTGAATGCAATTCACTTATGATTATCAGCTTATATAAGTACACGTATCATATAATGAAATATTAAGTGTTTATAGACAAGTTTATACAGTTAAAAGCATAGATAATCATGAAAAACCTGGTTTCAAGCAGGTGTACTCAAACTTTTGACTGGTACTGTATATATAAATCCTATTTTGTTATCTGAAAGACAAAGGATTTTTTTCCCCCCATCTAAACCATCATGATTCCCTACACTGTGTATTGTAGTATTCTCATGCTTCCAATAATAGTCATATATCTTGGTTGGTCTATCACAGTTTAGTTGAGAATATGGTCACCACCTCATGTTACATTTACATAGTGTTGTTCTGTATTATTATTATTATTATTAATTTATTTCTTAGCAGACACCTTTATCCAGGGCAACTTGCAATTGTTGTAAAGTATCACAGTACAAAGTATCACATTATAAAATATCACATTACATAATAATACATTACAGATAAGAGCAGTTATAAGGTACAGTAAAATCAGTAGAAAATAAGATCAAATTCAAATAACAGCAAAATAAAGAATACTTTAAATAATTACATTTTAGAGCGAGTTCAACTAAGAGCAGTTAACTTACAGTAAACATATTTGCTTATACGAGTAAAGTCCATTAAGAGCACATAGTAAGTACGATAAGTGGATGAGAACGATTTAAAATTCTACACCCACAGAGACAGTCTGACATATTATATGAATAGTATATCTCCATGGAAAAGCGTCTGGTGCAACAATATTGTTTTTTGTACAGTACTTCAAACCCTGGCATATCCAGAATACAAAGTCTTACCACAGCATTATTAGATTGCTTTTGTTTTTCACACATTGAAGTTCGAAATGTATTATTCATTTTCTATTTAAGGTCCAGCTTCTGGTCTCCGAACAGGACGTAGAAAACTATAAACAGATCAAGGCAGACCTGGACCAGCTGAGACTGACAGTAGAAAAATCTGAGCTGTGGGTTGAAAAGAGCAACTATGGGAGCGAGGAAATGGGTGAAGGTCAAGCCAAGGAACAAATTCACGAGGTAAAGGACAAACCAGAAATAAGGGCAGTCTAGTGTGCCTTTTGAGTGTTACACAGGTTGTCGATTCAGCAGCATTGAACACTAAACAGCATCGATTGTACAGAGAAATAAGAAATCAGTTGTCCCTCTGGGAGACTGAAAAACATTTTTGACTTTCATATTGTGACTTAAAAGTTAGGATTAAGTAAAAGGTTAGTGTTTGTATGTTAGATGCTCCAGACAAATCGTACCCTAATCTATCTGCCCAGGTTCTGTTCATGTGCTCAGAGATTTACATTAGTTTATGCTTTTACTTTTTATTGTTATTGTAGAAGATTTTAAAATCCGGGATGCTGAAATACCATTCAGCATCCAAACCCAGTCAGTATGTAAGGTGCTGAACTGTTGCCAGAGAGCTGCTAAGCAAACGTTCCAATTAGCTTGTACAAATGCACTGCTGTCTTACAGGCTTATTCAAAATGTCCATGTGGTATACATTTCCATGTTCCCAGTATACTGTATATAATTTCACATGTGCTAGACAGTCAATATTGGTAGCACAGGATATGAAAGTGTAATGGACTTTGTTTTGTGATCTTGGTTGTAGGATCCAGGCATCCTAAGCCCTGTGCAAGATGGAAACAAAAAGCCCCAGATTGATAGCAACAAGAGCAACAATTACAACATTGTCAGAGAGGTTGGTGATGTTACATGTACATATGTATGCCAGTATATTCACTATACACTATATTCACTATACACTGTACTGTATATATACATGCTACTGTAAATCATGCATATTACTCTACAGCTTGCATAATACAAATAAATCTATAGCAATAATGCCAAGCTATCAACATTTTCCATATAATGGTAGTCCATTAATACATTTTTATTCAGTCAAACTGTGAGTTTCAATGCTTTGTGTTGCGTGGCCCAGGTTTTAAAAATAATAAGAGCAATGCATATTTTTTTCTTTTCAGATTTTGATTCGATTGAGTAAGCATTATCATCAGAGCAAAAAGAGTCGGATTCAGCAGCAGAGGCTGTTGAAGAACATGGGTGCACATACAGTAGTTCTGGACCTCTTGCAGATCCCTTTTGAAAAGGTGACTTGTGTAACTATTTTTAAGTCTTGATTTGCTGATTCTCAAGAGCATGAGAATAGAAGTAATACTGTCTAATGCCACCGGCAACAATTTTTCTATACGGAAACTGAAAAATTTAACATACTTACTGGATATCAAATATTTAATAGTATTTCACATAACATAGTTACTGGAGACAATTATTTCAATAATGTGTTTTAATTAGGATTCTCATTCAGTTATGGCAACAATATATGGCATATTGGAGGTAGAAAATGTAAAGAACCGTCATTCATTCCCACAAACCCTTGTGTACTCTAAACAGCTTTTCTTATATTTGACTTGGTGTTCCTTTTAAGCAAATGCTGTCTGATTTTGTTTCTAGTTCAAAAAAGACATAAATACAAGAGTAACCTAAAAAAAAGTATAACTGTATTATTATTATTATTATTATTATTAATTTATTTCTTAGCAGACACCTTTATCCAGGGCAACTTGCAATTGGTATAAAGTATCAAGGTACAAAGTATCACATTATAAAATATCACATTACATAATAATACATTACAGATAAGAGCAGTTATAAGGTACAGTAAAATCAGTAGAAAATAAGATCAAATTCAAATAACAGCAAAATAAAGAATACAGTAAATAATTACATTTTAGAGCGAGTTCAACTAAGAGCAGTTAACTTACAGTAAACATATTTGCTTATACGAGTAAAGTCCATTAAGAGCACATAGTAAGTACGATAAGTGGATGAGAACGATTTAAAATTCTACACCCACAGAGACAGTCTGACACATTATATGAACAGTATATCTCCATGGAAAAGCGTCTGGTGCAACAATATTGTTTTTTGTACAGTACTTCAAACCCTGGCATATCCAGAATACAAAGTCTTACCACAGCATTATAACTGTACATAAGTGAACAAAAAGCAGAAGACTAAATAAATACACAAACAAACAAGTCATTGGAAATAGTGATTTCAGTGACTTTCCAAATCCAGTTTACCACAGAATCAGAAGTGTTGTTTATTGTTGAATTGCCAAGAATAAAAGGCAGCAAATTAAAATGAACATGTTGATCTGATCATGTGACTGTGTTGGTAATGATTTCTGCAAAGCACATTGACACTCGTTGTGGTGTTTACCATAACCCTGCATTTCTTTTTTTTTTTTTTTTTTTTACATTCTAGTCTGATGAGAAGATGAATGAAATTATGAATCTAGCCCACGTATTCCTACAGAACTTCTGCCGTGGAAACCCTCAGAACCAGGCCTTGCTCCATAAAAACCTAAACCTCTTCCTCACTCCTGGAGTATGTGCTTTATTTCATGCTGTTCAGGGCCTGTGTTAGAGCTGCAGTTTCATTTTGAATGCTTACCATTCATTTACTCAGACAGCACTTGGTATGAGATTGATGTTCTTTGATTTTTGAAGTACCGTAACAGTGTATCTGGAATTAGGTTGGCAAAGTGGAAATAGCCTTTCCCAGAACACAGGCCTTTACCTTTAGGACCTAGTTTGGATACTGTGGTCTTGCATTGGTCCACCATTACTGTACATCTGGCTGTATGTTGGACTATTGCTAAGCACATCATGGTGTGTGTGTGTGTAGTCTTATGTACTGTTGTAAAGCTCTGTTTTAGTACTTGGAAATGATGGCATGTACACATGTATTATGTCCTTTGACAGTTTAGCGTGTATATATGTGTATATTAAAATATCCTGGGGTCATATACTGGATTTTTGGTAAAAGGTGGGAAGGTGGCTTTGAGAAAAATATCAGTTATTGCTGATGTGATAACTTTCAAATGACTTTGGGTTAACTATGTGATGGGCTACAAAGGGAGTTTCCACTAGAAGTAAGACCACCTGAGCTAAAATGTTTTAATAAAAATAATCTAGAAACCCTATCTGAAGTACAGCAGAATCATTTATCTTGTGATTAAGGCTGTTTTCCCCTCACAGCTGCTGGAGGCTGAAACGATGCAACACGTCTTTATGAATAATTACCATCTTTGCAACGACATCAGCGAGAGGGTGGTCCATCATTTTGTGCACTGCATAGAGACTCACGGCCGGCACGTGCAGTATCTCCGCTTTTTACAAACCATTGTGAAGGCTGATGGCAAATACGTGAAGAAATGCCAGGACAAGGTCATGACTGAGGTAGGCCTTGTGTGGGTACTGAACAACTGAGGGATTCCTTTTCAAGATCAGTAGCATACACAATACAGCATGCATAACAAACATGCATTTCTACTAATTTCTACGTTTTAAAGACCTGGTGTACCACTTGGAATTTTCAGTAATACAGTAACCACCCTTGTTCTGGGTCAGCTATTCCACAGGCAAGTTACACTTGCATCTATACTGCATACCCTTTCAAACCTGCAGTGATTTCACATCAATCATTGTCAAATTAATATTTATCACCTGGGAGAGAGTTGGCACTGGTTGGTTGCTAGGATTGTACAGAGAATGCAAATTTTAAGGATGAGCTAAAGTAACATTCCTTCTTACGCAAGTTAGCAAAAATCTTAACTCTTATCCAGTCCTGTGTAGTATACTGTATATGTGAATCCAAAAAGAGGCTGACTGTGTTGGTTTTGATCAGATTGTCTCTCTGTTTTTCTACAGTCCCTATTACACCATGTGACAATAGTTTGCAAAATACACGTGTTGCCAGTGTTTGTAGTTACCTTTGCATAAACTTTTCTGGGGAAAAATGAAGAAGAAATATCCCACCCAGTTGTTCTACATTCGTATTAAACGGATGACTGTTTTTACTGTACAAGGGGGTTAATTGGGGTAAATGGGCAATAGCTTCAGTCATTTGTCTTTCTTGGAAAATGGATACAAGAATTTTTTGAGCTACCACTGCAGTTGTGGAAAGACTTAATGAAATAATTAGCAAATAAAATAATACTAATCACTTTGTACATTTCCAAGGTATACATATACAGTAATGGATTTTTTATAATGAAGTATATATCAACTATATCCACTATAAATGCTATATGAAAAGCAACAGTGGATACGAATTGTGTATTTATTTCTGGTTTTAGCTGGTCAGTGGAGGAGAGGATGTTCTGGTTTTCTACAACGACCGGACCTCCTTCCCCATCCTGCTGCAGATGATGTGCTCTGAGCGGGACCGTAGAGATGAGAGCGGGGCCCTGACCTACCACATCACCCTGGTAGCGCTGCTGGCAGCCTGCACTGAGGGGAAGAACGTGTACACAGAGATCAAGTGTAACTCCCTGCTCCCTCTGGATGACATTGTCAGAGTGGTGACGCATGACGACTGCATTCCTGAGGTAACTCAAGTGAATAGATCTGAAAGAGAGCGATGCTGCAGAATCCCCACTGCTGTTCATTGATACTGGTCTTTTGGCTATTTTGAAAAATTAAAATACTATCCTAAATGGATTTATGTAATTGTTAGCTTGTTGGCTGATTTGTAATGCTATGTCCTGTGTTTTAGATATGCATTCCACCAATATCGCTTTATTTATTTCAATATATTTATACAGGATAAAAAAAAACCCCACAAAGTAACATTTTTATTATGCAATTATAAAACAAATCATGACAACATACAAACATCATTGTTTTGAATAGTAAGTACTGTAGCACTACACTTTACTAAAACACAAGTAGAGAAATGCACACAGGGCATTAATGGTGACTGTTCCACTTCTCTCTCTGTATGCTCTGCCTCCTGTAACAGTGTTTCCTACTTGAGACAACTGCCTGGAGAACTGGAGACGGAGCAGTTATTTGCCCACATCCAGCAATACCGTGACAGCACTGGCCCATTTAGCAGATATTTATAGTATTGCATGATATTAAGTTGAAGTCAGGATGGCATTTGGAGTAGGAAGACATAACTGATAGATGCAAATCACAAAATAAATAGTAACTGTTACTTGTGACCTTATAGTATTGTAGACAAAATTGTTAAATGATTTATTTATTTTTATATAGATATATAGATATAGATATATATACTGTAGTTTGAGAAAAAGGAAAACTGCTGTGTACCAAAATGATCAATAAGAAAAAAGAAAAAAGAAAATGATATTTCAGGTACTTAAAGGTAGAATAATTGATTACAAATCAATTATCAGGACATTTCGGACTACAAGTCCTTCATCAGCTGAATACAAAAAAATTGTTACAAAAAATATCTACGATTTCATGAAAATAAATAAAGCAAAAAAATGGATTAAGCTCAAGGAAGACTATAAGACATTAAAGACTACCATTAATTATCAAAATATAATACAGCAATGACCACATTAAACCTACTACTGCTGAACACTCTGTTTTATCCAAAGGTCTCACATTTGTACCTAAAAAGAAATCCACTGACACATTTGCATTCATCAATGACGCACAGCATTTCTTTCGCTGCATGCGTTTACATGCCCATTTTCATGCAGACACAGATACAAGTGAATTAGGTGCTTGACAATCCTCCAACACAGCTTCTGATTCCTTAGATATTTTCCATAAATACAAACAAAAGCACTCTACCTGGACACCAGCCTCCGGAGCTTTTCAAGCCTTAGAATTTTTTATTGATAAATGTGAATGAGAAATAAGCCAAATTAATTTTCAACAACACACTAATCGTTTAAACTTGACAACAGATGAATATCACGCCTTCCAGAATATACAGAAACGTAATGACATCATAATAAAACCTGCTGACAAAGGAGGAGCTGTAGTAGTTTGGAAAAAAGGATCTATATATAGAAGCAGCATCTAAACAACTTTCTGACACTAACTTCTACACGAAAGTCCCAAATGATCTTACCCAACTATTACAAACTACAGTCACATCTACTATCCATTCTGCCATCCAGAATAACTTATTACCAAAATCTGCGTCTAATCTTATTGTTGAAAACCCTCGCTGTAGCCATTTTTATTTACTTCCTAAAATTCATAAGCCTACCAACCCAGGCTGTCCTATTGTATCAGCATGTTCCTGCCCCACTGAAATAATTTCCAAGTTCCTTGATGATGTCTTCAGACCCATTGTGGAATCTCTACCTTCATACGTTAAAGACTCTAACCATTTTTTGCAAATAGATAATTTTTCTTTAAATGGCAACAGTGAAAATATAACTTCTGCTCAATGGATGTCAAAAGCCTCAACACAGTTATCCCCAACAGTGACGGTTTACAAGCACTAAAATACTTCCTTGATAAACGGACAGTAAAAGAACCTGCAACCGATATTCTTTTGCAACTAGCCCAACTCGTCCTTTTTTTGAATTGTTTCTCCTTTAATGGAGACTTTTATAAACAAATTAGAGGTGTCAGCATGGGAACAAAAATGGGGCCCTCTTTTTATGGGATGGATCGAAAATAAAGTATTTCAACAGTACAAGGGACATACACCAATGTTATATCTTAGATACATTGACGACATATTTGGCATCTCCGATAACAGGAATGAAGATTTAATGGATTTCATACATTTTATTGACCAGTTTTTATCTAGCTCTAAAGTATACATGGAGCATTTCTAAACAAATTTCTTTCCTAGACCTTTCCATCACGGTTTCTAATTGTACCATCAATTCTACAATCTTCTACAAAGAAACAGACTCTCATTCATATCTAAGATACGACTCCTCACATCCCAAAGCTTGTCGCAACTCCATTCCATACTCCCAATTACTAAGACTGAGACGCATTTGCAGTCTTGATAGTGATTTTTGGAATAAAACAAATGACATGTGCATTTTTCAAAAACTTTTCCAGACACTATACTTAGAGAAGCTCAGTTAAGAGTATCGACAGTAAACAGAAAGGATGCCTTGTACAAAACCAAAACACAGAATACCAACGATCGTATTCCCCTTGTTCTTACATATCATCCTATGACCAAAAAAAGTACAACACATCATACAAAGAAATTTTAGCATTCTTCAAGATGATCTTTCTACAGCTCCTATTTTCAATAACCCTCCTCTAATATCATACAGAAGAGACAAAAATCTAAGAGAGCATCTGGTCCACAGTAACATTTGACCCAATCTTAAGGGTACGTTTCCATGCAATAGGTCACATTGTGCAACTTGTAAATACATTCACAGCAACACAGTAGTTAAGGGAGCAAAATCCTCAAATCCTTTACTATCCATGATACTTTTACTTGCATTAGTAAAGGAATAGTATATTGCATTGGCTGCATCAAATATAACAAACTATATATTGGTGAAACAAAACGACGCTTGGCTGATCGGTTCGTGGAACATCTGAGAAGTATACGAATTAACACCTCTACCTTTCCTGTCACCAGACATTTTAACAGAAATGACCACATTACAGAAGACAACACAATTTGTGGGATGGTTCAATGCTATTGAATTAATGCTGTCAGGAAACAAAAGGAATGTGAACTTATTTTCAAACTAGGCACTTTGGAGCCATTTGGAATGAACATTCTATTCTGAGGTCATCATCATCCTGGAATTTTGTTTAAAAAGACTACTTGTTTGTTTTTTATCAACTTCTTAAAGCACTGTTTTTTTGTATTCAGCCGATGAAGGACTTGTAGTCCGAAACGTCCTGATAATTGATTTGTAATCAATTATTCTACCTTAAAGTACCTGAAATATCCTTTTCTTTATATATATATATATATATATAGTAGTTCTGGGGGGAAAAAGGACTACATCTCCCAGAAGGTCACAGGCTGAAAAGGCTTTGTTTAATTGTTTAATTTTTTTTTTTTCAGCTGACGCTTATTTTAATAAACAAACAAACACCTAGCTCTTTCTTGAGCACTAACTAAACACAACACGGGAACCTAACTATAAAACAGGACAGCTAAACTATTTACCTGTAACACAAAAACAAAAGATTCAAACAAAACAAGTTTGCACTACCTTTTCTTGTCATTCGCTTGTGCACACAAACAAGCAGGCTCTCCACACAGCAGTCTTAAACAGACTGGCTGCTTTCTTTAAATACCCTGCACCTGGCTCTAATTTACAATGATCATTACTAATAAAACAATTAACAAAATTAAATTAAACAAATGAAGGCTTTTTAGCCTGTGACCTTCTGCGAGATGTAGTCCTTTTTTTCCCCCAGGACTACACTTTCTGCAGTGTACACAATTGAAGGCATATGAAAGAAAAGTTTTTAAAAAAATGTACGCAAAAGGTTTAAAAGATTTTTTTAATCATTTAAACCTTTTATGTACATTTTTTAAAAACATTTTCTTGTACAAATATATAGTCTAACTTCATTATACCGAACCCCCCTGGGACCTGGAGATATGTTTGTTATATCAGGTTGTTCACTATAATAAGGTTTGGCAATCTGCTGTATCAGAATAATGAAGAAACGCCCAAATAGAATTCAACATCTTTATACAGTATTCAGTAGTTCTTTCAAGACAACTTCACATTGATCAACATTTAAACTGTATTTGTAATTACGTGCACTTTCTCTTGAAAAGAATATACAGCATAGATTGCTTCATATTTTGCGTGCTTTTCTCAATGCACGCTGTTTCAATCTTGTTACCTCCTCACGCCTGTTGCCATGGTTGCAGTTTGTGTGAAGATGGCAATAGTTGCATACGTCACACATGATATGATTCGCACTACAATAGGTCTTTGTGGTCTTTGTTTTCACTGAGAGAATAACACATTCACACTGGAGAAAGTTCAGTGTCAGTCACTACTGAGATCATTTTATCCGGGTAGAGTTTGTAAAAGTGAGCATTCTAATTGGGCTAATTTCCATTGAAAAAAATGGTTCTTGCTGCATGGATCGTTAAAAAAAGGGGTTTGTTATAAGAAGGGTTCTTTATAGTGAAGTTAGACTCTGTGTGTATGTGTGTGTATATATATATATATATATATATATATATATATATATATATATATATATATATATAATATTATTTATTTATTTATACACATACATACATACAGACACACAATTGATCTAATACTGAGGATCAAAGTTGGGGTTGGGATTGAGAATAGAGCCTTATTTTTAACTCTAGTGCTCTGCTTTAGGGCACTAGAGTTCTGACCTCATATCAGCCCACAAAGGTACTGTAGATTCTCTCAGTGCATTGTTCCACTGCAGTTGCTAAGCTTCACAAGCGTTTGTTATTCATGCACCCAGCTCTTTGTTTTATCTTTACATTAGCAGGGTTTCTGAAGTGGACATAAGGGCTTATAAATAAAGACATCATACACTTTTGCTGCGAAACTTGGTTACCCACTGCTGGTTGTTATTGCTTTGTTCACTGCTTCATTCAGTACACAGATTTACAAAACCGTTTCTTTAAATACAAATATTTGTAGTCTTTTGTGCCAAGGTAAAACACTTTTCAGAATTTGAATGACGGAACTTTAAGAGAAATATACCTCCTAAATAAGTACACTTATTAAAAAATCAACCTAGCCCTTTTTAGTTACCCACTGCTTGGAGAACGGAGTGAAACAAAGCATTTAACTAACAATGTTCTTTGTCAAGACTGTGCTCTGTAGGTTTGGTTTGTCTGTGTATTATATTCAACTCTCTTCTGTTTTCTTTAGGTGAAAACTGCCTATGTCAATTTTGTTGACCACTGTTATGTAGACACAGAGGTTGAGATGAAGGAGATATATACCAGTAACCACATCTGGAAACTTTTTGAGAACTTCCTTGTTGACATGGCTCGGGTAAGTCATTCGCTGTGTTGCTTTATCAATCCATTTTCACGTTAGTTTTGCAGCAGGTGGTCTTGAGGTTACTGCTCTTGTTGATGCTGCAGGTAATAGAAGTTGCAATCAAATATCTTCCATGTTATTACTGATGCTTATTGAGGTACAACATATCACAGAGTCCTGTCGTATGTGATTAAACGCCCCTCCCCTCCACCCCCTATGCAATCTTCACACAAATTTAAAATTGGGATTATAATTGACAGACTAAGCTTGCATCTGACATCCACGAACACTCTTGAGATTGCTGATGTGACTCAAACATGCTGTTTGATATCAAAGGTGCTGCATCAGTTTGAGCTAGAGTGCAGTAAATCAGCAAAATAATTAAGAAATACATATTGGATGGCCGAAAGGAAATTTGCAGTCTGTGCCTGCTTTCTGAAACCCGGTTCTTGGATTAAAAATAAACAAATTCTGGATGAGTGTTTGGGTTTCCTCTGCTTTGCATTTCATCTGGAAAGTCAGAGAACAGAATTAAATTGAAAAAACAACGAAACTAACTTAGTTTGACCTTTTAGAAATACGAGCAAAGTTTTTAATGGACTATATTTTTAAATTACGTTTATAGTAGATGATAAGTTTAATCAATGTGAAGAACATTATTGTAATTACTACATGGAAAACTGTTCCTTTCGGTATTTAAGGACACTGGTATCTGAAACCAGTGGCTCACGTAGTAAAAGCACTTGTCTATAGCTTGTCCTTTACAGTAAAAACTGTACACAAATGTTTCAGGTTTGCAACACCACGACTGACAGAAAACATGCAGATGTAGCCCTGGAGAAATACGTTACAGAGACTGTGATGGCGATCGTCAAAGGTTTCTTCAGCTCTCCGTTTTCTGTTAACAGCTCAAATTTACAGGTAACAGCTTCACAGAGTCTGATTTCATGCCAGTTAATTTTCAGCCAGTTAATTAAAATTCACCCTATACTGGTTGTATAGCAATATGCATATGTTATACTGTCTGTCCCTAATACAGTTGAACATGGTGGAGAGTGTTAGGTAAACAATCCATAGGTAAATCCAATTGTCCTTACTGTACTGTACACAAAATACTGAATACAAGTGTGTGTTTTATTAATTATTAATTATGAACTTGATTTTAAACCGCAATGCAGAATTTGTGTATTTCATGATTTAAACATGGGATAAATTATTTGTTTACATCCTGAGTAAACACAATCTTAATTTGTTAAATGCCTAAAAATGTACTTCAATCGAGAACAAAGTGAAGTATTGATTCTCTAAGGCGTCCTGTCACAGTCATGCTGGAGAGAAGAGAAAGACCATCCCTCGCAATTAATAAACGTGACTTCCAGAGGCACCAAGCCAAAATATTAAGGCAGCACAATCCCTCACTGCAGCATGTACCCCCTTTATATGAATGCAATTTAGAATTATACTGGTGTACTCTCATTTCAGACTCATCAACCAATATTTATTCAGCTACTGCAGTCTGCTTTTAGGATTTACAACTGCACATGGCCAAATGCATTACAGAAAGCCAATGTAGAAGGTTGTATTAAAACTTTGGCTGAAGTCGGTAAGTAACAACTTTTGATTGATTATAATTCCTTTCTCATTATCGTGGTTTCCTTTTCCATCATTTATGATATCAAATCAATTAACACAGACCATTTTGGTCTTGCTTACTGTGTATGTGCCACTATTATAACGAAAGAAGGCATGCATTTAGTTTTAGAAGTGTAAGTAGTACAAAGCTAGCTGTTATATATCCATTTTTCTTATTTAATTAACATGTAAAGAAAGTATGTTCCACGCTTCCGATGGAGTGTACGACAGCATCACCAGTAAAAGGATGATTTAAAGAAATAAAGATGTAAAGTTTTGTCAGTGACCACATTTCATGTTGGTCTTCATGCCAGCAAAGAACCGTGCCATAGCCATTCCAGTAGATCTGGACAGCCATGTGAACACCCTCTTTTTGAAGAACCACACCAACATGGTGCAGAGGGCAGCCACCGGCTGGAGGATGTCAGCTCGCAGTGGGCCACGCAAGGAGCCTCTTGGAGGACCGGATTACAAGAACATAATTGAGAAGCTACAGGTAGCTAGAGATTCATATAACATTATAGCCAAGCTCTGTTCATGATATCTTTTTACTTTAAAACCACTTTGTTTTAACAAACCACTATTACATAAAATATATATATTTTTAGTGCAAATGGAGAATCTGCAAGTGGATTTGAAATGTTAATACTGTGATCTGCTGGTCATTTAAAGTTTGATTCTCTTTCAAGAAATATCATGTAATGATCAGCTAAAAACCTACAGTATTTTATGTAACGGCATATATGTATACAAGTATATACATGTATTATGCTACTGTATACTTTTTGTTGCATTTTTAATTTAATCTAAATAATTGTAATGGACACTGTTATGATCTGTGTCTTGTCTTTTGCAGGGTGTTGTAGCATCTCTAGAGGAGCAGTTCAGTCCGATGGTGCAGGCTGAATTCTCTGTGCTGGTTGATGTGCTGCACAGTCCAGAGCTTTTGTTTCCAGAGGCTGCAAGAATACGTTGTGAAAGTGGAGCCTTCATGTCCAAGTAGGTTGCAAGGACTTGGCCCAGTTACATAGCAACATAAAGCCGTCTGTCCTACTTTACAGTCAGTTTGCCAGCATCCCCTAGCATTAATCATGCATTTTGATAGCTGCTGTGATACTGCAGAACACACCAGGAAAGGAAATGAGAGGGAGCCACCTTCCAACATTTTTGTTTTTTATTAAAGCTGGTAAACTGATATTTACATAAAAAATCAAAGATAAACATTTCTACACGACTCCCAGAATGTTTTATTTTTAAAATTTAGATCAGGATGTGCACTGAAAAATCAATTTTTTGTATAATGTTGGTGTCCTGAGACAAGAGTCTTACCTAACACTGGCAGACTTCAAGTAGCAAGGATGAAACATAAAATAAGAGCTCAATAAGGAATAATAGAGTTTTGGAATGTTTAGATTGACTGCTGTTGAGAGCATAGTTGATGTGTGGCTCTTTAAACCTGTTCTTGCCACTAGATCCAATTGTAATGTTCTATTGTTTGCAATAATGTTCAGATTTGTTGGATAGTAAAATCAGGGATGCAAATAAGACTCTTATTCCATTGCAGTTTCACCCATTCCAGGTTTACATATATATGCTTGATTAGCCCCAGTGTATTTGGTGTGTTTTTATCAAACTGCTATGCAATGGGAGTATTATTTTCATCCCTTGTAAAAATGTATAACACATACTGTATGCAAAAAAAAACAACCTGCTAATAGGTATTAATCTTAAGATTTCAATTATAATACTGGGTGCCATTGTGTTGTGGTTGGAGCTGTTTGTCTCTGGTGGCAGGGATTCTGCCAAATACATTGTGTCTGACGTATTCAGTGCTGATTGTCACACTGCAGTTGGGTGTGGGGTGGTTAGGCTGCTGCTTTGTGTGTAAACTCCTTGAAATGTGAAACATCCTGGGATATTAGTAAAGGTATACGTCATTACAAAAAGGTTCTGTAAAAGATGTCTTTATGCGAAAAGCTGCTATTTATGCATGTATTGCTAATACTGTGCAAAACCAGTATATGGCAAGAGTTTCAACTATACAGTGAACCCCAAATGTTCCTCAGTATTCATGAAAACCTCTTCAAACCCCTTGATATAAATGCAATTTAACAGAAAAAAGGACCTAGTCCCCAGAGGACTCCTGACTACTGTAGTTTTTCTTCCCTTTTTAACTGGTGTATGTAGTCCCTGGTTACTGCAGGGAGCATGGTAATGTGTGGGAAGCTGAAGCATTGTATTAATGATGCTCTTTGGGAATTGTGTATCTAAACCATTTGATATTCATACAGAATTTACAACATGTAACTGATTTGCCATTACACACAAAAGCATTGAAAATCTTAACATAAAATTGAATCTGCAGTACTTAGTTGAAATGAGTCAGGGAAGGGTTTGGAAGTCTGGGAAGAAAACACAAATTAAGAAAGCAAACAAAAACTAGCCAAGCGATTCACACACTGGTAAGGACACTGTTTAAACCATACTTTTCCCTCTGTGCTAGTAGCTTGACTGTTGTCAGACTAAATAATACATTTCAAATTGTGTACATATGCTACATGGTATGACTCCAAAACAAACCTGGGGTCAATTACAGTTGTAATTGTGCAATTTGTAATTAAATGCAATTACAATTTAATTGTTATTGTAGTTGAACCTTGCAACACCTGCGTAACTGTAATTCTAATTATACCACATAATTAGGGCTTCTGTTTTTCGGGTTTTATTAATTGTATTTTTAAGTGCTTATTTTGAGCTATTTTCGAGTTTTATGTAAATCGTTTTTTCGGGGCTTTCGTTTTTGATATACTGTATGAAATTAGTGTTTTTGGTTACTTTCCAAAATGCTTGAGCGTGTTTTTTTTCTGTCAAAATATGTATAGTAGTAACTTGACAGTACTTGCAAACTTAAGTTGTACCTTCTTTCCTTTGCTGTCTTCTACAACAAAATCTCTATGGTCACCAACAGAATCATCTGAAGGTCATTTACCCTGTTGTACTGCTGAAAAAAAAAGGTTTCTTTTTGCAGGCTGATTACACATACCAAGAAACTGATGGACAAGGAAGAGAAGCTGTGCATTAAAATCCTCCAAACGTTACGAGAAATGCTAGACAAAAAGGAGAGCTTCGAAGAACAGGTATGTCTACAGTTATTAGTCTTACTAGGCAAGGGGATATTAGGCATCGGTATGAAAAAGTTTAAATAGTACCAAATAAACCAGGGGGAATTAAATCATATTTTTTAAATGGACCTCCAGAATAGGAGAACATTTATGATTTGGCCTCTTCAATTTCAATCTACAAAAATCAGATTTTTTTTTAAATTAAAAGCAGTAGGATGGAAAGCATGTTCTTTAAAAAGCTATCAGGAGGAGGCAGTGTGGTGCAGTGGTTAAAGTCCTGGGCTTGTAACCAAAAGGTCACCGGTTCAAATCCCACTTCTGCCACTGACTGACTCACTGTGTGACCTTGAGCAAGTAATTTAACCTCCTTGTGCTCCATCCTGAGGATGAGATGTTAAATCAATGTCCTATTGTAAGTGACTCTGCATATAATGCACAGTTCACAGCCTACCTCTGTAAAGCGCTTTGTGGTGGTGGTCCACGATGAAAAGTGCTATATAAAAATAAAGATATTATTATTATAATATCATTATCATTGGGTGCTGAGAAATGAAGCACAAATACTTGACTCGCGGGAAGCAAACCAGGCCAGTGGCATGACTGTTTATAAGGAGAAGGAGTTGTGGTCTTGTTTGTGCCTTCAGTTTATTTTATCATTTTGGTGAGTGAAAATGATGAGGATAATAAAGATAATTCAAGCATGTTCCTGTTTTTACACGTACTACCACTATGTTGCGCTAGTGGTCACTGTTTTTAAACAATTGACTAGTAGCTCTTCAATTGTAACAAAATGCACACAGTGATCATCAGTGGAATTTAGTTTCCACAAAATTAATATTTTCTTAACGAACAATATAAACTCCGGAGATAGGAATCCTAATGTAAGGTATTTTGTTAAAAGCGGTAAAACGGATGTATTCTAATATCATTTTTGGGGCAAAGCAGTATGTGTGCCAAATATCAGTTAGCTGGAATGTTGGCTGTATCTGCAAATACACAGGTACTGACTGCTACACACTCAGAGCATTCAGTTCATTCAATGCATGTTTTTCTCTTGGTGGAAAGGTCAGATTAGGATAGCTTAACAGTGCTGCTGATCAACATGATGTACCTTGGCACTGAGTGAACAAATCAATACCACTGCAAAGCAGCAAACTGCAAAATAGCTCTGACAATAGTGCTGTTTACTACAAAAGAAGCCTGTGAAGTTCTGTCAAACTCATTTATTTTGTCCATTTTGTCTTGGACACTCCTTGTGACTTGATGGGGTCCTCCAGGTATTCCTGGTAATCTGATCTTAAAAAGACAACGCATTCTGACACCAGTATAATAGGAACTGTGTAGAAACTGGAGCGGCCCTTCTACTTGTGGTACTAAAACCAGTGGAACAGGAGCGGCCCTGCTTCTTGTGATACTGAGATGAAGGCTCCGAATGCCAGCACTCTTTCTAGTCTGTAGAACCACCCAGCACACTCTTTATCTCTATTAGATTTTTGAAGATATGACAAAAATGTTATTATTAATATTATTGAGATTTAGAAACTAAGAAACTTAGCAAGTAATAGGAGGAATTGCAGAGAATTAATATTCATACAGATGTTAAAGCTGCTGTAAAAAGCGAAAAAAGGTTTGGTTTAAATGAGCAAGGCAAATGAAGTATATATGTCTGAAGTATAAACAGCAGTTATACTTGTTTCAATGTGGGCTAAACCATAGTGATTTGCCATTTTATGGCCTTGGAAGTTTAGATCAGATCTGTGCTTTATGTCTGCCTGTCTCATGGTAATCTACTAGGAATGTGTGACAGCACATGATTGCAACTAAATCAGGGGCTGAACGAATGAACACTTAAGCTTTGTTACTGCGCACGTTATATATAGAGTGAACATTTCGAAATTTTAAAAAGGCACTTGGATGAATAAGGTTGACAAGTCATCGTCACTTTAAAAAAAAAAAAAAAAAAAAAAAAGTAAAAAAAGTATTTGTATTTGATGCCTGGTGCTCTATTTGTCAACGTACTGTTGTGCAACCCTTGTTTGTGTGTTTTATTTTTAAACTACTTGAAATTTTTGTTTTACTTTTTATTATTGTTCTAAAATGTTGTTTATATTTTAAGGGATTGCAACTGCACTTCCGTCCATGTGAATCCACACACTTCACAATCACATGGCGTGCGATTAGTCGACCACCAGTCGCTGAGGTTGGCTGTCACAATAGTATCTAGCATTAAGTAACCTTTTTGCTAATTTCTTCATGTATAATGTCACAAAAGAATTCCAGTTTTGCACACAAGCACAGACAAATGTGTGGTAGGGAAGGCATTTAGCTTCCAAGATCGCACTCTAGTCATAACTAGGGCTTGTATCTTTACATGAGAATAATCTAGATGGATGATCAATATGTACTCACAAAAGCCCCATTCTTGAAGTTTGATGTGATCTCAATTGCACTGTCTTTGGGGGGTGCTGTGTCTTTGCTACTCCCAGCAAATGTCACTAAAGGCAGTGGTGTCTCATTGAGAGAATTATGTGTGGAATAATGTCCAGACACAAAACTAGATCAATGGTCAGGCAAACTCTGGGTAAAAACGATGAGTAAGATTTGCAATATATCTTTTATTCATTTATGCATGTAAATGAACAGTTTTAATAACAGTAACCTTGCTGATGGCGGTTAGCCATATGCAACTGTAGCTTCTTTATTCCTTAAGCAGTCATTTTATGGCCACTCATACCAAAGAGTGTCATAGTCACCACTATGTCACCTGTCTGTCATTACCATGATAAAGATGTTATCATGAAACTTGTTAGGTAGTTAGCTATTAGTGTCAGCTAACTCGAGTTTGTCTTTTGTATTTCCTTAGTATGATCATTTTCAATGAAAACGTTATACTTTTCACAGTTTAACAAAGTTGAATGTTCGAGTTAGGGTTAACTGAACAAAGCACAGTGACTTTTTAGAGAAACCAACACAAGAACCTAGTACACAGAAAATGTAACCGCCAAATATTCAACAATCTTTTTGTCTTAAACCGCAATGTCAATCGACACCTAAATTGGCACGCATGTTCATGACCAGGTCCTTTCTACCGTTTGTAAAATCCACGTTTTTTCGCTAAAAAACATGGCCACGGCGTGCAAATAACCATTTCACGACGGCTCTATTTTCATACATTCGTGCATAAATCTTTTGCAACCCATAACAAGAACACCGTTGCACTTATGCTCTTCAGTGTCAACACAATTGTACAGACCGTTGGAAAGTAATAACTGATGAAGACTGAAACCGATTGCTCACATGGAGCGGCAGCCATATTGGAATTTACGTTGAAATTTTAACTCCTAGGGCGTGCCGACAGGGTCAGTTATAATGGAACACGTATAGGAAGTCATATGTGCTCTATGAAAAAATGTCATCGCCAGTGACCGCTGACGTCTCCTTAAGGTCAAACGGTGATGCATGACATCATCAGCATACGCAACTGACTATAAAACTGCCTATAACTTCTTATCAGCTGCAACAAAATGCAAAAATTTGACACAGATGTAGAGGACTATGGGACGTTGTGTCATGGTCACATGGTGTGGCAGCCATCTTGGATTTAATGAAAATTGAGCAATTTCCAAAAGTCTTCTTCTCATGAACGGTAAATACCACAGCTGTGAAAAATGTTGTGCATACTGTGCTAACCAATGCGTTTAAATTTCACGATAACTGCTTGGAAGCCTTTATAGTTGCTAGTAACTCTTGTTTTTATTATTACTGTTCCAAGCCCCCCCGGGCTCCACAGTATGTTACTTACATATCTTGTTAATATTGTTTGTTGAATCTTTAATGCATTTTATAGTATTACATATTATATTATATTTCCATTTGAGTATTTCACATGTGGCAGGGCAGAGCCCTGTCTGTAAAGAAAGCTGGGTTTATGTGTTGGTGGTGGTTCGCAGGGATGGGGTTCATTTCTATCCCTGCTAAATAGATGTGGGTTTTGTGGCTGTTTTGCACAGCCACAGGTTTAATTGATTACTTGTGTTATTGGTTTATTATTTTAGTTAGTGACACCTGCCTGTAATTAGTAGACAGGTATTTAAACAGGGCACGTCTGTTTGGTTAGGGTCTGTGTGTGAAGACCTGTGCGGGAAAAGTGAAGAAGGTATTTCAGCGTACCTGAAGTAAATATGTGACCGGAAAACAGTTTAGCTGCCTGGTGTTGTGAAAAGCTATGAGTGTTTTTGTTGGGAAAACGGCTTAGCTGGCCAAAGCCTTTAGTTAAAGAAATGTGTGTTTAGTCTAGGTCTCCAAGTGGAGATAGGCTTTTTATTTTGTTTAATTTTGTGTTTAATAAAAGTGCACGAAAGTGCTGAAAGTGCCGTTCTATGTCTGGGTCTGCTAAGTGAAGGGGCAAAGAGAGGCTATGTTACACCTGTTATTAGGGTTAAAATTTTGCAATAATATTTTTGCATCTGGCTGTTGTATTAAAGAAAAGAGCTGTTGTCCAAGGGGATATAACAAGAAAAAGGTTCTTTACTAATGTGATAAAGACATCTGAAATGACTAAATGAAAACTGCTGGGAGCTAGTAAACTGTTGCGCATACATCTGTAAAAAATGTCAAACAATGTAGATAATGTGGTCAGGCTCATAATAACATTGTACAATGTACATGTCAGAAAGTATCGTCATAAACAGACAGATGGCACAATTAGATTTGGGATTTGACATATTCAATTTAGGTGGCAAAGCTGGTGGTTTATACAACTATGAATTCATTGTCATAATATAATGTATAGCGTTTCTGAGTGCCCTGTGTTTCTGTAAATGAAACTCTGTATGACACAGAGTGAAAGACACAGGATCATATACAAATATGTTTATCCTCAAAGTGGAAACTGCACTGTTACAGGCTGTTGTAGCCCTGCCAAAGTGACTCAGTCCTACCCTATGACCTGAGTTAGCAGAGACGTTCCTCTAGATCAGCAGCAGCAGTTGTGTGTAGCCTCTCAAGTGACATTAATGAAAATCTTCATGCCAGCCTCGGCCACTTTGGATGGGTACAATACAGATGTAGTGCACTGCAGCGAGGGCTCCGCTTTCAGAATCAAGGGCACGCTGTGGTAGTTGTCACAAGTAATTTCACTTATAAAAGCCACTCAGAATCTTCCCTATCTAAAGAAGTCATGGGCCTACTTCATACATTTGTAAATTCAGTCATTACGGTCTCCATGTGTGGTTATGCTGTTTTGATCAGCTCTTGTGATGTCACATTTAATCAACTAGAAACACACAATAATAAATTCCGAGGTAAAATTAAGAACACAGATGAAGGCTTTGGGTTATACAACATTGACAAAGGTATTATGCAAATAGTTTTTATAACTGATTTATTATAAATGATTTGTCACTTTAATCTCTATTTGGCATGGGGCTGTAAAGCTTGGTGTATTATCAAGCTGCTAAGACAGCAATTTAATCTTGCTAAAGAGCCTTATGTTTCTGTTCAGTGTAACAATTTGTTGTTGTGGCAGAGTGCAAGTTTGTCTCTGTTCTGTTCAAGTCAACTCACACTGTCTCATGAAGATAGATTGGAGCAATCTAAAGCAAAGAAATGTTGGGGGGTTTATTAATTCTTAAAACGGCGCTAGATATAAGCCTATATCTTTTCATCATTTGCTAACACACACACACATATTACCACACTACTTCTTACCTTGAGTCTCTACTAGTATAGTACATAGTAGAATATGAAATCTGACAACAGCAAAACAGCCTGTTTTGTTTCTATAGGGTCATCTTGCTAAGTAAAGTGAGAATAAGAGAATGACTTGAAATACATGGTCAGTTTATATTATAAAATCGTTTTAAACTAAGTCTATGTATGCTCTTTATATTAGTCATATCAATTTGTATACAGGGATGCTAACTGTGTCACTGTGCTACCTAACTTAAACGAGAGGTATGACAGACAAAGATAAGGGAGCATGAGAAAGGAAAAGATAAAAAGAGATTTTGATCCAACACCAATATTTCTTGTGCACGTACATCTATTTCTAATCTAATCTAATCTAATCTAATCTAAATATATAGCAGATACTGCATGGTTCGGTATGTGATAATAACTTACAATGAAAGATGGTATTAGCAACAGGCTCTACTCACGCATGTGATAAAAGTACTGAACCATGACAACTAAATTATGTTAATTATGGCAAAATGTTAACACATACTGTATGTATCTGGACAAAGCATAGTTAATCACAGGTACTGTATACATCTTTATACAGTACAGTACACTTCTGATAGAAGTATCTTTCTAAAATATATATTTGTTGTATTCATTTTATTAGTGACATTGTGGTATTTCAATGTGCAATATATATATATATATATATATATATATATATATATATATATATATATATATATATATATATATATATATATATATATATATATATAAAGATGTCTACATGGCTATAAACACAAGCACTGTGTTTTACCTAAATATATCCTGTTGTATATTCATATAAGAAATTAAATTTAACCTGTACCAAGCTACTGTTTTTTTTTGCACAGGTAGATCTATGTGGATTCATTTTAAATCAGACAGTTCAGGTTTAGAGCACTGATATTATATTCTTGCTGACGAGTCTTATCAGGCAGTCGGGTCCTTACTTTGTCATTTAATCAAGCTTTAGCCTGGTCACAGTGAAGCAACCCCCTTGTGCTGCCTTGTGTGAAGACCCTGGAGCATGTGACTGTACATGTGAAGAGTGTGTGCAGGCAGGAACTGTGGGGCGTGATTGGAAGAAGCAGTGTCTGCCAAGCCCATGAGGTGACTGAGAGAGCAATCCTCCTCAGCCAACAACAGCATGTGATTATGTAACGCCTGCAGTGTCTGGCACTGTGTTCCGCTGGGGAGGCGTCACGTGTCGTGAAATGCTCTTGGCCTCGAAAATTCAATTAGATTGTTCTGAATGATTGGGAGCTCACATGAGGCTAGGCTTTCAGTGGCTGCTGCTGGAAAAGTAAATAGGCTGATTAGCTGCACATGAATAGATAATTGTTGCTAGAATTCCAGCAAGGATGTTTGCATTGTTTTTTGTGTTGTTTTATTCATGTCATTCAGACTAGTGAGATTGAAATCTGTTATATAATCCAGCTGGAAAAAAGCCACTATTTTGAGTGATTTTTTTTTTTTTTTTTAAGGGATTGTTCAGTAAGGAATGACTTGTATTGTAGTGTTAACTCCTTGTGTTGTTTCTTTTCATGCATAAAGAATTATTTACACAGTAGACCAGACCCAATGAAACAGCTTTGACTGGGTCAGTAATAAAATCCTTTTTTTCACACTAGAGGAACTGAAATTTGAGCTAGTTCTTGCACAATTTGTTTCTTGTACAAGTTTTTAACAAGCCCTTTGTCCATGCATACTGATTTTGAAGGCTGCCTTCTCATATTGGGGGTGTGAAAGCATTTTGAATTGCTTAGAATTATAGAACTGGTATCATCATCATCATCATCATCATCATTATCATTGCCTTTCTCCTGGTAAACACAGAGACCATGTGTTCCTAGGATTGTTGTTTATACTGGAACATCTATCCACGCTCAGTAGCTGTGATCAAGCAGGGGTGTTGATAAACACGGGCGGGTCCAAGTTTACATTAAACAAACAGCTGGAGGCTTGTTTTGCAATCAAGTTTTTTAAACTGCTGTTTGTGATTGAAACAAATCCAGCTAAAACCAGTTAAATTGCCAACACCCACTGATTGCTTTACTGACCTGTGCCTGTAACCACATAGAACAGCACACCTTTTGTAAAGTGTAATGCAGTTGCTGTAAACAATAGATACAGGATTACGTCACACTTGCGTGGTTCTCACATTGCAATCTGCCAACACTTTTTTAAAAATTTTTTTATGTATTTGCTTTGTAAGTACCGATAAGCAAGATTTGAAATGTGTTGTAAAAATATGAAACTGCACTGCAGTAAGCCATTGGCATTTCATTTCGTCAGGTTTGGTGCAGCTGTCAGTCTGTCTCCGGTGCCAGCAGGAGTCAGAGTTCACTTGCTTTTACTTCAGACACACCTCCTGGTGCAGTGTGTTTATTTGAGGGTGGTTTGGAGCTCATTGTGCTTTGCATAAACCTGTATAAACTATATGCTTCAGTAAATGTTGCAACACATCCCATAATAGATTGAAAGGGAAAAGCTTATTGTGTAGATGGTACAACCTTTCTCTACTTTAAAACCATATGCATGGTGTACGTGCAACAAGCAGAGCACGTGCACATTTTATTGATTTATTTTTGGCACCAATCAAGTGTTGCAACCTGAAGTGTGTGGTATCCATGGAAACAGCATGGGTCGTGTTCTGCCATGTTGTCCACCCTCCCACTCAGGTTATCCCGGGCAACACAGTCCATTAGTGTGTTTACTGCTGACTTTCTGTCTGTGCTTTGCTATAATGGCACGTTTTCTATTGACCGCATCACATGGGTCTTACGCCTGGTACATGTTAGCCCCTCAAGCATCTTTGTAAAAGTATATTGCTAACCGTTTTGGTTATTCCATTGTAAGATTTTGTAGTCTGCTTGCTAATGCAGGAACATATTCATTAAAAAGGAACATGTGCAGCATTATAAACAATACTTTTTTTTCCCTAATGTTTCTGTGCTGTGTTAATTGTGTACCTTTGCTTTGTAATAGAAAGTGGGCAACAAAAATAATTGGTTCATAAAACCCCAAAAGCAGTATAAACAAAACAATGGTGTGCTAATGTGATTTTTGAAATGATTTCAAGTTTGGAACATTGTAGGAAATGAGAAAATGTTTGCTTTTTTAGGTAACACGTGCATACTTTAATAAAAGCAGTCAGTTGTCTGACTCGAACTAGATATTTCAAATATGTGATGTACATGTTTAAGGCACAACTTGAACAATTGGAATATGAGATTTTAACTTTTTTCCTGAACTTGGATGATTATCAGTAATGATCCTCCCTACTATGATCAGCTGGGTGCTTGGTTTCTCAGTTACTGCAGTTTAAATAAATGGCATGACATGTGCCGATTCCACTTACTGTATGTAAAGAAATCACATATGTAAAGAAATCACATAGTACTGGAGGGGGTAGATCTCTGACAATATTATCGCAAGTACTTCTTTATTCAGAACATTAACTAATACTTGCAGGAACCCCATTTTGGTAGTACATCAAATCATGTAATTACACATGGTTACCCCTAATTTTACTATGGGTAGAGAATATTAGTGGGTTTTTGTAATACAAAGTATTGGTTACTTGTAACCTTTCCTCCTGTAGGCTTTGCAAATTAACAACAGATGTGTGAAGGGAACTGGCTTGGGCTGTGCCTACACACTGTTAGAAACACATTCTTAACCCCAGTCTTGTTGCTTGTAGCATTGCAGTGTTTCTAAACTTATGTTTAATACATTAGATGAAAATAAGGAACCCTTCGTTTTGATATTTGTTTGACTGCAGCGCTATAAATATGTGCCTAAATATAACCTTATGCAGGGAGAAGTAAGGGGCTGCTGGGTGGTCAGAATAGAAGAGCTTCAGTGCTCGGCTTGTTCTGTGCGTGCTGAAATTGAAGGCGTGAGTTTTTAATAAACCCTTCATCAGCAACGCTACAGAAAATACAATCTAACATATAAATTGTGTCCAGGGACAAACACAGCAAATTGTTGGGAGCTGGCGGCTCTCCAAGCCAGTGCCCTAGTGTTGTTATATAAGGCTCTCAGAGCTGTTTGTCATGCTGTTTCTACACCAGAGCAGTGACTGAACAAGCAGGTACTGCATCCAGCTAGACAGGCGAAAACAAAGCATTTGAAATGTGTAGAAATCTGCTTATCTGTTAAATATTTATAGGAGAGGGGGTGTGTTGACAAATATTTGAATCTAATACAATGAAAAACTGCTGTTTTTTTTCTGGTTGTATGTTTTTAATCGGCTAAAATATCTAGTTCATCTGCATTTTTATTTGTGCACAATTCAACCTCCGTCTTCTTAACAAATAACCCCAAAAAAGCAGAGTGTAACCATTTAAGGTGCATCCCATTTAGAATATTAATTCTGCAGCATATGAACAGATGGAATGAGCTTGTGGGGTGTGCTTCGATTTCTAGATATTAATATGGAAACAAAAAACATTTGTGCTACATCATTGGTATTGCACTGTTCTAAATAAAGGAATTGCAGTCAATAGTACACACACAATACACAAACACAGTCACCAGTCCTGGGTGAGTGCTGTACTGCTCGTGGTGTTAAATACAATTATTTGTTGTAACAAGTGAAGTGCTGTCCGGGTTTGTGCTGGCCTCTGGCAATAGCTCCGGACATGTTTAGCCGTCTACTAAATAACAAGACGCAATTAGAGGCAAAACAAATAAACACTGACGATACAATTCCACAAACACAGGTCCTTCCGGGTTGTTCTTAACCAAAACGAAGGAACAGATTACGTCGCTTCATCCCCTTCTTGTACCGTCACACATGGCCCCTTGGTAAACGATTGCAGCCGCTCCTCCAATCCGCGGCTGCCACAATGTTTCCCTTCCAGGTTGATGAGTTAGTGCACCGAAGCTCTGCCCCCTTCCTAGATACCCGACTTCCTTTTAACCCAGGGAATGAATTGTCAGGCCAAACAGTCCAGGGTACTCTGATACTTAGCGCCCTCACAGGTTGGGAGGGAGATTTACCATCAATGATCATTCTATTTCTGTCACAGGAACCAATTACAGTTCAAGTACAGTTGACTTGTATGCTGTCTGTCTGGCTGGGTGTTTGCAGAACTCACCCAATCACTTGTTCCTTATTGGTTACTCAGCTTTCAGGAACATCTGCTATATAGTATCTGTGTATTGTGCTGTCATGAATAAATAAACATTTCTGTAATGCTTATTCACTCATATATGAAGGAAATACTTTTTGAAGGCTTACCCTATGATTATATTTGTGGCACTGCTATTCTTATGGTGACTTTCTTGATGGCAGACACCATTTTATTCCCAGAATCCAAACCGATGGTAGATTAACACAAGAGGTAGATTTCTGGAGGTTGTTGCCAAACTTTCCCTTCTGACCAACCAAGCAGATAACAGTCCAGAACAGTATGTCAGGACCTGCAGTACTGCATGCCCATGCACATTTAAACCCTGCTGCTGCTCTGTGACTCCCACTGATTGTCTTTTAAATCTACGATGGCAAGCATCTTCAGACGTGCAGAAGGAAAATAAGGCTGCCACTCAGAATCAGCCTGCCTTTACATACAATGTATAGCCACTGCAGTGGCTTTCTCTGTCTGATCAAAAAGGCATTAGAGCCAAGTATTAATTAATTAAAGCTCTGATGAAAAGTTTTTTTTTTTTTATAGGAGACTGTGATAGGACAGCGACCTTGACCAGGAAGGGAGACTCAGTCACTCCCACGTATTTTGACAGAGAAATGTAACCCTGTCCCTGCCAACCCATTATTTCCCACACCAACATATGCATACCTGCACCGGCAGGGCCTTCCCTGCAACGCTATCACAGAGACACAGCTTGGTAGACCTATTAAGTCTACTGTGCCTGCTCAAGTGAGTATTAAGTCTCAGGCGAGAAGGAGAAGAGACTATGATTGAAACTTGTATCTCAGGGTCTCTACTATTCTCCCTGTAATGAAAGTAAACCTGGAGACTCTCTGCTGAGGAAGCTTTTCATCAAAAAGTGTTCAGCAAGCCCTTTATGATTTCCCCAGAGTACCAGCAATAATATCAGCACAAGTATTATGTCATTTCTTCAAGGTTTCATGTTTGATTTTCTATTGGTGTATACTCTTTGGCTTGGTTTACATGCACTTGAAAATCGACTCTACAGTGGTGACTGTGTGATGTTGTCACATGAATACATCGTGAAACAGCAAAAGGACGTCCTTTTGGCAGCGCGACTTTAAGGGCAGGGTCAATCGCTTTCTCACGATACAAATAGCTGTAAAAACCCATGTAAACCTGCAGCTTTGCAGTTTTCTGATCGAAATGTTTCTGCTGAAGTGCTGTGGCTAACTTCAAGATGAAAACTCTCCTACCTTGTACAAAACGAAAGAATTGATGGCTGCCAAGACTAGTAGAGATAACAACAGGCTTGTATGTATGTATGTGTGTGTGTGTGTGTGTGTGTGTGTGTGTGTGTGTATATATATGTATATATGGAATATTGTAGTTTATATTGAAAATAAAAACATGTTGTAAAAGGCAGTTCTAGTGTTCTTGAATTGTAACTTTTAGATGTTCCATAAACACACACACATAAATATAAATTCTAAGTAGTAAAACTTGTAGAAATTATATTTTATATAATCGTGTGCGTGTGTGTGTGTGTTGTAAAGGTAACCAGACAAACAAGTAGCTAATGCACGCCGTAATTCAGAATGTGCGCAACAACATGTGAATTAATTTCTCTTGTTAAATGTTTTTATCTTCATGGCAACGTATGAAGCTCCCCTCATGATATTCAGAGTCGTTCTTTGCTTACTTAGTAAGCAGACACGGATATTTAAATATCCCCTCCCCTAAATGACTATGAATTGAGTAATCTGCATTGGTACGGACGTTTTTTTCTTCCTAAATCAGAACAGCATAGCAACGCATTTCCAGGTTGTGAGGAAAACTCATGACTTGTGCATGTAAACGCCGCCTTTGTCGTTTTAAGTTTTTTTTTAATTTAATTTGAACCTTTCCCCAAATTTGTTTTGACAAAACATAGGTCTACAACCATAGAAAAGGAATTAATGGTTAATTTTGCCAAAACATCAGACATTCTTGACCAAATACCTTCATTAATTATTATTTGTTTATTTAACAGACGCCTTTATCCAAGGCGACTTACAGAGACTAGGATGCGTGAGCTATGCATCAGCTGCAGACACTACGTCTCACCCGAAAGACGGAGCACAAGGATGTTAAATGACTTGCTTAGGGTCACACAATGAGTCAGTGGCTGAGGCAGGATTTGTTTTTCTTTGAAACTTTAATATATTGTTAGTGTACGTCTAAACTAACTTTTAGTGCACTTTACCTGATCAAGTATTAGTTGTAATACAAATATGATACAGAAGTTTATAATAATAATAATATAAAATATTTAATAAAAGTACAGGTTTTTAAATCAGACTGTAAATCTACCTGGAATTAAAAAAAAACATTTTATATTATTTACATTACGTGTATTCAGTACCTCCTGAATATTCATTTTGTTTTAACGAATGGGATAAGCTGAAGGCGACTTTTTGTTTGTGTGCACTCTGTAGATTTGGTGGAGTTGCAGCATCCCAGTCAATGTGAAATAATCATCTCCAGGTTTCCTGTTTACAAAGATTAATCGCTTGAATCTGCAGCGGTAGATATATTTAATATGATATGTGTTTGTAGTTCTAAAAACAATCTATCCAGCATAGATGAAACAAATTAGATCTAACAAACAATATTTATAACTGAAGGATTAAAGCCCAATGTGACTTGCCTGAGATTACACAATGAGAAGGGTTTGAATCCAGGAACCCCTAGGCTTCTATTCTCTACTTTCATCATAAACAAGACAATGTATTTGAAAGGTAACTTATTATGGATGTGTTACAGACAGTATGAGTTGAGAGTCATGGTTAGTCAAATTCCAACCCTCACCTATTGCACTTAGTAAGACTACAGCCTGTAAAATGTTAATTGGTGCAGCTGTAAGTACCATTTTTGGCCATCAGCCGGAAGCTCATAGTGCAGCTGAAATGAGTCACAAAACGTGGTGCTCTGCCAGTTGAAGATCAAGTGATCTGTTGCCAAATGTTGTCTTGTGATGTGAGCTGACATTGCTGAGTTAAGATTGGGCCTTGGCAAGGCGAATGCAATCCCTCAGCATCACAATGACAGCTTGAAAATCACCTGGTTTACTTATTTTTAAACAGATTCAGTGTCTGTTAAAACCAGGTAAAATAAATAGAACTGTTTCTGTTTTTTAATTGAAACTCTAGGGTCTGGAGCTGTCTCATGTAGTGTACTGATTGTCCCACCCCCCTCCCTCCCCTTTTTCTATTTTGTCCACATGATAACACAAAGGACCAAGATTTTCTTTCTTGTCTGACATGTTGATTGTGCCTTTTGATTTCAGATGTTCTTTTATAATGGTAAGTGTACATTGAGACCCTATACTGCTTGTGCATATCTGTCAAGTATCCAGTTCTACCTTTTAAGGGTGCTAAGGCATTCATTCTTTACTTATCTTATACTTATATTAGAAATACAATAATCTCAGTGGCTGTACAATAATTTAGGGTATAAAAAGAGTGCTCCAAACCAAGATTGATTTAGAGTGAATACCAGCCAGACATCCAATCAGTTGATGGAATTAAACCTATTTTAGAATCTGAGTGACTGAAAGAAAGGTTTGAGGAGTCTTGATTTGAAGTTTCTGTCCTTCAAGAGCAGCACAATCATGCACCAGAGAGCACAGTCGGAAATTAAGTGGAGACAGACTCGGATCAAAGGGTAGCAGACACCTTTTTACACAAATAGTGGTGAGTGTATGGAATGGGTTACCAAGCCATGCTGTTGCAGCTGAGTCACTGGGGTCCTTTTAAGAGACAATTAGACAAAGTTCTGGGAACAATCAGCTGCCAGGAACTGGATTAGCATTCATGGGCCGAATGGCTTCCTCTCATTAGTAGCTTGTCATTAAGTCCCCTCTTTAGACCACCTTTGGGATGGAGCAATTGCTTTTGTCCACGGAATATTATACAACATAAAGTACAGTATACCAGACTTGCAAGTCATGACCAGAGGCACAGCAAAGTTCATGCAATTGTGTGCTGGAATAACAATTGTGCTGTTCGAAAACAGTGTTGGGAATGCCCTTCATTTTAGTTTAGCAGTTACTGTTTAAACTTCATTACATTTTAAATTAAATGTCTAGAGTTTTCACATACACTGTGTAATTTAAAGGAATGCTTTCAACTTTATAGGCAATTATGGAAATCATGATCCTTAGGCATGGATTTCTAGACATAATTGTGGGAATTGAGCTGACAATTACTATACATAATGAGAGTAGCTGAAGCCAAACTGACTTTTTTTGTTAGTCAGAGAAACATTATTGTAGCCTGTATAGTAATGTTAAGTTGTGCTGTGCTGTCTTCTTCACAGAAGCCAAAAAACAAAGTCTGTTAATTATTCTTTGAACTAGGAAACAAGCTCATGAAAACAAATCTCCTCCACTATGGATTTCAAGTGCCTCTTGTTGGTCCCTTCATTTTTAAAAGAAAGGAAAGAAAAACCCAACTAAGTGTTGTTTTCTTCCTCTAAAAACACATTCCCGGGCACTTTGCATTTCACAGGCTGCCAAGACAACTCCCCCCCCCCCCCAAGTTATTTTGTTTTCCCTGCACCATGACTAACCCTCTACAAATAGCAGACATGACTACAATATTAAATGGCCGAAAATGGATGAGTTATAACTTAACTTGAATGAACAATGGATTTGGTGAAATACTATCATTTTCACAGGCAAAGGAAAATGTACAACAGCTCTGAGAAGTGCCTTAAATACAGCCATCACAAAGTTATTGTAGAAGCATTTCTTGAGGGTTCACTTGGCACAAAGTATGTTGTCTTTACAGATTTTACTTTCAACAACTATTTGCAAAAATAAATGTTATGTTAAAAAAACTGTTACGTTTAATTTTGTGTTCTAGGAATTTTTTTATGACAATACTTTGTGAGTGACTAATATTTGGACTGCATTTTGAAGGTCAAAGTGGGGGAGATGGTCACATGTCAGTGCACTAGGCAATGTACATATATTTAAAGATCACCAGTAATGCCACATTTCACACATAAAAAAATGAATGTACATTGCATTGAGTCCCTGTGTAATTGCTGTACATCAATGTATGATAATGTATTTAAATGGTAACAATACACCTTGGCTACTTGCACTCTGAATTGGCAGTGTGGGCGCCAGCTTTAGTGCTGTAAGTTTAGCACAGATTGTCATAGCTTGCAGAGTCTTTGAACGTGTTGCAGAGATGCAGAAAGGAAACTATTCCACTAGTAATGTGATGGACGATCTTGGTGATATTGATAACTCTGAAAGTCGTATCACTGTTCCAAGGATTTAGGACAGATATATTTGAAACTGAATTAATCCAATAGAAACTGAATATCAAGACTCTGGTACAGTGTGGTAGCCTCCCATGGGCAGGGCTGCACCATTTGACGCATGCCTGAATAATTTGTCTTGTAATTCATCCCGTTTTCAAAACTAATTTAAAATGATGTTATTGCCTTATGATATGAATGATTGGATATTTGTGCGATGAGTAACTTTGTAATGTGGACAGCACCCAACTACAAATACAGAATTAATACTTATTACAAGTTTTAAATAAATAAATCCCATTTCTGGGTGGGTGGCTTTAAGTAGTGAAAACGATAACAAAATAAAAATGATACGCCACAAATCAGCATGCATTTTTTATGTACAATGTGATCCCTATGTACCTTTTTTGTAGATTGCTGTACCATGATTGGTGGTCCATAAGCACCATATGGCACCTTTAAAACTGCCTGCTATCAGAGTACCTTACCCATGGCAAACTTTAAGCACATTTGCTTTAATCTTATGGATAAGCTATATGCTTAAAAGCCTTACCTGGAGATTTGAGATATTTAGTAGTCACATTTTGCCTTCACATTTCTAAAATTGTGGTCCATAAATTGCCAATACTTTTTATATTCTGCAGTAAAAGTTACAGGTATAGAGAGAAAGTGTTATAGAAAATCAAACTTTAAAGGATCATCCAAGGTACAGAAACCTGAATATTTGGTACTAGTGCAATAAACTGATGCAACAACCTTGTTCCAGTTCTGCACATTGAACCAACAAATGAACAAAACAATACCAAGTACCAATTAAAAAAAAAAAAGTACTTTGGTGACCCAACTGGATTTTATAATACAATTTCAGTAAACACTCCACAAATTGATCAGTTTTACTGTTCACAAAAACTCTTGTACTACAGTATATCTACTTGGAAGTTACATTTTAAGCAGTACTTGGCTGTACCATCTTGGTTTGAATACATAAAGCCAAGAAAGCTGCTTAGTTGAAATACAATTTGACCCAGAACTTTTGACAAATGGAGTAGTTTGAAATTGGTTTATGTGTGGGCTGGAACACATGTGTTTGTGAATGAGTGTTTCTATGTGTCATTTGGTTTCAGTGCTGAAATTCGTATGCAATCGGCTGCCTTGCAATACGGTATGTGGAAGCGAAACTAAACGTGCCCTTTTTTGTATGTGACGTTTTTCCCCCCCTAAAATATCCAGTAAAGTTGGTGCCGAGATTAATAATTCTATTTGTGAAGACATTGTATTCGTAACGCAAGAGGTCAGCACTAACTACCCTGTTCCAAATCCATTCATGATATCTCTGTAAAACATTCACGCCAGAAATAAAACTCTTTTTGTATTTCATTGGTCCCAATGTTGCTCTACTTCATTGGGTGAACTGTGTTGAATGATGGTCATTTTTAATCGACCTTGTTTCCACAATGAAATGTGGCACACATTTAGGCTATTGTACTGTCATTTTAATTGAGTATTGTACTGTAATTCCTGGCTGTCAATTGGAAACCACAACCTCCTCGGTACCAACATGAAAAATCAGTTTATTTCATTAATATCCAAATTTAAACCCATGGGAAGTATGTTTATAGTAGTTTCTGCCTGTAAATAAATAACAAAAATGTCCACCAATATTTGCAGTGCATTGTATTTCCATACAATTGAGTGACTTGGATTGTTCAAAAGCCACGAGAGACTATGTAGGCATGCTGAAAATGGTCATATCTGCTACTGTGCTTCCCTAAACCTCACAAACCACAATGTATGGTCAACATTTGTATATGTTAGGAGTGTTTGGGTTGTATACCAATGTCTGATGTTAGCCTTACCTCTGGTAAAGTGACAAGAATACAGCCTTTTCTACCACGTCAGATTGATCAGTGTCTTTTTTTCTTCCCCAAGGGCAACGTGTTACGAAGAATTCTCCTCACCCGCTACTTTGGAAGTGCCCGCAATTTCACAAAAGCAGATTTTGGAAATGCCATTAACAGCTCACTGTCTTCAGGAAGTCTGTCCAAATCTTCTCTGGGGGGTAAATATATGATACATACTAAAAAAAAAAAATTAACTAAATAAGTATACGTAGAATTACAAGTTCTCAGTTTTTATTTGTTTTACAGAGTTGGCATGCATGTTTACAAATATTCCTGCCAAATTCTTGTTCGTGGGGATGTTTAGTTTCTGATGTTAAACATTCTGTATGTTTCAATTCGAATTAAAATGAGCAGTTATGCACATCTTAAAATGTTGCTAATTTCCATTAAAATCCATTTCTAGCGAAAAATGACTACCGTATAACAGGAAATTTTGGCTGGTATTAAATTCGGCAGATTTGCTACCTTGGTAGATTTTGACGGTTTTTGAATTGGCATTTATCACTTTGCGCGTTCACAAAGAAAAATGCCAGTTTTGTATTTCTACTTTTAATTTCAAAAACATTCAAATACATGTTTACTTAATGAAACCTGTCTTCTAAAACAGTATCTCATTTACAGTAACTCATTACAACATCTACAATGTCACTGCAGCAACTTGGATAAGAACAAAGAAGGCCTTCTAAAAAAGAGTTACAGCATTATTTTTATATAGTCCTTAATTTTAAGATACCAGAAATTGGAAAGGATTAGTAGCTGCAGTACACTTTAACGATAGACATTTGCTAACTCTCAGTTTTAAAACATATCTCTGGTTCACTAACATGATCACAATAGTAATTGTAGGACAGTATTGCCACGTGTGAAAACTTTAAATTTCAAACTAGTTAATAGACTAGCAAGCACTGGCAAAATCAGCTCATGTTTAAACGTGCAGAACTAATTTATTTTAACATTGTTTAGGGATGTACTTTGAGAAAACTTACGATCTACTCATATATTTCTGGCTTCTCCTTGTCTCGAAGATACTGGACTGTACTTAACCGTGTTAGAACAACAGATGCAGCTACCTCCTCCATAAGTGGGGAATTAAGTAGTTGCCTAAATGGCTTTGCAAACTCTATATAAGCTATAAACAGTCCATTGCTTTTATTAATATTATTAAATATAAAATATTGGATATGGCTTAAAGCAATGGTTGCAGCGTACAGCCACAGTTCCTTGTCAGTAGACAGCTCTGCCTTGTACTTACATGGAGCACAAACTAGAAACCTGAGCATGCTGGGCAGATGATTTGCTTTCCATTGATTTTATGCGAATGAAGGTAAAGTCAAGCGTATTTTGGAAAGTTGCATAACAGCTAAATTCAGCCTATTTCCATTAGGCTTGTGGCACTTTTTTTGTGTAAGCGTATAGATTTATTGAATAAAACCATTTTAATGGAAACAGGCATAGAGTCAGTTGGTTTTACACTTGCTGCTAATAGCTCCAGAATTTCCCTTTAGCTTTAGCACTGACCAAAACGTTGCCTACTTGAAGTTATGGACCAATAGCAATGTGAAAAGATTTTAAATCTCTAATGTAATTTCCTTTAAGATGTCCATGTCGTTCATAGTACCTATATTACAATAATCTTGGTTTCTGTAGAAAGAGGTTTAAGATTGTATGAAGAAGATTTTGCAGCAGTCAGCTGACCTATTTAGTCTGTCTCAACCAACTTAATAATGAGTTTCATTAAATTATATATTATATCTTCCCTATACTAGTGATTCATGCAGTATTTCTACAGTAAATACAGTACTGGTGTTGTTCAAACTGTAAACAACTTCTCAGTCTAACTTCCGTTTCTGTCTCTCCCTTTTGATAATATCTTTTCATCAGTATCTGAACTGAAGAAAAGCTGTGCTGGCACTTTATAATACAGACATCTTATTCAGCATTCATTTTATAAGTAAATAAATATTAGGCCTATTACGTGGTTATCTTTCCTAATGTATTTACTTTTTGCTGTGAGAGGAGCTGCGGCTTTCTCCGGGAGACGAGATGAGATGCTTCAGCTTCGCTTCAGCCCCGCTCCAGCAGCCGAACCTGGGGCGAGCCCATTCCCTCATCCCCTCTCCCGAACCGCTCTCCTTCTCACACTTGGTTTGCTTGTCTGTCGCTTCGAACTGAACTCCTGACCGCCGTTTAGCCAGGCTATTTATAGTTTACAAACTGCTAATTAAAATGATCCACGAGGGAATACTACCTTTTTTTTTTTTTGGTCAAAAATATAGCGTTGATTACATGGTGCTTTATGCATGGTTAATTCACAGAAAGTTACGTTTTTGCTTCACTATATGCACATTATAGAGAGGGAGTTGTTTTATTTTGCATTTTAGTCAGATGTGTGTTCTTATGTGTCGCCCCTCATCCCCTCCCTGGTTTATAACGCTCTTTGGTTATAACGCTCGTATTGTGTGTCCCCTGAGACCCGCGTTATAGCGAGGGAGCATTGTATGTATATGTATATATATGCCTTTTTTTTTTTTTTAAACAAAAGCAATGTAATACAACTGAGTTTTGTTGTTGTAATTGAGTGTTTTGTTGTTTATTTGTATTTTTGGTCCCTGGTACATGGTTTAACTGTGTTGAATGGTTTATTTGTGTGCAGGTGGATCTTCTGGGCAAGACTCAGACAAAACTGGGACCTGCTTGGCTGATATTCAGTGCCTGCTTGACAGCGAAGGGGCTTCTGAACTGGTTGTAGATCTCATTGTGAGCACTAAAAATGACAGGCTCTTCCAGGAAAGCATTTTGCTGGGAATTGCTTTGTTGAAAGGAGGAAATACCCAAATACAGGTACAGTGAGGGGAAACATTGCTTCCTGGGTTATAAATAAGCTAAATTATGTCATTTATAAAGTGTTAGGTGAGAAGGGGCCAGCAGATTTCAAGGAAGGTTTTGTCCTTTCAATTAAAAACTGTTTTTAAGGAATATGAACACACTGGACTGGTGCTGTTAAGGTATAAAGCTGAAAGCACCATTAGATTTATTTAGTCTTCTATTGCCACCATGCACCTTTTTAGTTTAGCAAAGGAGTTTGAGCTGACATTTCAGATAGCTATTGCTTCAATATATGTGTTTCCTTGCTCCAGAATTCATTTTACCATCAACTGAGTAAACAGAAGAAATCTGAAAAATTCTTTAAAGTCTTTTATGATCGGATGAAGATGGCGCAGCAGGAGATCCGATCAACAATGTCGATGAACACCTACGATCTGAGCTGCAAGAAGAAGGATGATGACGGAGACATGATAACCTCCAGGACGAATAAAATAGGTAGTGTGTTTAAGTCAGAGAAAACATTAGCTGTGGAAGGAGAGGGAGGGAGATAAATGGTTGAGAATTGGGCCTTGTAAGCAGATTAGAACCTTAGATACTGTAAAAAAATTTTGGTCATCTTGTTCACAGCTGGATAAGTAGCAACGATGTTGCTAGGAGGCACAGAGTTTGTTTGTTGACATGCTGTGCAACTTGTGAGAGAGGTAAAATATGTAGCTTCGTATTTCATCAGATACAGTTCATCCAAGGGGAAAAAATGTGAAAAAAGAACATCATCGTGGAGGTTTTGGGAAAGATTAGGATTTCTTAATGTTTTGTGACAATTATGTCAAACGTTAAAAACATTCATTCAAAATCATTTCTTGAATGATATCAGCATGATCAATATAATATATGCTGCACATTACCCATCAGTGAAGTTTTCACAAATCCCTTGCTACAAACAAGAGGGTTATGTTATATAAATGCCTTTTTTTTTAAATAGGCAAGGGTTCACCTCTTCACCTCAAATATGAAATTAAAGGACAGTTAAAAGAAGCCTCCTCCGCAACCTCTAAAGCTTACTGCCTGTATCGGAAAGAGCTTGACTCTGAGATTGATCTGCTTGGCTCAGGGACTGAGGGAGGAGCAGATGACAGCGCTGCAGAAGAAATGCAAATGAGCCCCGCTATAGTAATCATGGAGCCCATCTTGCGGTACCTTCAGCTGCTCTGTGAGAATCACAACCGGGATCTGCAGGTGGGGCAGTTGCTTTTGTTCTACCCTCACAAAATGTTATTTGGTTCAGCAGTACTGCTTGAGGTCAATTAAAAGTTTTAACCTCCAAATACTGTACACTTCCCTCCAAGAAGTATTTGGATAGATGAATTAAGAAGTCCTGGAGGTGGGATATGTGTTACCCATTTTGCCCCACTGACTCCCCATGCTTGCTAAATATATTTGCAAAAGATATAATCAGCAATCCATCTCACAATGTAGAAATGCAAAAAAAAAAGAATTAGAATTTTTGGATTTCTGCCAAGGTTACTGCCAAGAATTGTGCCACGCAAACTCACATTTTTATTGATGAAACAATATTAACAATAACTATTTTTATTAATTTCTGTGTGTTTATCAAAACAGAACTTTCTCAGACACCAAAACAACAAAACCAACTATAACCTGGTATGCGAGACGCTCCAGTTTCTGGACTGTATCTGTGGGAGTACGACAGGAGGGCTGGGCCTCCTGGGACTCTATATCAATGAAAGGAATGTCAATCTGGTCAAACAGACACTGGAGAGCATAACAGAGTACTGCCAGGGGCCTTGTCATGAAAACCAGGTACTTCCCATTTTCCATTTGTATCTCCTGTCCTCGTATAGCGGAGGCGCTTTTATGTACGCAGGTCACACTTTACACTTTTGTAAATGTCTGGATATGAATTGTGATGACGCCTGGAACACTTATAGATTATGTTATTAAGTGTATCAGAATGTGCTGTTGAATGGAACCACAATGTTATGTAAGTTAATACATCATGTGTAGGGTGTCTCTTTTATTGTTATCTGGTGCAGTTTGGGCGAGAGGACAGAGAAGCAAAGGTAAGCGGCTCAAACTGTGCAAAACGACAGCTCTTATTCAATAAGAGACATCTTATACACAACGTATTAACATTATAAATCACACAAATGAAGATTGTACTCCAGAATTGCTTTAAAATGAAAAATATTTAAAACATAACCTTTACCCCCCCCCCCCCAAAAAAAGTGGAATATTTAAGGAATATTTTTAAAAATATGTATGTATATATTTTATACAGAGTCAGTGTTGTTTGTATATTAGTTGGGATTACAAACAAAATTGATTTGTTTTCCATTCAATTACATACAGGACTGTGCAAGGTTGTGACTGAATGCACACGTTCTGCTGCCTGCATAGCAACTATAATGTGACAGATATCACAAGCACTGGGACGCTGATCAGTAGTTTGGCAGGAATATTGAAATTCATAATATGCCGTCCCTCATTGAAGGGCCACTTGAATAATAAAATAATGGAATACTGTATTTAATTGATATATATATATATGATATTATTGGCTGTTGTGATGCTGATATTTGCATATCCCGGGTATTTCTAAACTTCATTTTTTTTCAGACCTGCATAGCACAACACGAATCCAATGGAATTGATATAATAATTGCTCTCATACTGAATGACATCAACCCTCTTGGCAAGTACCGCATTGACCTGGTGCTGGAGTTAAAGGTACGAGTAACTTATTCATTTGGGCTCTGAATACCAAGAGTTTGTCTTGAAGTGTGTCATAGATTTCATTGCAACTCCTTTTTTTCATCTACAGTATTACTTGGACATGTAGCAAAACTGAAAGAAGTCACCCTTAATGTATTCATTGCTATGATATAAATTATTATGAAAATGCTCAGTAACAGATAATAAAAACATTCATTAAAGGGAACAGAAATGTTATTTGAAAATCAGTTCACAAAAGATTGTATACCTACATGGATGCTGTCCCTCTTTTTTGTATTGTTTTGTGAAAGTGTGTGATGATACATTTTTGTTCTGTGTTTCTGCAGAACAATGCCTCCAAGCTTTTGCTGGCAATAATGGAAAGCAGACATGACAGTGAAAATGCAGAAAAGATCCTGTATAACATGAGACCACATGAACTGGTAAGAAAGCAGTCCTTTTCATAAGAATCAGTGCCATGAAGCCAAGTCCCAGACTGAGACTAATAGTTTTGAGGACTTGTTGCTATATTTAGCTCAGCACTTCAAGAAAATGTGTTTTAATTAGTGGGATTTTTTGGTTATGAAACTAAGAACTGTTACAAAATAGAATTATGCATTGGTATAACAAACCAATATATATATAATAGATGGGCTTTAGTGAGTTACAGGAAAATAATTCCATCTAGGGTTTATGTGACGTCATAAACTACAAGACCGTTAGGTCGAGTAGTTTATAAACTATCACAGAAACCTGAGATGGAATTATTTTCCTGTAACTCTCTGAATTTGTTAAGGTTCAAATTGCAAGTGAATTTAATGAATAATAATATAGGAAATAAAGTCAATATTAAAGAATCTTAAATATAATTTTCTTTTTGGCAATTCAGGAACGGTGAATTAAACTGGGTAGGTATTGAACTGCAAAAAATAACATATTTTTAAGGAAAAGGTGTTTCAATGGGATATGCTTTTTATTTAATTTTTTTGTCGTGTCCAAGATTATTTGTCGCATTGGCTTGGTTGGTGCTGCCGTTGGTGGAGGATGATTGTAAATCTTCACAGAGACAGATTTGTTGAAAGTGCCTAAAAACCACGAATTGTGGGTGTTGTCGAGTGATTAAAAATGAGACATTTTGTTTGAAAGTGCACAGGAGTCAAATATTGGTCAAAGGTCAAGTATAATCTTCTAGACGAATATGCCATTTATAGCTTACGCTATAGAACGCTTTGCTGTCGAGATGGCGAATAAAAAAATTAAAGGTTTGCTTCTGGATGACATTAGCTGGAGGGGGGTGGACGGTTTCCAAAATTATTAGTGTTATTGTATGTTTCAAACATATTCTACCATTATTATTTATTTCTTAGCAGACGCCTTTATCCAGGGCAACTTACAATTGTTACAAGATATCACATTATTTTTACATACAATTACCCATTTATACAGTTGGGTTTTTACTGGAGCAATCTAGGTAAAGTACCTTGCTCAAGGGTACAGCAGCAGTGTTCCCCACCGGGGATTGAACCCACGACCCTCCGGTCAAGAGTCCAGAGCCCTAACCACTACGCCACACTGCTGCCCCAGTACTTCTCTTACACTGTTTTGTACACTAGATATTCAGTACATATTTCACTGAAGCACTACAACCGCTATAGGTACCACCCCAGTGCTTTGGATACTATACCCTAATCCATACACAGCAGCGGTGCCATATAGAGTTGATAAGTATAACGATTTGGTAGTGGATTTTAATACAACAATTTTTGTTTACATAATATGCATTAAACAAATTAAAAGATCGAATTTTGCATGTGAGTGACATTTAATGTGTGATTTATTGTATTGATATATTGTCAAACAGTTTCAGTTAACAACAACAAAAAAAGAAAAACACAGTGCGTCAGTGGCGAACCTTTGAAGGTTTAAAACAATCTTCGAAACCCTGGCTAGCAAACGAACCTTCGTACACAGCCCTAGTATATACACCGTAAAACACAGATTCTATATATATATATATATATTGTTATATTATTTCTTTATTACAGGTGGATGTGATGAAAGACGCGTACAATCAAGCACTAGAAAGCGAAACAGATGAGGAAAGTGGAGGTGACCAGATCCTTCCAAAAGATGTTGGCCATAATATTTATATTTTGGCCCATCAGGTATAAACATTTTATATTTATCATACACACTATTTCAAACGGACTTCTTTTTCTCAACAGTTGTTTGTGGTGTAATTTATAAACATCCTAATCAGCGTGGAAGTTTGCTTTTCTTTGCACTTCCCTTCTGTTCCTCATTTTGCAAGCCAGTACTATTGATTTACATTTTGGCAGTGTGGCTAGGTATTTGCTTGAATGCAGGCTTATTAAGTATTGACACTTGTCTGTGTACCTAAAGATGTTTATACTATGGTTTGTACAATAGTTTATTTCCATTTTTAAGAAATAAGCTTGTTCAGTCCCCTGTTTGTTGATTTGATTTTGTAATGGCAGAGTGAATAATCAGAGAATATCTGTTTACAGCAATTGTGCTGTGTAAATGAAACCATCATTGGCAACATTTAAAATGAATTAAGGATTTAAAATGCAGTAGTAAGCATGCTTTCAGGTGAAGGCAAAGAGCTAAAATACAATGAAACAAATTTGTGATTGGGTTAAAACGCAATATATACAATATAATTGAGAAGCTCAACTACAGAAATGGCCATCATATCAGGATACAACATGGTGTATTAATTGTCTGTAAAAATAAAGCTAATATTTATAAAGGATTTTGACTTTTGAAGAGCATGTTGTTGCCTTTCCTTGCCATGGAGGCAGTGTGGTCCAGTGGTTAAAGTCCAGGGCTTGTCACCAGTTCAAATCCCACCTCTGCCACTGACTCACTGTGTGACCCTGAGCAATTAACTTCCTTGTGCTCCATCCTGCAGAAGAGATGTTAAATCAATGTCCTATTGGAAGTGACTCTGCATATAATGCACAGTTCACAGCCTACTTCTGTAAAGTGCTTTGTGATGGTGGTCCACTATGAAAGGTGCTTATATAAAGATATTATTATTATTATTGTTCCCTAGGAACAGATAGGTGGTAGTCAATCTAAGGCAGTCATTGCAGGAGATTTTAAGTGTTTGTCAACAAAAAAGGCCTTTTCTGGTTGTAATATGTATAAGGCCCTCCTTGACAAGAGGATGTTGTTTGTTATACTAATTTTATAATTCTATTTTGTAACTCTTGTTAGTTTTATTACCAAAATAGCCCACCAATTACAACAAATATTTCTGCCAAGGCAGAGTCAGATTGAATCTCATTGCCTCATCGGCATGCTTGCAATAGGCTCATTGAAGTTCAGGTCGATGTCATTCTGGGTAGATTTCACTGCATTGGTGGTGGATGATACATGAACCCCCAGTGATTGAATATCTGAAGGTGGTAAAAATAAAAATACCTGTTATGATGATTTTGACCTCATTTCCATGTGGGTGATGACTTATACAAATAGCGTTATCATTTTAAAACATGTTTCAAGAGCTTTCAAACAAATAATAATTAATGGACTTAAGTCATTGATGTAAAAGGTCAAGGACCCTTGTTGGCACAGCCCGCTATCTTTACCAACCTAAGATACAATAAAAAGAATCCACTTGTTTGAACTAGACTTGACGGTTTTTAAGGCATACCAGAAAGTGCTTTTTTGTTGTTGTACACAGACATGCCAGTTCTTGCAAGTTTCAGGTTCCTCTTTTTCTGTTTTAAACTTGAATTTCAGACAGTTATTTTGATCTGCTCAGACTTTCAATTTTTGTAGTGACCACTGTTTAGGACTGCTGTGGTTGTACTTTTTTTTGCCACTGCTGCATCCTCCCCCCCCTTTTGTGTGGTTTGGTTTACCAGCAGCGTTCAGAACAATAACCAAAATAAATAAATAATTACTGTAATTGGGATGCAGCAGTTTTGGTAAGCCCAATGGTTTAATGCTTAAATTAGGAACATTTGGAATGGGATGGTTATGTTTCTATTGCTGTTTTAATTTCCATAAATCTCCAATTCTTGGAAATTAGGAGAGCAGAAACATGAATTCAATGACTGTTGAATTGTGTGGGATTGGGTTCCCGAATGGTGTTTACTAGGTGTAAAATTTAAATAAGTAATCCAGGCTATGCAATCACAATGGGGTCTAAATAGTGCAGGCAGGAGCTGCTTCAAGCATAAGCTCACAGAGACCCCTCTTGTAATATAGATTATCGCCAGAGGACAGGTTTCTTATAATGCACATTATGTTCCACTAGTGAGAATTCTAGTAACCATGTAAAAAGATAAGAATATACCATATGATTAATAACAGACTTACAGGAAACAACTCTAGGGCGATCAAAACATTAGTTTTTATCAGCATTTCCTGACAAAGGCTTTTCAAGGTACGTTACCTTTATTTTTGTTTCTTTCTTTTCATGCTTGCACAGCTCCTACACAATCTGAAAAGAATAGATCTCTGAACATACAATAGAATCTATTACGACCCAATAGGGGCTTAGTAAAAAGTCTCTTTTTAGAGGGATGCGCCTAATAGAGGGAACATTTAGATTGGCTTCAAATTAAAAGGACTGACACAGACATGGTAAGCTGGACCTTTTACAGCACTGCCTAAAACATATAGTGCTGTTAATATTTTATAAGAGGCCTGTTTCTCTATTCATAAAACATAATTATTCTTGTAATTGCACTTATTTATATTTAAAGGTGCAATAATTCTTTATGAATAAAGCCCCATGTCCCCCTGTCTTGCACAATACCAATGACAAATGTGTTTTGTTGATGGGTGATGGTGTGGTCCTCCTCTTTTAGGCAATATAAAAGAAAAAAGAATGCAGTCTTGGTTCCCCTTAATCTGAATGCTTGGCTGTTCTTTCAGGTCCTTTTTGTGAATTAATGTTCATGGGTTCTAGCTGAAGTTGTAGTATTGCAGCTTTAAGATGCTATTAGTTGTTCCCATTGTTTTATAATTGTGTTAACCAGCCATCAGATTCCCTTGCTAATGTCTGTCCATGCTATAGAGCCTATACAGTGTTATAGGTTGCTCATCCTGAAATTGCTGTGCAGTGTTTTAATACAGTTTCAGGGAATGTGTGTTTATGGAATCACTTTGCTTTGTTTAAATGTGTTCGGCTTTGTAAATGCACATTGGTTTGGTTTGTTTAATTCCCCCTGGATTTGTGACACTCCAGCGACACAAACCTGCACGTGTAATCCTGCTGTAGTTGACAGCTGCCTGTTGTGCATCTTAAATGTGGCACTTTATCACAGACCCCTTGTAGTAAAACTACATCAAGACAGAGGCACAAATGATTTCATTGTGCCCAATGGGGAATCTTTTTGTGAATGATGGATAGCAAATAAGTTCTGAAACCTGTGTTAGGCGACACAATGTAAATATTCTTATCTTATCAAGGCCCTGGCACAGATTGACATTCCAGGAGATTGGCAGATTTCCATTACATGAGAGTAGATTTTAAAACTTCATGCTGATTTGAACTTGGCTCTCGCCAAGATAAGCACCAACTAAGACGTAGCTTCACAGTAAACTAATGTGATCCATATGTGTCTCCATCCATTTGCACTTCCTTCCATATGATGATGTAGATGTCCTTCTGTCTGGTGTTGATGGCTGAAGTGTAATGCTGGCTCCAGGGATTAGCTTATTGCCTCCCTAGCGCATCAGCACACACAACGGCTGCGATGCTGGCTCCAGGGATCAACCATAGTGGGATCTCCCCAGCGCATCAGCATGACAACCGTCTGGATTGAGCTAAGTAGGGTACATCTCTGGGGTCTTCAAGTGGGCACCTTCCATCCTTGGTGTTTCGTCGACTAGACACGACACCCACCACAGTGATTCTGGCGTCCCAGCATCACCCCCCTCCGTCCCCCACTCAACTCAGCCCAGTTTACTTGCCTGTACATCAGCGTTTCTTTCTTTCTATTGTGCTTGATATCCCCAACCAGAATCTTTCTGTCTCAACCACAGCCAGTTGCTGCTCCTCTCTGCTGCTTCAGATAAGTTCTTCACTGTGCGACGCAACTCTTGGCCATTGAATCCGACATCTCTGAGAAACCGGGTTGTAGAGTGTGCCACAAATCCTCGACAACCCACTTCCACTGGGTAAACCCAGACTCTCCATCCTCGCTGTTCCGCTTCAGTGGCTAGTTGAGCATACCGCAGTTTCTTCCTCTTATACTTCATCTACAGCATCCTCCCATGGCACTGTTAACTCTACCAGGTGAACAAGGCGTGCTGATCCAGACCACAAGACAATATCTGGTCGAAGGTTAGTGGCGGCAATCTCAGGTGGAAAAATAAGCCGTTGACCAACATCTGCCAGCATTTTCCAGTCTCTAGCAGCTTCCAGTTGTCCTGGGCGAGGATTGGTTTTAACACCTTTTCTTGGTGGTTGATCTCCTGGGTGGAGGAATGTTGTCTTTTGTGTGTAGTGTTTTGATGGAACAGGTGGCAACTTATTGGTCATGTTACGCTTGTCTTCCAATGCTAAGGCCAAACATCGCAGCACCTGGTCATGGCCAAGTAAACCGCCCTGGCTAAGAGCCACCTTACATCCTGTCAAAATGTGCCTTAATGTTGCAGGTGATGAACACAAAGGACATGAGGGATCCTCTCCTACCCAGAGGTTTAGGTTCTGTGGTGATGGGAGAACATCATATGTTGACCTTATAAGGAAACTGATCCTGCTCTGTTCCATTGACCATAGGTCTTGCCAGCCAATCTTGCGTTGTTCCACACTCTCCCATCTCATCCATTCTCCCTGCTTGGCCTGGGAAATGGCCTTTATACACCTCATCCTCTCCTCCTGCTTTTGCACCTTGATGACTACCAGCTTCCTCCGTTGAGCTGGGGCTGCCTTGTGCTATGTAGGAGGAGCTGAACTGAGACCAACACCCCCTCTTCCATGCTGAACTTGCCCCATGATATCACCAAATCGAAGGGCAGCCTTTGCATCCTCCACAGCTTTCTTTGCCGCCCACTTTCTTCCAGTTTTCAACATAGGTGCTGCCTCCCTTACGCATTTGTCGCGTGACTCTACTAATGTCATTTCCAGTCGGACCTTGGCGCACTTAAACTCCTCGGTTAGAGCGGAGACAGGTAGCTGCAGTATTCCTTTACCATAAAGTCCCACTCTGCTGAGGCAGCGTGGAACTCCCAACCATTTCCTGATGTGTGAACTGATTAAAGCTTCCAGCTTCTCTACTGTTGTCAAAGAAACCTTGTACACAGTCAGTGGCCACAGCAACCTTGGCAGTAGACCAAACTGAAAGCACCAGAGTTTTAGTTTGCCTTGTAAAGCTGCTGTCTATGCTCTTCAACCCTTCCACAGCTTGTTGTCTAACTTCTCCCACATGAACTGTGTCCTTTAGATCCCCGTCGCACCATCTCCCAAGGCTCTTCACTGGCTTCTCAGACACTGTTGGTATTGCCTCACCATTAATGAAGAACGTTTTATCTACTACTTTACCTTTAATTATAGAGATGCTCCTTGATTTAGTGGGCTTGAATTGCATTTGTGCCCATTCAATGTTATTGGTTAATTTGCCCAATAACCGATTAGTGCAGGCTACTGTTGTAGTCATGGTTGTCATGTCATCCATGTATGCTCGAATTGGTGGTAGCCGCATTCCAGAAGCCAAGCACTCTCCTCCCACTACCCATCTTGATGCTCTAATGATTACTTCCATTGCCATGGTAAAAGCCAGTGGAGAAATGGTGCATCCTGCCATTATTCCAACTTCTAGGCATTGCCATGTAGTGCTGAATTCTGAAGTTGAAAAACTAAATTGCAAATCTCCAAAGTAGGTTTTCACTAGATTTGTTATTGTCATCGGTACGCTGAAAAAATCAAATGCTGCCCAAAGAAGTTCATGTGGCACTGAACCATATGCATTAGCCAAATCCAGGAATGTCACATGGAACTCCTTCATCTCCTTTTTAGCTGATTGAATTTGTTGCCAGATCACATTGATGTGTTCTAAGCATCCTGGGAAACCTGGAATGCCCGCTTTTTGTATTAAAGTGTCAATGAAGCAGTTCTTTAATAGGTAAGTTGACAATCTCTAAGCAATAATGCTGAAGAAAATCTTGCCTTCTACGTTTAATAGGGAAATAGGGCGAAACTGACTGATGCTTGTAGAATCTTTTTCTTTAGGTATAAAGACTCCACCTGCTCGGCGCCATGCTCTTGGTGCAACCTGTTTTTCCCACAGGATTCGTAGAACTCCTGAAGCACTCTTGTACACTCTGTACGGAACTCCATTAGACCCTGGAGATGATGAAGCCCTTGCTTTTTTCACAGCTTGCTCTACTTCTTTCCACTTAGGTGCACAGTCCTCCATTTGGTATTCTGGTGGATTGATAGGTGGGATGTCTGACGGAATTGACATAGGCTCCTGCCTTTTTTAATCTGTATGTGTTTCCTCCAAATATCTCTCCAACTCAAACTTAGATGCTTTTAGTGTGCCATTCTTCTCACTGGTGAATAACTTCTTTACAAATTGCAGTTGCATCTCTGATCACCTCTCATCTGTTATCATCAAAACGTGAATACATGGAATCTCTATGTTTTGTTTTTTTAAAACCCACTTATTATATGACTGTAACATGCTAAGATAGAATGCCTTTTTGCATCAGAGCTTTGTTTAAGGTGGTTAATGCTTGACAATATATAGCATGGTACTTTGCTGATACAGTATCTCATGATAACAGGTAGCATTCAAGTGATTCCTTTCCCTGTTCTCAACAGCTGGCCCGCCACAATAAGTTGCTACAGCAGAGTCTGAAGCCTGCATCTGATCCGGATTTGGAGGGGGATGAAGCCTTGAAACACTATGCTAATCACACGGCACAGATTGAGGTAGGTACAGTAACACAAGTGTCTGCAGTAAATTACTGGCATCATCATGATTCCTCCTGTGAAGTGATGCCTGTATCCCGACTTAGCTAACTGGTTAACTTCTGGAACAAATGAGCAGGTCCTACTTGCACCATATAATATGGGTTATAGGCAATTAATTCAAGTGATGCATATAATTAAGAAACAGAATTAAAAATGATTTTTAAAAAAAAACTTAAATGTAATATTTCACCCCCTTCAATGCACACAGGCATGTGTTTCTGTTTTCATTTGACCTGTCAAGCACACAATACGCTCTCAGCTTTTTTGTTTTTGGAGGAGCAGTGGAACCTGGAAGGCAGTTGAGAGGGAAAATTGGCGTTTGAGCTGGTAGTGGTGAATCATGTGAACTTGAAACAAGGCCAGGTACAATATTGATTGGCAGCTATCGTATATACAAGTCCTTTGAGAGAAGACTAATGTGGGGATGAGATTAATGAAAAAAGGCAAGTTGCAAAAAAATTGCTGAAATAAATAATTGTAGACATCTCTTTCTTGTAACTTTTTTTTCCTCTTCCACAAAAGCAAAACTTGATACAAAAGATTTTTCCTAAAATTAGTTCTTTTCGAGAAATTTCTAGAAATTATAAATTTCCATTGGGGTATGTAAACTTTTGACTACAACTGTGTGTGTGTGTGTATGTATGTATGTATGTATGTATGTATATATATATATATATATATATATATATATATATATATATATATATATATATATATATATATATAATCTGATACAAACAAAGAATTTTAAGATGGCTACATCACATCAATCAAGCTGTATAAGAAAAAAACAAACAAAAAAAAAACAGAAGCTTGTTAACCTGATGCTAAATTTGAACCTCAAGCATGATACAGCTGGCTGCTGCCTGTACCACAATGACTAGATTGTTCAGCTGCTGTGGAAAAGGTAGAGTCACGCAGTTCCCACCACTAGCAGGTGTAAATTGGGGAAGTTAAGGAAATTGTGTTTGACCATGGCCACATTTCCCCTGTCTGTACAAGGGCCACAAACATGTGTTTTTTCTGTATGTAAAGTGTGGTTAGTACGATGCCCTTGAAATATTCTATGGTAGGTTTTGTATTAGTCAAAAGTTAAAGGAATTTGCTTAACTTTAACAAATACAGTGCTCACTGAGGACAAAAATACAAATGTGTTGTGTCGAGATCACAAGACATGTCAGATATGTCTCGGGATCCTGAGAGTATTTATCTTGTGATCTCGACAGAACAAATCTTTGTTTTCCCTGTCCTGATCGAGCCACTGTACACTACAGAGTTATATACTGTATAATATTGGCATTACATTGATGGGAAGGCACTGGATATTGGTATCCTTGTCGACTCTGTGGCTTAACAAATGAGCACTTCTTAGTACAAAGCATAAGCTATGTACTAATATAAAAACAAAAAAAATCTGGTTATTTCTTAAAATCTGATTATTTCTTTTTACTATTATTATCTTGCTAATGTGAAGTAATGTTAAAAGGCTACTTGTTCTAGTGTTTTATTTCTTAGTTGTATTCATGTCATGTGTGTGTCCTGTGTGATTTTCTATCGTTGTTTCTGCTTAGATAGATTTACTACATTCTCTATAGGTGAAACATTTATAGATTAATAATAAACTTGCCTTTCACACTGTTAGAACTCCAGTAGGTCATTTGCCAAGTATCAGGTTCGTTCAGTTGTTTCAACACACTTTCATTCTTCCATTTCAGATGTAAAATGTCCTCTTTGTTATATTTCAACAGTCTGCAATACTGTGTGGTTGAGATAAGAACTTCTACTTCATGTTTTTTACAGGTGTAAAAAACATAATGTGATATCTAAACCAAATTAAACCTGTTACGTTTGTTTTATTGAAAACCTTTAACCATTCTGTGAGAAGCGTCTGCTATATTCTTAAATTATTATTTACATGCACTGTCAGACGACCAACTAAGCAACCATTGCTGGTAACCACAGACATTTTTAAGGAGCTGGGCATAAAAACTATGCCCTGCTGAGCTTCACATCCCTGGCTATGAGGATATATTGGAGCAGCCCATACATAAGTCAGTAATGTATGTCAGACATTTTTCAACATATTTAGTGAACCGCTGATCCATTTATGATATGTATCAGAAGTGCCAGGTTTTGTAGTACTTGAATAAGTTTCCTATAGAGAATAGTTAAGCAGTGTGCAGTAGTGGTTAGGGCTCTGGACTCTTGACCGGAGTGTTGTGGGTTCAATCCTAGGTGGGGGACACTGCTGCTGTACCCTTGAGCAAGGTACTTTACCTAATTTTCTCCAGTAAAAACCCAACTGTATAAATGGGTAATTGTATGAAAAAAATAATGTAATTGTATGTAAAAATAATGTGATATCTTGTAACAATTGTAAGTTGCCCTGGATAAGGGTATCTGTTAAGAAATAAATAATAATAATTTTTATCTACAGAATGGACTTGAATGTTAACGGAACTCAAGCTGAACGTTCTATGGATTTAGGTTATGGTGAAGCACTTTTCATGATACTGACAGCTCTGATTTGGTATTTGCATGTATTACCGGTATACTTGTTAATACAGCACACATCATTAGAATAATACTGATGTCTTCTTGCTTTTACAGATTGTACGCCATGACCGGACCATGGAGCAAATCGTATTCCCGGTGCCAAATATTTGTGAATACCTGACAGAAGAATCAAAGATCCGTGTGTTCAATACAACAGAAAGAGACGACCAAGGCAGCAAAGTGAATGACTTTTTTCAGCAGTTTGAGGATCTCTACAATGAAATGAAATGGCAGAAAAAGATCAGAAGTAAGTCACATCTCAAAATGAATATTCTAAGTGATGCCTTATATTTATATAGATATAAATGGAGAATCTGTGGAATGAAATACAAGGGAATAAAAACCTGCTTAAAGTAAAAAATCTAGGGTTGGTGAATATATTGGTGTACACAAGTAGGCTTTTTGCTTCAATGTACAGCAGATTTTGTGAAATGACTGCCAAGAAATCTCGTGAATTTATTCCATTTGATCACTGTTTATAAGACATGCTGAGAGTGTGCAGGTTTGAGGCAGCAGGCAGGAGAACTGTGACTGCAGCTATGGCCAGAAGTTTTGCATCACCCAGTAGAATTACCTAATTTTGCTTCATAAAGTCGAATGAAACCTGCTGAACAATGTTACATTAACATATTGAATTACATACCACTTTGTAGTTTTCCATATACAGTACCTAACGAAAAACATGTACTAATCTAACATGAAATACTGTACTACTATTATGCCTTCTTGTAGGTGATTAGTCTAATCAGCCTTTGGCTCTGTGTCTAAATACTATGGGGTCTGTTCAGTTGATATACATGATTCAATACTGCTATTGTTTAAATGAACAGACAGTAATCCCATGCAATGTTAATGTCAGTTGTTTGACTTTTTATACCTTGTATTTAGCGCCTCCTCTGTTTGGATCAATTGAATAGAACCCTATGTGTCGGCAGTATAGGGGACATTTCATTATCTCTCAACTGAAATAAAAAGAAAATGTTCGCAATTTGTCTCTTTAGACCTCATCGTTTTTTGTAAAATGTTTCTTTTTCAGACAATCCAGCTCTGTTTTGGTTTTCCCGGCACATCTCATTATGGGGAAGCATTTCATTCAATTTGGCAGTTTTGGTAAACCTGGCAGTTGCACTATTTTATCCCTTTGGGGATGATGGGGATGAAGGTAGGAGTCTTTTGCCTAATAATGTAATGCATGTTTCAGTGGTTCCCAACCGTTTTCAATGTAGGGATCACCTTGGTGTTTGAATTTTTCCCACAGACCACTTGCCACTCATTTTTTCACAACAGCATTTTGAAACTCATTTTATGTGTATAAGTACATGTAGAAAGTAAACAGTAGATGCCGCTTATTAGCAGCCTCTTGGTTCCCAGCAAAAAGTTAACTGAATGTTGTTGTTTAAAAGCCACATTTTCAAGTGTATGTCTATGGAAAAACGATGTGTACTATAGTTTTAGAAACAGTGCACTGAAATACACATCTGGGTTCATTACTGTGTTAAAAAATACACACACAAAACACCAAATATCAAAACAAACAACTGTTTACGAATACCAAACTGATGTGTAAAACAAAAAAGTATACACAGTACTGAATTGTACACATAGTACAACAACAACGTACTATCAATGTCCTTAAAAACGTCAAGAACCATCTGTACACATTATTTCCAGAAGTAGTGTTAATAGAATTTCCTTTTGGCATATAGTCTTGTGAGATATTAAACCTGGCTGAATAAGCCCATATAATAACATGGAAAATAAAATGAAAAGAACTAAAACTATAGTTTTAACTTTTTTTGTTTTGTTTTTTGTTTCAATTTAGTCATTCCAACTGAGTTAGGAACATTCAATGCAGTGCGATACTTTTATGTGGAGTGAAAAGGCTGGGACAGCCAGTTTACAGTTAACACAAGCAACAGAATGAGCCCAGATTAGATAAATGTGCATTTATGTGAATGCTAGATTTTTATTTTTATTTTTTTAATAATGCTGACAAAAAAAAAAAGTTTATAATTTTGACAAGACAAATGTGCCTTCATAATGTATAAGTTATTTAAGTTAGTATTTGTTTCACATTAGAAAGCTGTTTTGTTAATGGCGGCTTTAAAGGCAATGCTTGGTTTTGCATCAAAGGGAGTTGAAATATATATGAATTTTATAAACACACCCGTAATAAAGTAAAACAGATTTAAAAAATGGGAAAATGCAGACTACATACATATCTTCTAATTATATATCACATGGTTAGTAGTAGCACAAAGTGTGATTGTGTAAAAATGGGTTTATGCAAGAACTGCGTAACCAAGTTTTAGAAGTTGTTTGTGGACCACAGAGAGTTTACTCGCGGACCACAGGTTGAGAATCACTGCTCTATTTGAATAACTTGTCAAACCAAGGAATAAACCACACAGGTTTCTCCTTGTGGATATTTCCATAATTAAATATAATTATTGCGTTGAATTTTGTGCTTGTTCTTCATACTGTGGAAGCCTGGTTCATATTTAAACATCCCAGTAAGGAGGTGCTTTTTGTTTTAGTAAAGGTGTGTCTGATCTAGTATATCTGACATTTCATTTTTGTTGTTTTTTCATTTCCGGATGATACACACTTTTATGTGCATTAGGGTACAAATCTATGAAGTCATGCAGCAACTCAAAAGCCCATTTAAAAAAAAAAAAAAAAAAAGTGAATTCAGCTTTGTTAATAGGGAAGCTATGAAAATAGTGTTTTTGAAGGTTTCATTTTCTGTATATCACTGTTATCCACCGTGGTAAAACAAAATTGAAGACCTGCAGTATAAACTCCTTGTTTTCTTTTTGCTTATTTTTTTTAAACACACACTTTTGTTATTGCAGGGATCAATTGATAGCAGTAATACAAACAATCAAAAATCACTTCCCACAATGCTGGTTTTAAATGACAGCTTTAATTATGAGATTCCAGCATAAATTAGCAAAACAGTACACCTCAATTTACTGGTGGACTTAGAGGAGACAACCAAACACATTGGTTTAACACTGGTTAAATCTTCCTGAGGCGTCATGCTTACAAATCCAGGGGCTGTTTCTGTGGTTGTCAGGCTGAGCAACCGTCATGTTATCTGTAGTGAGGGCTATGTCTATCAGTGTTTTTAATTAGCTGCAGTATGAACCGGTTGTTTCCTTCCAAGATCCTGATTATCACACCCAGGAATTAAAGTGGCTTTCAGTAGCATCAAACATGTGTTACCCAGTGGCTCTGCCCATCTATCTCATGCCGGAAGTAGAAAATAATGTCATTCTAGTTTAATGTATTCTTTAGCATTTGTTTGTCATGCTTCTTCAGCCAAAGCCTGGAGTGGATTTTTTTTCTTTTTCTTTTTTTTAATTCTCACAGCTGATTGTTACCCTTGTTTTTCTCCTACAGGCATTCTCCCCCCTCTGATATCGGCTCTGCTCTGGGCAGCAGTCATAGTCTGCACAGCTATGCTTTTTGTGTTACCCAAACCAGGGGGGATTCGGCCATTCCTCTTATCTGTTATGCTCAGGTCTATATATACCCTAGGACTTGGCCCTGCATTGATACTGCTTGGCGCTGCTAATGTAAGTAATGAACCATCAGAGTAGAGTTGTCACTAATCTACATAATGAGGATTCTTTCTGTATAAATGTTACAAAACACAGCTGTATCAAGATTCAGTCCCACTAATCTCTTCAGGTAATATCAATGCAAGAAAGGTGCCTGGAATGGCAGACTAAACAATAATTATTATTAAGCAATATCTAGCAAAAGCTTATTGTTTTCAGATATTGAATCCTTTCCCATCATTAAAAAACAAAAAAACAAAAAATATATTTTGAGCAAATGGTAGTTTACGTGTACTGTAAAAAAAAAAAGAAAAAAAAGCATAAGAAAAGGAATAACCGAATGCTTTCAATACCAGAGTTAAAAAGAATCAGCCCAAGATTTATCTGACACACAGTAAGACTGATACCTCACGGCCCCTTGGTACTTTGCCAGCAACCTTCTGTATGTTATAGCAGACTTGGCAGTGTTTTAACTTGAATATTCAGGTCAGAAGTTCCTCATTTACAAAGAACGCTCACTTTAGAAACTACACTGAAAATCAGAAATATACAGGCATTTCTTCAGAAAGATGCAAAAGGTCACAGTAATGTTTTAAAAAGTTAAATGTGCTTCATTGTAGGTTTTTAATATAATAATATTACAGTACATAGATAGTGCTAAGTTAAGTGAATGAAAATTGTATTTGTTCTGTATATATTGGGGTAGTTTGGATTTTTACCAAAAGGGATAGAAGGTTGTTCTGCTATGCCTCCAAAGCAGATGAAAACAAAATAGTTTTTTTATATAGTTTGTCAGACAATGTTTGTGTTTAATACTGTTCTCCTCATGTAGTTTCAAAATTAAAACATGAATTAAGAATTCAATAAAAATATGTTATTTGTACTCTTCTCGGTGCACCTTTCACATTTGTGTGAAGGTGTTTGTCAGGAGTCCAGTCGTCTCCATATCTTGTCTCTGTCTGTAAATAGAAGCCACTCCAAGTCTGTTGGCTATTTTTACCATTTCTCTTTCTTTTTTTAGCTTTGCAATAAGATAGTCTTTTTGGTGAGCTTCGTTGGTAACCGTGGAACATTCACACGTGGATATAAGGCTGTCGTCATGGACATGGCGTTTTTGTATCATGTTACCTACGTCATTGTTTGTATGCTGGGCCTTTTTGTCCATGAATTCTTCTACAGCTTTTTGGTGAGTGGGATTTTATTTTATTTTATTTTATTTATTTTACGTCTACACAGTATAAACTTTGGGCTTGTAAACTGTTAGGTTATAGAAAATGTAGCATGTCTTGCACTTGAAATATCTTTAGTAGATCCTGATTGACACCTATTGTGGACAAAATAATGTTTCCTCAGTTAATATAGTCCAAGATTTTTGTCATTTAAAATTACCTTCATCTCTTTATTTGTTTGGGGAAAGGAAGTTGCCCAGAAATTCATCATTATGAACTGCTTCTTGTTACATCAAAAATAAGATTTACACATTTGCATTTAACTGGTTGACATAAATGTAACAAAGACTGGACCTGGCCTGGACCAATATTTCAAGGGGTTCAATTGAGCTCTTTGTTGTGTCTGGTACAGGGGTGGCAGCACTGGGTCTGAATTGATTCATCAGTGGTGTTTATGGAAATGTGTGCTTGCTCCACAGCTCTTTGATCTGGTATACAGAGAGGAGACTCTGCTGAATGTAATCAAGAGCGTCACGAGGAACGGACGTTCCATCATCCTCACAGCTGTGCTGGCCCTGATCCTCGTATACCTCTTCTCCATCGTTGGCTTCCTCTTCCTCAAGGATGACTTCCGCATGGATGTAGACAGGCTGTCCACAGCAGGTAACTTCATTTCCCTTCAGTCTCCAAGGCTGACAGTGGTTAGAGGACTATCTGTATCTCTTTGCCTCTTCTCTTCCCATGTACATGCAGGCTGTGGCGTGTTGCCACCGCACCGACCTGTGCCTCTGAGGATATGTTAGTCTTAAATGAGATGAATCTTCTTGAAAACACTTTGCTGTCGATGGTAGTATAGTATTATTATTATTATCATGGAAGCAAATACAAAACTCAGTACGATTTGATATCGGGGCAGTTCAAGAGCAGGTAACAGTGTTGATAGTTACATCAGGGTTAGATACGAGTGCAAGTGCAAATGCTTGCAATTCTGCTAATGGAAAATGAAATAAGAGGCACAGGTGTGCTTGATGGATTTAGCTGGTGAGAAGCAGATGCAGTTAATGAAGTTTGTTTCAGTGTATACTGACTGTGCACCCAGCATCATGGGTAAACACAAAGGATGTGCTGCTCTTTTATTACAACAGCAGAAACATCCCACTTTAAGTTTTCACTGTATTGCGCACCAGGAAGCACTTTGTGGCCAGTCGTTTGTGGTCTTAAGGCATTTGTTGTGCTTGTTGTCAATCAGATTCATGCTCGACCCCTCAATCACTGTGATTTTCAGTCCCTGTGGAAGAAGTGGATTGCGACTATCCATGACTTTTGATTCACAACAAGGTACACTGGTTCTCCCGTGGCAAAGTTTTAGCTTGCTTTGATTCCTTTTAAAAACATTCTTAAAAATGAAAGGTGTTAAATCTTGTGTGGAAAAACAGGACCTGGCGTTGATTCTGGGCATCTCAGTCATAGATTTGGAGCTGGAAGCTGCTGACTTTAAGTCAGACACTAAATGCAAAGATGGAAACCCCTGCTCGGCAACATGCAGAACTGCATAAATGGAATGATTTGAAGAAATTGGAACACAAAGACAGCATTATTCTAAAAACTTGGAATGAACTTCCACTTGCATACAGCACAATGCAGAATGTCAGTGTTGTCATATTGCAGTGTCTGGTCAGTTTTATAAGACACAGTAGTTGTGTCCCAGATGTATTTATGGAACAGAAAGTTATTACTTGTATATAACAATAAATATCTCTAAATATGGAGTAATCTGGATCTTTCAAAAAGTCTATAGCACAGTTTGTAACAACTACCAACAGGAGTACTTGATCAAAACTAGTTCTGTGATCTCTGATTTACCAGCTATTGATTTATTAGCTCTTTCTTATCATCATGTTGTAAATGGTATGCATCATGTTCCCCAGTGACAGGATTTGTGTAGTAAATGTATCAACAGATCTTTTGTCTGACGCATTATAGATCTTCAAAAGGAGCATTTGTCAGGAAATGTTTTCACAGCTGCGGAAGAGACGGCTCTTTAAAACCCTTCTCTGCCAGGCTCTGGATTAACAGAACTTTCAGCTTGTAGCAGAGAATACATTTATTTATTAATGTTTTTTTAATAGGATTATATATATATACAGTACTGTGCAAAAGTTTTAGGCAGGTGTGAAAAAATGCTGTAAAGTAAGAATGCTTTCAAAAATAGACATGTTAATAGATTATATTTATCAATTAACTAAATGCAAAGTGAGTGAACAGAAGAAAAATCTAAATCAAATCCATATTTGGTGTGACCACCCTTTGCCTTCAAAACAGCATCAAGCATCAATTCTTCTAGGTACACTTGCACACAGTTTTTGAAGGAACTCGGCAGGTGGGTTGGCCCAAACATCTTGGAGAACTAACCACAGTTCTTCTGTGGATTTAGGCAGCCTCAGTTGCTTCTCTCTCTTCATGTAATCCCAGACAGACTCGATGATGTTGAGATCAGGGCTCTGTGGGGGCCATACCATCACTTCCAGGACTCCTTGTTCTTCTTTACGCTGAAGATAGTTCTTAATGACTTTCGCTGTATGTTTGGGGTCGTTGTCATGCTGCAGAATAAATTTGGGGCCAATCAGATGCCTCCCTGATGATATTGCATGATGGATAAGTATCTGCCTGTACTTCTCAGCATTGAGGAGACCATTAATTCTGACCAAATCCCCAACTCTATTTGCAGAAATGCAGCCCCAAACTTGCAAGGAACCTCCACCATGCTTCACTGTTGCCTGCAGACATTCATTAGGTATACGCTCTCCAGCCCTTGTTGAACAAACTGCCTTCTGCTACAGCCAAATATTTCAAATTTTGACTCATCAGTCCAGAGCACCTGCTGCCATTTTTCTGCACCCCAGTTCCTGTGTTTTCGTACATAGTTGAGTCGCTTGGCCTTGTTTCCACGTTGGAGGTATGGCTTTTGGCTGCAAGTCTTCCATGAAGGCCACTTCTGACCAGACTTCTCCGGACAGTAGATGGGTGTACCAGGGTCCCACTGTTTTCTGCCAGTTCTGAGCTGATGGCACTGCTGGACATCTTCCGATTGCGAGGGAAGTAAGCATGATGTGTCTTTCATCTGCTGCAGTAAGTTTCCTTGGCCGACCACTGCGTCTCGGTCCTCAACGTTGCCCGTTTCTTTGTGCTTCTTCAAAAGAGCTTGGACAACACATCTGGAAACCCTGTCTGCCTTGAAATTTCTGCCTGGGAGAGACCTTGCTGATGCAGTATAACTACCTTGTGTCTTGTTGCTGTGCTCAGTCTTGCCATGGTGTATGACTTTTGACAGTAAACTGTCTTCAGCAACTTCACCTTGTTAGCTGAGTTTGGCTGTTCCTCACCCAATTTTATTCCTTCTACACAGCTGTTTCTGTTTCAGTTAATGATTGTGTTTCAACCTACATATTGAATTGATGATCATTAGCACCTGTTTGGTATAATTGTTTAATCATACACCTGACTATATGCCTACAAAATCCCTGACTTGTGCAAGTGTACCTAGAAGAATTGATGCTGTTTTGAAGGCAAAGGGTTGTCACACCAAATATGGATTTGATTTAGATTTTTCTTCTGTTCACTCACTTTGCATTTAGTTAATTGATAAATATAATCTATTAACATGTCTATTTTTGAAAGCATTCTTACTTTACAGCATTTTTCATACCTGCCTAAAACTTTTGCACAGTACTGTATATATATATATATATATATATATATATATATATATATATATATATATATATATATATATATATATATATATATATATAGTGTGTGTGTGTGTGTGTTTAAATTGGATCCTGCTAATATAGAAATTCTATAATACATAATGACATTTTGTCATTTTATCATCTTTGCTTTTTATTCTTTAAAGGGTTGACTGAGAATTGTGTTCTGTACCAATAGTGAGTCATCGTCTCTTAGGGCCTGAATCAATAATAGATCACCAGTGAGGTGTTTGTGAACATGTGTCTGGAAAGAAACGTGTCTCTGTTTTTAGTAAACCATGCAGAAGTAAATGGTTTGAAAGTGTAAATTAAATATGAGTTTCATGTGAATTATCCACATGCCTTGTGTTGCCGTGGTGGTGCAATTGGATTGACCATTGAAAACAGCTACTATACAGTTGTACTTTTATATAGCCCCTTTCATGAAAGCATCTCTGAGTATTAAGGTTATGGTGCATGAATAATGAGAAAAGGCCTAATCAAAACATATTGTATGTCCCAAAGCCTAGGTTTCTAACACATGTGGCCTCCATAAGAGAGCTCCTTTTTAGATTTATGATACTGTGTTTCATATTCAACTCAAAAGTGTACAAGGCTAATATAAATATATGTAGTTCATGAAAAAGACAAACGTTACGAATAGACTTTTTTTTTTTAATTGATAAAGATTTTGAATGGTCATGTTCCTTACAGAAACAGAGGCCGATGGGACGGAGAGAGTCTGCGACACTCTGCTGATGTGTATCATCACAGTATTAAACCAGGGCCTGAGGAACGGTGGGGGAGTAGGAGATGTGTTGAGGAAGCCTTCAAAAAACGTGAGTGATGCTAAAACCACTGTTCATTTCCAGTAACCTCTCGCTGCTTAGTGATGTAGAACTTCAGCAGTATTGCAAGCTGAGAGTTTATGGGCTTACAATGTATTCATTATTTATCAATGAATTATGAGAATTCCTGACCTGATTCATATCAAAACCACCACTGATCATTTGCCTACTTCACTTAGGGGTCTATTTTAATGTCACCGACAATCCGACAGAGTGTGTGGCGTTGGAGAGATGGATATTGAAATCACCTAACAGGACAGCTGGGGAGGGAGGAGAGGAGATAGTCAAGTTCATCGAGAAGGAGTGAGTGAGAGGTCCAGGGGGATGGTACAGTACAATTAGCAAGAGTTGATAGGGCGAGGTTAGTTGGACAGCGTGAAATTCAAAGGTGTTAACAGAGAGTGAGGAGAGTCAGAGGGGACAGAAAAGAGTAAGGATGGAGACAGGAGAAGACCAGTCCCACCTCCCTGTCCAGTGAGGACGAGTATGGGACAGGACGTGGAGAGAGGACAGAGGCGGCAGGAGTTACTGTGTTATCAGGAGAGATCCAGGTTTCGGTGAGAGCAAGGAAATCGAGAGAGGTGGGAGGCAAAGGCAGAGATTAAATCTGCTTTGTTAGCAGAAGAGTGACAGTTCCAGAGGGCACCAGAGAGACTGCGGGAGGGGAGAGAGTGGGAGGGGGGGAGAGACAGAGGGATGAACTTAGAGGGGTTAGGGGAGCAGTGGCGGAGAGAGGAATGGGAGTGAGAGGATAGAATAACAGGGACATGAGAGACAGTCATACCAGGACAGGTGAGACAGATAGGTACAGTAGTAGTGGGAGCAGGAGCGGTGGGGGGAGGGTACAGACCTGTCTAGTAGTTGGCATCTTCCAGAGCGCTGCTAGGTTTGTATTTTCTCCAACAGCCTCTCCTCGCAGGTCTCTCCTCGCTGGACTCCCACAGGTAGACCACTGTTCAGTTGGCTGCCGCTTCGTGCTGGCGCACAAATAGTCTAGCTGTCTATTACACTAAACTGCGCTAAAGACAACACTTAAGCAATACAATAGTTTCAATGCACTTCAATGGGATCAAACAACTACAAAACACTGTGTGGAAACCAGTCAAATTGCAAATCAACCTCTATTCAATTTAACCACTCACCTGGTACTAATCACAAACAGTAGATCGCCTAATTAAAACACCATCTTTATAATGTTACTTAAATACAGCTAATGTTAATGTTAAGAGTTGGAATGAGGCCTCTAGTAGCCACTGGGAGAGATTTGGATGGTGATGAAGTGGCTCTTTCGTCATAGAGCCGTATGTGTAACCTGCTGATACACCCACTAGTGACACGTGAAGAGGCCTTTTTGGGGAGCACAAATCACCAGATCCTGGCGATCACTGTTAATGTGTTAAAAAACAAACAAAAAAAACACTCTGTTTACAGATCTTGGGTAACTTCCTGTTTGTTTGCACTTTCACCTGCAAACCTATTATTCTGACTTGTTGTGAAGTCATTCTCTGGCTTGTAACTAGCTGAGTGTATTAATATCTTGTTACAACTCAAAAGTTGCAATGTGTGGCAGACATTGCCGAGGATACAGTAAGTTAAAATGTTTTCTCATATTTGTGTTGTCAGTGATCAGATTAAACTCTGTCTGCCTTCCCTTGAGATAAAAGAGTTCCTTGTTGAACTGTCTTTTCTTGGTAAGACTGGGAGATTGAAGTTGTTAAGAGAACTGGAGAAATCTCTGTCACAAGGCGTTTTTTTAATAGAGAACAGCTTGCCCTCACTGGGCATTCTGTAACTGGAATCTGCGGTTCATACTACACTTCTACACAAAGCATATTTTATTTTTTAGTTTTCTTCAGAATGCTGTTTAAAATGGCAAAGTGTGCCTTTTTTCTGCCTCATGCTTTCTCAGAAAGTGTAGAATGACGTGTGCGTCCTTTGTTACCCTTGACGACGCAGATTCCCTTTCCACAAGACAGGGCCCATTATTAATTTAGTGCTGTAAAGAAGTTTAGGAAACCAGATCTGAAAGCACTTTTAAAGCAGGTTGTTCTGTAAGCTTTCTGTTCAAAATATCTTGTTATGTAAGGCAGTCCTTTTGCCTATGTTACACCTCTGCTATTGTCCTTCTATCAGGGATCAGTGTTTCTTGTGTCAGCTGTCAGGATTGCTTCCAGAGTCTCAGGGGGCTATGTGACAAGGAAGCAGTCTGTATTATTCTGTACAAATTCTTTTCAAGCAACCAGAATAGCCTGCACCACCAGGAAGTGAAACAAAATACTTCTGTTTTAAACTTTCATCAATGGTAAATCCACAAGCAAAGGACCTCTCAATCCACTAGGTTCTATGACAAACCAGATAAGACTTTGAATTAGAGTGTAACGATATCAGATTTTAGGTTGTTATTAGGGATGTCCCTTTCTGGTAAAACTGAAATGAAAGTTTAAAACTCAAAGCCAGGCTGCCAAGGGAAGTGGATATACCATTATTACACAACTTTTTATTATTATTTTTTTTTAACATGACAAACTGACAAATAAGATGAATACAGTAATATTGTTAATACAAATGTTTTAATCAATTAAACATAATTTAGAAAGACTAATGTATTAGGTTTTACACTTTTTTTTATTTTCCTGGTACCCCCATTGTAGCTGTGGTCGATTTTGTAAGTGGCATATCACATGCAAATCATGTCTGAGTAGAACTGGAGCTCATGGTTGAAATTGAAAGTATTTAATCAATATGTCGGCTTTAAAGTGACTAAGGTCAGATGTTTGGTTGCATTTTAAAATAGTTTCCGAGGAGGAAACCCAGTGCAATCACTGCAAACAAATGTACAAATGAATCAGTTCTAATTTAAAACGGCACAGAGATTTATGTTGGCAAAAAACGAAAGCTAGTACTAATTTTTTGCTCACATAAATCTGGGTGCTGTTTTAAATTATAAGTGATTCCTTTTTACATGCTTGCCCACTAAAAAACATAGGCTTGTTTAGTATGCTGGTTTATTGTAGCCTGTTAATATAATGCATATGACTTTATGTATAAGGTCCTTACACATTAATTCAATCAATGCAGCAATAAAGTTATCAGACAATGTAGTTTCAGTAAATGAAGCTACATAAAATAAAAATAAAAATAAAATGAACAGCTCGCAGGAAGTTTAATTAACCAGAAAGCATCTGCCCCCCAACAAAGTGGAGGGTCATTGGACTTTGTGTTTGACTTGCTAAGCTTTTTCATCCACAACAAAGTTTTACTGATTTGAGTTGCACCTTGCTATGAGTGAAGCAGCAGAATGAAATGTAGCTCTCAGAAAAAACAACAATAACAGTGGTAAATCAGGAAACTAATGAGACCCCTGCCTCTTTGTTTCAGGATCCTCTGTTTGCTGCCCGGGTTGTGTATGACCTCCTGTTCTTCTTCATTGTGATCATTATTGTTCTCAATCTAATATTTGGTGTTATCATTGACACCTTTGCTGATCTGAGGAGTGAGAAGCAAAGAAAAGAAGAAATACTGAAGACCACATGCTTCATCTGTGGTTAGTGTCTGACGCCTTGCTCTGTATAGCCAGTAAGACTAAAAATAAACTTTGTTATAAATTTAGACAATGGTTAGGATGAATTTATCATTTTCCTTTCTCTCAACGTATTTGATTTATAAGTATGTCCTGTATTTCACCACTTTACACCCTATCTGCATTTTATATATGAAGTTTTTCTTTTATTCAACATTTCTATTTCAAATAGAGAAATTAATAACCAATAACGGCTTTAGGTGTTTGTCTCACTTAGGACACATTCTGTAAGATTGTTTATTACTGCATGATCTAATATATTATAAAGCAAACTGTAAACATTTTCTTTTAAACTTAACTGTTCTTGTTGCAGGTCTTGAGAGAGACAAGTTTGACAACAAGACTGTTTCTTTTGAGGAGCACATCAAGTCTGAACATAATATGTGGCATTACCTGTACTTCCTAGTGCTTGTTAAAGTAAAAGACCCAACCGAATACACAGGACCTGAAAGTTATGTAGCACAGATGATAAAGGTAAATCTACACATTTATTATGATCTCAAATCTCTTACATGGGAATGGACGTGTGTATTTGAGGTTTTTAGAAAGGATGGTAGGGTCTAATAGACTTCAAAGTGTGTTAATTTAATGTTTGGGAATATGACTGGTTTGTTTAAACTTTTGTTACACATATAAATTAAACAGCATGTGTATAAAAAAAGTGCAGTAAATTACCTTCTTATTACTCTGGTAACTGAGTATCTGAGCAAAGTATACATGGTCTGTCTTTGACCTCCCCTCTAAACCAAGACGATTCCTCTCAAAGGGATCCTTCCAGGTTCAATTATGTGAAATAAATAAATAAAAACAGAATTTTAAAGTGATAATTGTCCCAGGGTAACTGCTTCATCCAGGCTATAGAAAAGTGAACTTAATCTCGTGTTTAGGAAACTTACTGTCTACTGGGCATGGTAAATCCTCTGCAAAGTCAATTGCTAGCCATTGTTATTGAACCAGAATCCAAACTGCAGATATAGAACAGGCTACACAAGGAAGTAAGTAATCTCTTTATTATATAAAAATCATATGTTCCGTACCTAATATACAGAATTTAGCATAGTCGTGCATTTCTGTTGAGGGCTCTATGGAATTATGAAAGGCTATGGTGCCCACAGGTTCACTCTCCAACCATAGCTTTTAGCTCAGAATAGGACTGTGGGATTGAATGCTGGTATGTTGGTGTTTTTTTTTTTTTTAGTTTATTTTTAGAGAGAATGGTTTGAGGTGCACACAAGCCTTTTTTATTACCAAAGTCGTTTACTGTCAAGGCAGTAATACGCTTCAGGATGTAGGATTTTTCCAGTTGCTGGGTAAATCCTGGGTCCTATCTCAACTTCCTAAAGATTATGCAAAGTCCTCCTCCTTGTCATTTTTTTATCCTGCATTTTCAAAGCAATTTCCTGTTTGTTTTTCTAACTATCTCTGGATACAGTATTTGGAAAGGGTTGTATATGTTGTTTTTAAACACTGCAACAATCCTAAAAAAAGGTGAGATTGCTCATACCCAACACCTGTGTTGAAGTACTGCTAGTCCTCTCTGTATGCTATAGAAATAATACAGTATTAATATATAGCTGTATTCTTGATAAATATTCTTCAATTAACTGTCTCTGCTAAATGAGTAGGGTACATGTATTTGTCAACTTCAGGTAAGAAAGTCTTATGACTAGTTGAAATACACAATGACAAGCATCATTTAACTATTTAGCAGGCAATAGGGAACAAACAAGGTGCTCTTTTGGCAGGGACCAATTTGTGTTGACATTGTCAGTCTTTAACTGTGGGCAGTTTTTTGTGCTCTGTTGGGTCCTTTATAAAGTGTTCTTTTAGCATATGCTTCAGTATTAGTGATAAGACTCAGCAGATGTGTACATTGGCAGTGGTAATAGATTTTACAATTGGCATGTACATCAGTAGTGGTCATTTGACTGCTTTATGGGTAAATACAGCCTGCTTCGGCGAATGATGTTTGCGTCACACACATACACTGCACATAAATTTAAAAAAAGGTAGATATCGTATGGTCAATAAACTAGTTACTGTACCATGAGATTTCTCTTGCAGGGAATGATGCAAGTACAGTGCTGTGGGAAAACACAATGTAAAAGCTGATGGAATAAAAGAAATTGAAATAACTCCCTTGAAAAATTAAACAGATTATAATAAATGTAAATATTTTTTTTTTCTTTTAAAAAAATATATATACGTTGGAGTTTGTCTGTTTAAAAATAAAAAAAATAAAAATGATATGTATAAGATGGCCAGTTTTTTAAGCAGAGCGCAGTTTGTTTTATGGATTTACTATTTAGGCAATTTTATAATAAGGCTGAACTCTGCTGCCAACAAATCAAACTGCAAGACATTTTAGGCTATAAACCTTTCCAGTATGTTCTCTCAGAACATGTGCCCATGTGCTGGCAAATGCATGTTTTCTTTTAATATATTAATGACAGCAACACTTAATAATAAAAAAATATATATGTTATGTCTTTAACACACATTACAAGGTATTTTATTTTGCCTTTGAAACCAGAGAGAGAGAGAGAGATCCAAAAGATGCATATTATTATTATTATTATTATTATTATTATTATTATTATTATTATTATTATTATTAATAAACGCATATATAAAATCTTGTTTTTCTGCTTTAAATTTGTAAACTAATGCAACTATTTTATTACAACAAACTCTTATTTCAAACCTAAAGTTAGATAAAACCTACAGAGGCATGTTTTAAATACCCAGTGAGTGGTCTGTTTTATCCCCTAATTGACCCATATATAAATGCGTCCTCCCACAGCACAAATATACATTAAGTGTTATACATTTACCAGAGTCTCCATTTCTATGCAGATTGTCACATCCCTGGGAATTGGAACTGGCTAATAGATGAGGCATTAGTATGAACAGGCACATCCATTAGCACAACATATTTGCAAATTCTCTTTTGGCAAAAAGAAAACCTGATTGAGCGTGCCTTTTATGCAGTAGTACATGCTAGAGAAGCACATGCAAAAGAGAAAAGGGTGAATGGCAGAAACCAATTAAAGAGAAGTCAGAAATCACTCATTTATCTAAAAAGTGGCAGATGTGTACACCCACAGTAAAATCTAATTGGAAATGTTGTTGAGCAGACTGAACTTTTACTGAAGAGAAGTACATCAGATATTACAAAGTGGTATTTTGGTTCTCATGGGTGAAATGAAGTATCTTTCTAGTGGCTCTTCAAGGAATTAGAATGCAGCACTGTGGTTGTAACATGTGACTATAATAGAGAGTGTTTACACTGAGCTATTTCCTGAAATGAAATAACATATCCCTGAAATGAAATAACATGCCTCGTCTCGGGTGTCTGCAGTGGTGAATCTCTTGTGTACACGTGTTTGTTTGTTTGTGCCCAGACTTGCAATGGAGTGGGTCTGAGGACAGTGTTGTTTGGTAGGTTCAGTGTCTGGATTGCTGCCCCATAGGTACCAGATCTTTACTACTGTTTGTGCCCTGACTATAATATCATGATTCAAAGCTTTTTAAATTACAAAATACAAGAGCTTATTATTGATGTTTTGGCCAGTTGTGAACATGTCTACTTTATTCTTTTTGCCTGAGAACATTTGAGATCATATGACAGTTCATATTGTAGAATATGATCTCCTGGCTATCCATGCCACATGAGAGAGGCTAAGGAGTGAGATTCAATAGGAGGCTTGGAAGAGAGGTCCAGGAGCTGCTACAGTGTGCATCAGGTTCTGGGTCAAGGGCAGTCAGTGTGGTAAATAAATAGAAGAGAATACCTTGTTTCTGGTATTTGATGTAAGGCGAAGCTATGCTTAATCTCTACTCCTTGAAATTTCAAAGAAGGAATACATTTTCATATACAGTGCCTTGCGAAAGTATTCGGCCCCCTTGAACTTTGCGACCTTTTGCCACATTTCAGGCTTCAAACATAAAGATATGAAACTGTAATTTTTTGTGAAGAATCAACAACAAGTGGGACACAATCATGAAGTGGAACGAAATTTATTGGATATTTCAAACTTTTTTAACAAATAAAAAACTGAAAAATTGGGCGTGCAAAATTATTCAGCCCCTTTACTTTCAGTGCAGCAAACTCTCTCCAGAAGTTCAGTGAGGATCTCTGAATGATCCAATGTTGACCTAAATGACTAATGATGATAAATAGAATCCACCTGTGTGTAATCAAGTCTCCAGATAAATGCACCTGCACTGTGATAGTCTCAGAGGTCCGTTTAAAGCGCAGAGAGCATCATGAAGAACAAGGAACACACCAGGCAGGTCCGAGATACTGTTGTGGAGAAGTTTAAAGCCGGATTTGGATACAAAAAGATTTCCCAAGCTTTAAACATCCCAAGGAGCACTGTGCAAGCGATAATATTGAAATGGAAGGAGTATCAGACCACTGCAAATCTACCAAGACCTGGCCGTCCCTCTAAACTTTCAGCTCATACAAGGAGAAGACTGATCAGAGATGCAGCCAAGAGGCCCATGATCACTCTGGATGAACTGCAGAGATCTACAGCTGAGGTGGGAGACTCTGTCCATAGGACAACAATCAGTCGATACTGCACAAATCTGGCCTTTATGGAAGAGTGGCAAGAAGAAAGCCATTTCTTAAAGATATCCATAAAAGTGTCGCTTACAGTTTGCCACAAGCCACCTGGGAGACACACCAAACATGTGGAAGAAGGTGCTCTGGTCAGATGAAACCAAAATCGAACTTTTGGCAACAATGCAAAACGTTATGTTTGGCGTAAAAGCAACACAGCTCATCACCCTGAACACACCATCCCCACTGTCAAACATGGTGGTGGCAGCATCATGGTTTGGGCCTGCTTTTCTTCAGCAGGGACAGGGAAGATGGTTAAAATTGATGGGAAGATGGATGGAGCCAAATACAGGACCATTCTGGAAGAAAACCTGATGGAGTCTGCAAAAGACCTGAGACTGGGACGGAGATTTGTCTTCCAACAAGACAATGATCCAAAACATAAAGCAAAATCTACAATGGAATGGTTCACAAATAAACATATCCAGGTGTTAGAATGGCCAAGTCAAAGTCCAGACCTGAATCCAATCGAGAATCTGTGGAAAGAACTGAAAACTGCTGTTCACAAATGCTCTCCATCCAACCTCACTGAGCTCGAGCTGTTTTGCAAGGAGGAATGGGCAAAATTTCAGTCTCTCGATGTGCAAAACTGATAGAGACATACCCCAAGCGACTTACAGCTGTAATCGCAGCAAAAGGTGGCTACAAAGTATTAACTTAAGGGGCTGAATAATTTTGCAGCCCAATTTTTCAGTTTTTATTTGTTAAAAAGTTTGAAATATCCAATAAATTTCGTTCCACTTCATGATTGTGTCCCACTTGTTGTTGATTCTTCACAAAAAATTACAGTTTCATATCTTTATGTTTGAAGCCTGAAATGTGGCAAAAGGTCGCAAAGTTCAAGGGGGCCGAATACTTTCGCAAGGCACTGTAATTGGATATGCTTTCCAGAGAAAGTTCACAAACAGCAGGGGGTTCTGCAATTTGTTCTTGAAGTCAGTCCAGTTTGTCCCCTCAGTGGTTGGGGTTAACAGGTGAGACAGGTTATTTTAAATGGTAATATACCTTGGCAGGCATAAAGCCTCAAATAACCTATGTAATCCCTTCAGACAAACCTCCAAAGTCCACCATTTTGATCATGTTACAATTTAGCAAAGATTTAAAAGCATCATGACTAAGGCTTTAAAATCCATATTAGAATTAGTAATGGTCCTCTTATGTTTGCACTGAAGATCTTTTCTTTTTTATTGGCATGTGAATGGGGCGAGTGGTGTACTGAACAAAGTGAATGTCCGACAGTACTTTTTCCCAAAACGTCTGTGTTTTATTAACAAATAATAAACATAAAGAGCCGCCCGTCTACCAGTGATGGTATGGTATGGAGGGGGGTTACATGGCAGGCTTGCAGACCTAAACAAAACACACAATATTATCCTCAATCCACGAAAGTGTGCTCTTCAATCCCTGGCTCCTTACTCCTCCTCTGCAAAACACAACAAACAAACACGTAACAAAACAAAGCAGAGCTCCGGCCGTCAGTTACGTTATCAGCACAAGGGGCCATACTCGTGTACCTGTGTCCCCTTTGTACTACCCAACTCCTCCCTGCAATCAGCCCGGCGCTCCTGTTTATCCAATCGTTGCCTGTCCCGCAGCTGATCGCACGGGAATCGTTTCACATATGTGCAACTACGTGCTTCCTCCAAGATGGCCAACTTCCTGTTTCCTCCCACCGTCGAATTGACCCGTCTATGGGGAAGTGTACCGCCAACCTTACACAGCGCCCTTTCTGGTCGGGAGGGAGATTTACACCTTTCTGTCTTTACCACATGGGGTTACGCAGGTTTTTGCTCTCCCTTAAGTAATACAGTACCAAAAAACTTCCTGTGTCAAACTCAATCACATGGTCTACCAGAGGGAGGCTGGCTCCATGGGAATGAACAGTGGAAATGTACCTTTTCCACAGGAAGTCTAAACTTTCTAAAACTACAGCGTGGTACTTATAAGATCAGCAGACCTCCAGTTAAAATAAAAGAGACAAAAAAAAATATCGAAAAATATCACAATGTTAAGGTGACTAGTGATAATATCTTATAGGTGTTTTAATAGATTAAAGATTAATTGCACAAAATAGACAAGCTAAAATGTCTGTCTTACAGCACTGTTCTCTTATATGTAATGTTATTTTGAAATATTAAGTGCTAGTTATTCTAGAAAGCTGTTATCACTATTGATGTTAAGGTAATCATTCATATCAGCTGCTTAAGAGAACAAGATGGGATTTGTGAACCCACACACATCAAAGGCAGTATGCATTGTGCTGTATGTACTATAGTATAAATACATTGAATATAGTCCTCCGTTCATTGAGAAAAAATACCTCTACTCTAGTTAAGCTGTACGGAATAAATTAATGCCATATCATCTGCAACCTACAGAGTCTGTATTTTTAAGCAATAACAAATCAGTCATTAGCACTCAGTAGTGGTAAGACTAAATGAACAAGGACTCTGCTAACTACAGTATAGGGAATGTGGAACTAGTTGCTTTTTGTTGTTGTTGTTGTTGCATGGCCACTGCCAAAGTGTTTGCGCAAAGATATTGAAAGTGGCTGACTAGTCATATGGCATGCGTTAGACTGCTGGTCTCCTTCCAGATGGTAATAACCTGTTGATGCATTGTTAATGTGATGGTGGAACAACATTAATTGATGCCGTGCAACAAACACCTTGATGTTTTCTCAGTCTGAAAAGGCTGATTGTAATGCGGGGCAGTTATTAGTGACGAGAAATACTAAACGTTCATGAATCTGCAAACATAATAAAATGGGATTTGGAGACAAATACTGCAATACACTGTGATAAGAGATGGCTCTTCTTTGTTATTTGCTGTAAGAAAATGGCATATTTTAAATTTGGTTGCTGACTCTTCATTTGAAAGGTCTGTGCTCTTAATTTAGTTTACCAAAATATCCAAAAATTCCAAACCACTGTACATGAACTTTAGTGTTCAATATCAGCTCCCTTGATGAGATACTGTCTCAGTATAAAGAAAGGGTTAAGAAAGAGGTGTAATTTCACATTTAATTGTAATCAATAAAAAGCAACTGTCACTATGAATTATCATAACATATTTTTACATTAAGGGATGTAAAGTATTAGAAGCTGAGGTGTGGCAAGGCATAAGCTAACTTTTAACTTTTTTTTCCCAGAAATCAATAATCAGCCATATGCAGCATGTAAATGTAATAAACCACATGTTTTTTTTAAAGTTCCTGTGAACTTGCACACCTTGGGCTGCTGACAATAGAGGTCTTGTTCACAGATAACCTGTGATTCATTTACGGCAACTAATGTCTACTGCAAGAGAACAAGAGTGAGCTTCGCATGATGCCTGACCAAATATTTGTTTTCTTTGGTGCAAGCAGGGGATTTTTGGAAAGTAGGTGTTTAATTAGGCTGATCTGATTGCCTGATGTCTTTATTCAAAGCAGAAGCTCGGTACACATGCAAGATCTGAGGTCTTGTGTAGGTGGAAAATTAATCTGGTTCTCATATTGGTTAGCTATATAATTTTTTTTTTTAAGTCCGTTAAAAGCAATTTTAAACACTAATTTATCTTGAATATTTTCCACGGTATGGCCTGGCTCATAGAAGCCTCTATTGAAATTTATCTTACAACTGGTTTCAAAAATCCTGATTATCACTCATCTTGGACTACATAATGTCAGCTTAGGTAAGGTTATCCACAACTGATAATCAGGGTCTGTGAAACCAGCCTCTAATGTAACATTAAAAGTTCATAACAGTAATTAATAAATTGAGCAACAAGCTCATGTCTTTGCGTGGCTGTTTCTTGCCTTGAAAAGGTTGATAGGTCAGCTTGAATTGTTCTGAGGACACACGTGCCAGTACATTTCTGCATTTTCTCTAAATTTTGGAAATCCAAAAAATTCTAGGTCCCTTTAACTCGCATGTATCTAACTTACTTCAATTTGGTGCTTTTAGTGGTCAAAGACAATCTAGCATTCACATTTACAAAAAAATAAATATACAAAAACAAAACAAATGAATATTAATGATACTATGCTTTTGCAACTTTTTTGTGTCAGATTTATTTTCTGTTCTACACCAGTATAATGTGTGTGTTCACCAGTGTTTTTTGTTTGGTGTTTAGTAAAGGTGTATTTGTTACAAACTGACAACTTACTGCTGCTACATTGCATTCCACAGCCAAAATCATTACTACAGTACTTGCATAACCCTTATTATTTAAAGGAAAACCTTTTTGTCACCGAAACCCTGGTTCACAATGGAAAGAGGTCTGTGTAGGCCTGATAATGGGTTTCTGCCCACCCAATGTAGGAGGTTGCCTGCATGGCAATAGCAGTTTTACATAAGTCTACTTTACAGAGTTTCAGCTGCTGAGTCATTAAAGCTCTCGGCCTCGGTGTGAGAGCAAGCCCACTAAAACCTATTATGCATGCCTAATTATCACGAATATTGTTGAGGCGCAGCAGCTGAGCAGTAATCGAAGGAGGATTACATAACCCATCTCAAGTGGCTGCTTTTAGCTGCTATAAAAGAGCACAGTCTTGTGCGTGGTTTCTAATCTATTCCGGATCAGGGTATTTAACACGCTGGAGGGTGGAATTGACTTAAAAAAAAGTCTTTAAAAAAAATGAAATAAAATAAACAGGTTGTTCCACCAACACATTTCACTTTTGGGTTTCTGTTTGGATGCTTTTTGTAAAGAGGCTATGATATTGTCAGAGTATTCCAAGCTACTTTTTCTTTTTAGTTTTTTAGGTAGCTTTTTATTTAGGTGTTTTCATTTTGGTAACTTTTATATTTCACAAGTCATTTTTAATTTGGGCCTGTGAACAGGCTGGCTTTGGTGGTGGTCATCAGACCAGGAAGGAACACACAGACAGGCAATACTGGCGGGTGAAACTACGGCGCTCAGTGCTTTATTCAAAGCAAATCTAAGATTTAAACAAAACAACGTTACACAAACCACAAAAGAAAAATACACGTTGGCCAAAACAAACAAACAGACAGTAAGTATCGTGCTGGTGTAGGTAGACAGGGCAATGTAACGTTTACCCACTTCTCATATAAGGGAAACAGAGTTTACTCACTTCTAATTTCCTGTGATATGCCAATCCTCGGTTAAAAACAAGATATTTTAACGGTGACCGTCTGTGTTGTGTTGTGTTGTGTTGTGTTGTGTTGTGTTGTGTTGTGTTGTGTCTGCACTCGAGACTGACAGCTGAGAGCTCTGTCAGAACTGCAGTGCGAGTATGGGAGGTATGGCAAGCCGAATTATCATTTCGAGATATCTAAATATTTAAAGATATCTCTAAATAATTTCTAGATAGCTCTATATATTTGAAGATATCTTCAAATATTTAAAGATGTCACTAAATCATTTAAATATATCTAAAATACATTTAGAGATATCTTACATTGATTTACAGATATCTTTAAGTGGAGCTTTAAATGAGATACCAAATGCAATGGAAAGTTTTGAAAAAATGGAAAGTTGGCAACCCTAGAGATATCTTTTAAATCATTTTAAGATATCTTGAAATAACTTCCTGTTCATTTGGAGATATCTTCAAATCATTTAGAGATATCTCTAAATGGAAAGGAAGTTATTTCAAGATATCTTAAAATGATTTAAAGATATATCTAAATGAATAGGACGTTTTTTCGAGATACCTTCAAATGGTTTTGAGAGATCTTTAAAACCCTCATCTCTAAATTAGTTTGGCATACCATGCTAGCAAAATCCACATGGTTTCCATAGCATTTAAAGCTAAAAATCAATTTTTAGATAGTGTTATTTCATTATTAGATATCTATAATTGATTTACAGATATCTTAAAATGAATTTGATATCTTAAAAACTGCAGATTAAAAATATCTAATTCAATTTGAGATATCTCGAAATGATTTAGAGATATCTATTTCAAGATATCTTAAAATGCAATTTGAGATATCTCTAAATGATAATTTGGCTTGCCATAAGGGAGGTGGCCATTGGACTGTGTGTTGTATTTGTGTGTGTGAGTGTTATGTGATTGGTTGTTTATGTTTTGTTTAGGGCTGTCAATTAATTGCAGTTAACTTCGGCGTACTTTTTTTTTTTTTTTTTTTTTTTTTAGATTTTTTTTTTTTTTTTTTTAACACGCATTAATCGGCCTTTGTCTTGACCCTCTTACCATACCGCAATTCATATTTTAATGTACTGGAGTGCATGCAACGCAAGAAGTGCAGTCGTCGTTTGAATAGAAAGTTAGTCACTGAACTTCGTTATGGAGCAAAGCACTAAAAGTGAAGGACTTCTGTTTTTTTTTTTTTTTTTTGCTTTCTGACAGTTCATTGGATAGAAAGACTATTACTTGTATCTGTTAGTTCCAGTATCACAGAATGCATCTTGTCTGCTGTAAAAACGCCTTCATATCGCAAAATAGTCTTTCTAGCAGTTATTCTGCTACAGACACCAATAACAGAACAACAAATGAAACCGATCGGTTTCAACAGAGTACTTTTTTTGTTTAAGTCAGGATCTCTGCAAGCCTGTGAATCAGTAAGATACAGAGTGTCCCACTTGAAAGTATTTCAGTTAGATGTTGGCATTCAGTCCATGTCCAGTTGGGAGTGACATTCCAGTATAAGCTGAGTTTATGTCTGCACCTGCGCCATCATGGGATCATTTATTTATTATGTAATTGCACATTGTAATACTTACTGAGATACGTTCAGCAGGATACCCTGTATTACGGGACAACCATCGGGACACCCTGTATTACGCATTTTCATTTTATGACCATGTTTATTTTAAATATATTTTTTTTAAACAGCAATGAAAAACAGTTTGAGTATAATGGATATCCTTTTAAAGGAAACTGATAAGAAAATAAACAGTTTGGTTTGAAATGCAGTAAGGTGAATAACAAACTGACTCCGTTGTGAATGAGAAGTTGGTTCAAACAATTTAAAAGCAAATGCTGGAGATTTTCTGTATAATTCTGTGTAAATAAATATAAAACTATAAAGAGGGGCCAACAATATGAATCCAGAAATAAGAAAACATGTATTTTATGATCTGTTTTTTGAATGATGATAATAATAATATTAGTAATAAAACAAATTTGAATGAGATGGATGCAGTAATTGTATCAATTAAATATGCGATTAAAACCAAGATTAACTTAGATTTAAAAAAATGTAATCGCGATTACATTTTTTTAATCGCTTGACAGCCTTAGTTCTGTTGCTAGGCACACTGGACCTGCAGGGTGGTGCTAGTAGCCTTCATCCTAGCCTGTGAAAGGATGCTCACAGAACTCACTTGAAACTAAATGTTTTATTAGATCAGTTAGCCACTGCTTTTGAGATTCAAACAAACCTGACATGTTTGTTGTGTGCGCCAGCAATCCAGTCAGGGGTGTCCCAATTATTCTGACAAAAGAGCATAGTGTTAGTCTCAATGCAGGATAGTTGTTGTTGGTTTGTTGAATGCATGGCCATTGTGCAGTGGATACTTACAACATGGATTTCATGGAGTTTCATAGTCTGAAAAAGATTGTATAACATTTGTGTTTCTTTTTAAAAGATGGCCTGGTATGATGCACATTTTCACAGTACAAAAGACTTCAGTTAGGCGATACTTGTGTCGCTGCTAGTTTAGCGTGTGCTGTGAATAAACCATGCCAGTTTGATCATAAATCCTCCAGAAACAGGCCCAGTGTCACAAAATATGTCCTCCCCGTGACAAAACCTGGAGTGTCGTTTTCAATTGCATCCTTTCTGTCCTCTCTCTAGTCATTCAGTGGACACCCACAATTGACAGCAGTTAACAAAGCCCCCTGTTACAGTGCTGAATAACAACTATTTGGATGGGGGGGGGGGGAGAGACATTGGTTTATTTCTTTTTTTGGGAGAGGGTTTCAACTATTTTTTAAACTAGGTTTTCCAGAGTTCTGACATGTATAAAGTGTGCATTTTGTATGCCTGGAGACTTCTTTAGTGTGTGCTATTTACAAAACCCAAATTTTTAAACCCATTACTAAACAGTGTTGTCACTGCCCCTGTGGAACTGAGTGCCAGAAATGTATTTTAATGGCTTTTATTTTTGCCCCTGATGTCCTCCAAACCCAATTAAAAAAAAAAAAAAAAAACAGAAACAATGGTCAACCTAAGTTCCTACCATGCCACTGACTGGCCTGGAGCACCAAACAGGGGAGTTTACCCACTGCACTACACTTACCACTACACCACTGACTATAAGTGACCATCATTTATAAGCTAACTAGATGGTAATACAATTCTGTTGAATCTGTACCAGACAGTGCACCTGCTCCTATCAACTAAATAAATGCTAAATAAATACTAAATAAATTGCTGATTTTTACTTTGTAAAAGCAGCTGTTGAAATGTCATCTGCCAAAGCCTAGTTGTTTTTCTTGGTCCTCTTATTTTCATTTGAAAAACAGAATGTTTGACCCCTTGGGCAGAACCTTGCAGTTCACATTTAATATAGGGACAGGGCTCTGGAAAATATGGGAAGCAAAATATGTCCCCTTTGATTACACATTAGAAAAGCTGTGCTAGTCCTGTTTTCACATCTAGTGAAGTTAACTTATTAAATGTGACTGTTATGTTTAAACTAATTTCAGATCCCCCACATCTCTAATAGAAACACTGAATGTTAGCTTTCTGCACTGAAACACACAGGATCTGATGTGCATACATATAGCTTAATATCCGATTTGTGCTAGATTGGGACATTTGCATGCAGTACAGACATTGGGCTTTTGGGAGCTATTCTTCTCTCCTAGGATCTAACAGCATCTGTTAATGCAGCTTTCTCTTTTAATCTGCATAATAAGCACATAATCAGTTCAGTTATAGGTAATGGAGGGAGATTCTTGGCTGATAGAACTTACACCAGTAATGAATGTGTAATGACGGGTTTGTTCATATTGCTCATGGTTTCAACACTGGGGTCAAACTTAGCTCCGTCCACAGTGGCCTCAAGAATGATAATATCTGTACTCTGTACTGTGTTTACTGTGCCTAGTGTTAGCAAGAGCCTGTGCTGGCTGCAAGATGGATCTACCAGAACCTTCTGTGTGAGCAAAAGGTACAGAATGTGCAGGTGGGGGACACTGCTGCTGTACCCTTGAGCAAGGTACTTTACCTAGACTGCTCCAGTAAAAACCCAACTGTATAAATGGGTAATTGTATGTAAAAATAATGTGATATCTTGTAACAATTGTAAGTCGCCCTGGATAAGAGCGTCTGCTAGAAATAAATAATATAATAATATAATATATATACATTAATCTCTCCATAATAAGATGCAACTTAAAAGGTGAAAGGGCAGCTGTATCCCATTAACCTTATTAGGGATTTGGTTTCATCATAGGATTCAATTTCCCCTTGTGGCAATACAGAGAGTAAAGGTTGAGCCCCATCCTAATCTTCTTTCTCTAACAGTGTGTTCTCTATTCATTCTGAAGACCTTTGCTGCAAGAAATGTTAAGAATATTAATGCACTGGTCCACCCCCACTGCACACCTTGGTTTTGCTTTCCCTGGCAGCAGCTTCAGCAGCAAAATCTAATGCTGCTGTTCTACTGTATGATCAGAAAGCTTTCGTGATACAGAAATAGAACCTATGTTTGTAGTTCCCTTTCATGCTGACGGAGCCACAGCAGCTCCATGTCTGAAGCTCCCAGCACTCAGTGTTAATTTTCACCTTTCGGCACATGAGGGTCCAGCAAAGGATTTTTATTCAAACCTGTACCTAGCTTACCATGTGCCTCCAAGTGTGGGGTGGGTGTGAATGGATACTGCTGCTGCTCACCTAAACTCTATTGCTAGTATTTTTCCAATCATTACCTGTTGCAATTGTTTTCTTCCATTTCCATACATTTAATAGATTCCTGTGCTAAGGAAAGAGGTACAACATGGAAACCGATCACATGTCAAAGGATGTCATAATGTTGTGTACTGCAACTTCTAAATTAATTTGAAAACAGAAGTTGTCATTTTAGCATGTAGTAGTGCCTGTCTTTTTTAGCTGGAACAGTATTGTCACTTGTCAATTTAACACATGTTTGAATGTGCTTTATTAGGCATGAGATTTAGCAGGCGAACTAAAACTGCACTTTATAAATTCAGTTTTATAAAGTGTCTTTCACAAACTAAACGGCATAAGAAACAAATCCCTTATAAAATAAGACTAAAGCATAATGTATCGTCAGACAGTCGTTATATTTTAGTATAACTAAACCATACATATAAAGACAAACTGTGCTCTAAGTCCAAGTCTAAGTTACTGACATCCACCATCTTGCGCGAGTGTTTTAGGATTTTGAACTTTTTTTAAAACTCGGCAGCATCCTTAAGTAAATGGTACCAACACGACAAATGTCTGTGTCTGTGCCTGTCTGTTTTGTGAGACCTGTAGATAGGGAAATCTCTGAAAGACTAATTGTTGGGATCTTTTGTACAAACATTGATTTTTTTTTTCCTTACTGTTTGAGAATCAGAAAATAGAATCTGGTGTGCTGTCAGCAGATATGATCTTGCTGTTGTAATTGCCTACAAAAAGCTTTGTAACAAAATATGTTCAAGGTTAACCTATTTGGATTTAGAGAGTGTCCACAAAATACCTTTTGTTTAGCTTTAAGCGTCTCATTGGTGTGTGTTGTGTTTGTGTTTTGTTTTATTGTCTGTTGATGCTTAGGATAAATCATACTTTATCATGAAGCCTATAGTGTTGATATAAAATTAAGGTATAAGGCAAAATTATGTTGTCTTCTGATGTCAACAAATGGTATCAAAAGCATTAGTTTATTTAATGTGACAATTTTGTATTTGTCTTTAAGAAAAGAAAAAAAAATCTTAGAAATATCAAAGAACACTAGGCTTAGGTAGGCTTATGAATGCTTTTATCTATAAAAAAAAGTAAAAAAGAAAAACAAATTCCCTGCAGTAATCTGTTACATAACTGTAGAAAGAAATCATATGTAGTTCTGTATTTTAAACCATTTACACCAGCTATGCTGTGATCCCCACAGCTGCCATCAAGCTTGTATAGAATGCATTTCAGAACACAATGGTAGTGATGCACTGTTCAAAGTAGAGTGAAAAAACCCCACAAATAATCTGACAAACTCTGACAAACACAAATAATTCTCAGTACACAGTCATCATCGCCTGGTGTGTCATGCTAATCCAGTGTCTGTTTGCCAGAAAAATATTGTCTTGTACTGTCAATGCTTCAAAATATATTTTAAGAATATAGTTTATCATTTACCAGTATATCTGTCTTTTTTTGTATACTTCAGAAGCTGTCTTATCAGTAGTGTGCATATCTTTGTTTGTCTAAAACCAGATGAGTCACTGAATAAGCTGCCTTCAGGAGATGCATGTGAGAAAGTGTGCTTTTTATACCTGCCAACAGTCATTTCCAGACAGTTTGTCAGCCGACACATTAATGTTTAACTGAGGGCGCTCTTCAGTCCAGCACCAAGATATCTACCAAACTGAACAGAGGTTGTTTGTGTTTTTGTCTCATGTTGCTATACAGTATATCCTCAGTCATAATTTATTTTAGAAAAAATGGATACTTATCTTAATGGGGACTGAAGTAAAGGTTTATGATCTCTTTTAAAAGCACTTCTAACTGGCAGAGAGACCTGTAACTGGTTCTGGTTCTGGTGTCAGCATAAATTAATCCTATGTTTAGAAACTATGCTTGTATGGGCTGTCCTTTAATATTAGGGGTCATAGTGCCAAGGAAGTAAGGTTTTGGAGGCCACCTCAAGACAAAGGAATAGATTAAGTATTTTCTTAGTTCTCCTGGACTGGTGGTGTGACCTGCTGCCAGTTTCACTCCACTATTGTTACTGTTACTTCTCCAAAGCTTGTAAGGGAAATAATTAATCTGATTGAACATTGCACCTACTGTAATTTTATGCCATCAAAACCCACAAAAAATGTAAAGTTTCTCAATAACAAATGGGTGGGGAGAAGCCGTATATTCAACATTCTGTAAACTCTGGCTTTTAAAGTCTAAGAACAAATTATTTATTATTTAAAAAAAAGAAAAAGAAAAACAGACTCTTCTAAGTGCTAGGCCCTCTTTAATATTTAATGTCGCTTTTTTATTTTTATTTTTTCTCCAGGAGAAAAACTTGGACTGGTTCCCCCGGATGTGTGCCATGTCCCTTGTTAGCAATGAAGGTGACAGTGAGCAGAACGAGATCCGAATGCTGCAGGAGAAGCTGGACAGCACAGAGTCGCTGGTCACACAGCTGTCTGGTCAGCTTTCTGAACTCAAAGAACAGGTACGCCCCCGGTCTGCTACTGAGTGACGAACCAAATTACCTAAACAGGGATTCAAATGAATCATCACTCTTTTTGTATGGTGCAGAGGTACAGAACAGGTGGTTACTGAATAGCAAGCCAGAGATGTTAATGGATTGGTAGACAGCGCGCGCGCACACACACACACACACACACACACACACACACACACACACACACACACACACACACAAAGGCCTCTGTAGTTTAAGAATTCTCAGGGACACATTCCCTCTGTCAGTACATTGGCATGGAACAAGAGGTGCACTGTGCCAAAAAAGAGGCCATTTTAAGCCTTCAGTGAACTTCAGTCCACATCACAAATCCACCATAGATAGAAATGCCATGTCTGATCTACATTGTGGATGTGCAAGACCCCAATCTGCAAGCTCAGTTTCACTCTCTAATTGAGTCAGTGAAGGGTTGTAAGAGTAATTAAATGAAGATCCCACTTTTCAGTAAAGATCTATAAAGAATTTCCCCTCTTAGTTTTGCAAGCTTACATGAACCCTCGCTGCCATCCAGGCTCAAACTGACTAAACTGAGACACTCAAACTATTGACTTGTGACCTGACCCAGATTCACTCCCAGGCCTCCAGAGATTAATAGTTTAAAAGGCCAGTGATTGTTCACCCTCTGAGAACCTAAGAAGTACTGTATAATCATAGACATTTATTCTAAAAAGAAATATTTGCACTGGTGCACAGTTACACAAGTTGCTTAAATGTTGTAGCTTTGAATGCCATGTTTTATAAATGTATTGACAATAGCATGCTTACAGAAGCCCAATAACCTCTAAAATCAAGGTGATTACTGCAGCTATGATGAGGGTTAACACCGTAGAAATCCATTTACATTTCCCTACTGCTCTCCAGATGACTGAACAAAGGAAGAACAAACAGAGGTTGGGCTTTCTTGGATCAAACACATCAAATCTCATGTGAATCATCACATGTCATCACACTAACCACGGGGAAGCAGGACTACACTGAGAGAAAGAAAACAGCGATTGAAGAAAAAAACAACAGAATTGGGCGAGATATTTTCTTTTAAGAACTGGAACCGGTTTTAAATGATTTCTGGGTCAACTGGACCAGCCTGTAACTAGGGAGAATAATGCAGTTGGGCTATAGCCATATAGTATAAATGTTTTGTATGTTTTCTTGTAAAGTTTTTTGTATTTTTAATGAGTAAAGGCAATTCAGTTATGTCAGAATTATCTACCATAGACCAAGAAACTGTTTTAGTAATAGCAGAACCAATGCTGTACTTGACATACGGAAGATGAATTTAGGGTTAAAAAGGCTGCTTGTGATTTGTTTTTTTGTTTTTTTGTGGCCTTGTTAGTCACTGATTGGCATCATCTATATACCTGACTTTAACCAGTCACAGCCAAGCTAATTGAGTGGGTATCTGGCGAATACATATGCCAGCTACTAAACTGCACCCAATGCTCTAACCACTGAGTTTTAGGGACTCCAATGTTCTTTTTTGATGCCTTTGTTAGTAGAAAATGAAAAGCATTTTGCCCTTCATACGATGACTACTTTTCTCTGTGTGATTGTTTAAGGACCAACATGTTTGAAAGTATATAAACACTGGCTTACACTTAATAGTTCCTTAACTTCCCCTTTAATGGTTTTAAAATGCAGATTAGGAATTTTAAATGTATAGGCCCCTATGGGGGAAAAGTTTGCAAAGTTCATGTCCAAGATTTTTTTGTTTTGTTTTGTATTGTGCAAGTACTTTAACTGTGAGTTAACTATGTTGTATGGGAATCAACTGCAAATAAGTCTGAGCTCTTGGAGATTCTGGGCCTGATTTTCTAGTGCGAATAAAACACAGATATTGTATATTTTTGAGAAATTACATTATTAATCTGAGTTGTTTATTATCCTTTTTATACTATATTAATTGTGATATTTACAAAATGAGGGCAAACATCAAAATGGGACTTTAAGTGCCTTGAGCACTGCTCTGCATTTTAACAGCTGACTGATTCAGGATTGAACTGCCTCTATAAAATAGGCTAGAACGTGAAACCGCATCAAATGTGTTACTCATTTACTTCTCAGACAACTCAGCATTTGAGTTTACCTTTACAGAGGCATATGTTTAAAAAACACTGCTGCAAATGTATTTGATAAGTTTTTATTTTTTTTAATTAAATAAATCTTAACACTGATTTTCCTAACCAACAGCAGTATCATGGTTCACATAACATGCTTTACCCTGCCCCAAGTTCACACCCTCAGTGGTTCTGTGATCTTACAGAAATCCAATAGGCAATACATCTACAGTATGTTTCCCATACAGTGTATCCATGCACCTTTATGTAGATTCGGAGCCAATGGTCCACAATGGAGAAACATGTATTATATCTTAATATACTGATTACTGTATTATGTGCCTTTGTAAAAGTATTTGTAAATACTGTTTTAGTTCTATATGTGTAAATTACATACAAAAAAAAGACAAATTCAGGTGATCCAGGTAGATTTTACTTGAAGAGAAAAAGATACAGAATAAAACCTTTCTGGGCTCCCGAGTGACGCATCCAGTAAAGGCGCTCCACGTGGAGTGCAGGATGCGCTCTATAGTCTGGACGTCGTGAGTTCGAGTCCAGGCTATTCCACAGCCGACCGTGGATGGGAGCTCCCAGTGGGCGGCGCACAATTGGCTGGGCGTCGCCCGGGGGGGGGGAGGGTTAGGTCGGCCAGGGTGTCGCACCAACGACCCCTGTAGTCTGGCCGGGCGCCTGCGGGCTTGCCTGTAAGCTGCCCGAGAGCTGCGTTGTCCTCTGACGCTGTAGCTCTTGGGTGGCTGCATGGTGAGTCCGCAGTGTGAAAAAAAGCGGTCGGCTGACGGCACACGCTTCGGAGGACAGTGTGTGTTCGTCTTTGCCCTCCCGAGGACGAAGACGAGGGGTGGTAGCGGTGAGCTGAGTTTAAAAAATAATTGGCCATTCTAAATTGGGAGAAAATAATAAAAAAAATAATTGGCAACGACTAAATTTATAAAAAATAAAATAAAAAAAAACCTTTCTGGAATTTGGACTGTTAGAAAAATGGCCACTCATAGTATCTTCAGCCCCATAATATTGCTGTCGTTATCTAACACAACAGGTTGCGTCTCTCTGGATACAGTATATGGAACCAGTCTAAAGGGAATTTTTTGTATTGATTTTTAAGTGCAGGTTCTATATGTTCTGATACTGGCATCTCATTTCAGGGGGAGGCTATAGCTGTGCTGTATATCGCTGGGCTACATCTTGCTCAAGCTCATTCTCAAAAATTCTATTTTATCAGGTCCTTTTGAGGCTACCTCGCTTCCTTGAGTGGTTTAATATTAGAACTGGAACTAGTTTACATTAACCACAAATGCAAATTAATACAATGTAAAAAAAATGTGCCACGAGATGAACCTTATTGTTTTGAGCAGTTTGGGGCTAGCCTGTCATCCATTTTGTTCTGGGGATATTGATTAGGTAATTACTTAAATAGTTTTCAGGGGAGGAGGTTGTTTGAAAGTTGAGACACAGGATAGTTTTGACCTTGAATAGGGGCATACACACTAAAATCCCCTGATTGTATTAAGACAGTCTGTGTTGAAAGAGAAAAAAAAAACAGGTCTATTTTTAATATAAAGAAAGGACAAACAAGTTCTCTGTAAATATATTTGTGGAAAATGAATGAGTGCTTAATTTTTGTCTATGAAACACAATATATACCATTTAGGCTAATATTGTTATTAAAACCTGTGGATTCTTTGCTCCATTTTTTATCAGTTCAACAATTACATTTTATGTTAAATATGTTTAAGAAAAGACTTGTGTCAGCTGCTGGAAATAAAATATGTCTTGTTGAAGTCTGCTTATTTTAAATTCTCACAGTGTCATGTGTAATGCAGCTATAAGTGTTCCTGGTTGAACATCACTGAGCTGTTGTTGGCACTGAAAGCACACATCCCAACAGTCTCTGTACTGTTGGGACAATCACGATTTCCCACCAAATGTCCCCCATCACGATCTATGGGAACAAAGTGGCACATGCTGCAGTGACAGGAATGTACGCTATTTACAGGAAGCAAGGTGAAAATGTCTGTGAATGTAAAAAGTGAAAAATAAAGACGTAGGTGGTGAGTCAATACAAATTCAGTAGATATTAAAATAATTACATTAGTCACCAAAGAAATGCAGTAGAAAAGTAAAAAAAAAAAGTCAGAAACTCTGGGCTGCTGAAGCCCATTGTCTTAAAAGCTTTAAAGTGCTTGCAGTTTAAAATCTATAAATATATCGACTTCAAATGCAATGACCATGATTTCTTGTTTTGTATTGGCTCCCTATCTGTTCAAGGCAGTTTTTTTTCTCATCAGACTACCGCTCAGTTATAGAGATTGTTATGTTCTTGCGTTCAGTCACAGGAAGGCCTAATGATAAGGTAAAATGTGGTTCTCATTCCCCATGATTACTATCTGCTGTATCTCAGGACTTAATGTGTAAACGGTTTCATTACTTTAGGGGAAGGGCAGTTTGTTTGGGTTTCTGACATTAACATACCGTATCCTGGCACTGTGTTGTTGTGTAGTGTGATGAACAGACTTACATAATGCTCTGTGAGTTCATCTTCACAACATGTTCATCACATGAGTGTGCTCAGGCCTCTGTTTTTCCTTTGTGAAAATCATGAGCCAAAAAGCTTTTAAAAAAAAAAACTTTCTAATATTAACCTGCGTGTAAACTATTTTATTTAAGTTAAACTTTCAACCCCAAAAGTGATATATGTGTTGGTACATGAAAACACGTGATCACAAAGCATCTTGTTTTTATTTAAGTCACTTCTACTTCCTCCTTATCTGTATTTTATACACTTTTTTATTATTAAACTAGGCTTACATTAGCACTGCATTGACAAAAACAAAAACAAAGTCCTGGCACTGTTGTATGAATCTTGTTATTCCTTTTCACCCACATAGAAAGGTCAAGTCACGGGATAAGCAGTTCTGTCTCATATTGGACTGCTACTCAGAAAACCATAACAAAACATACGCTTGCCAGGCCTCATGGGGGAATGAGATACAAACCTCTTTCCTTTTGAAACAAAAAATATAATGGATAATAAATAGAAACTGTCTAAGTGAACTACCTTCATAAGCATTTAGGGCAGTGCTTTGTAAAGGTCCTGCAGGTTATTCATCCTCTCACAATACCAGACCTTATTGTTTTATACAATATGTGTTTGGTTGATCATTTGATGAGACATAATTACAGAAAAGAAGAAAAGGCTTTGATGCTGCTTTATTTCTTCGTTCTTGGGTCGACCACGCTGTAACAATCCAGACTCGAGGGTTTAGCTCATTGTAGTCAACAATGGATAGCCTTATTTTACGGAACAATACCCCTCTTAAACTACATATAAATGGACATGATTCTGCAATATATGGTTGTATTTATCCTAAAAAATTGTTCAATATTTCATTCATTTTGTGTAAAAGCCTTAATCAAAAAAGAATAATTGTGAGGTGTAATTAGTTATTTAGTCATATGGCAGTTTTAGTAGTGTTTCACAAATAATCCATGGTTTGTAGTACAGAGCGAAAATAAAATGGAGAGGGGAGAACCTGAGCACTATGAATAGTCTGACAAGGTGTTGAAGCCCCCAGGTTGTCTATTGTTGAACATTTTACTAAGAACTCACAGCTGTCTCAACAACTCTAATAACTTAGGAAGTCTGCAAGTTATAAATGTTCTGGAATTAAAGATATTTGTACTTGTTAGTATTCCTGTTCATTCTGCGTAGCCTGTCATCTGTAGAAGTTGTATAACAAATGTCTTCATTTACAGGGTTGGGTGACTTTGTAAATGCATGTATTATTTATTAAATATTGCTATAAAACATCCCACCATGAACACTGCAAGTCTACATTTATACATCTTACTACTTTACACATTTAACACAGTACATTGTATTTTGCTGACAAAGAGCAATGATGAGCTGCAGAGAATTAGACTACTACCTAGATTATTACCTTCCTTCCCATGCATTTCTGTTGCTTCTTTCTAACTGCTCTATGGGACCCGATAACAAACTTTGTCTCCATGAGTTTTTTTTTTTTAACTGAGCAGTATTTAGTTACCTTCTGGGCAGGCTGTCAGACAGAGTAGTATCTAGTCTGGTCAGGAATAGAACAAGTGAAATCCCCACTCCCAAGGGCAGCTACACTCACCAATCTCAGCATCATCTAGCACATCTCAGTTTTATTATTCCTGTAACAGAGCTTTTAAAATGTAAAAGGAGATGTCTATATGTATTTTTGTATCAATACTGTATCTGGTATCTGTGGATCTGTACTTGTATGTACTTCAGACTGTCTTTGGGGTTTAAATCACACAAAAGACTTTGCATTGCATGAAAAAGCAGGTTCTGTAAAGCCAGCCATACAATATTTAGTTTTTGCATTCAGTCTTGCTCTTCTGAAGGCAAACCCCCAATGTTATGGGTGTGGACTGGGAGGCAGAGGTGGAACCACAACAGAATTTTTTTTTTCTTCCCCACATTGTATTATAACAAGAGAAGAGCAGCTTGTTGGAAGGTTAACAGGTTTTAGTGCTATGGCTGTTTTCTGTGATAGATTGTTCCATTAGCTGATGGAAGTTTCCTGCCTAAAATAACGCTTTACATTTGTGTGGACATTGCAGTTGCTAACTGTGAGTAGGATTCTTGTTCAATCAACTTGTATGTGTCCCGTTCATCCAAGCTTTTCTTAAAATCTTCAGTAATGCTGAACTACAGTAACAATGGTGTTTCGTTGTTTTGCAGGTTTCAACTGTCTACCCTACAAAACCAGATAGCATGTGTCTAAACTGTGGTTTAGACCCTTTATATATATTACCGTCTGGCCATCAGTGTTATAGAAAGAAACAGGCTTGTAACCAGGAGGTCCCCAGTTCAAATCCCACCTCAGCCACTGACTCATTGTGTGACCCTGAGCAAGTCACTTAACCTCCTTGTGCTCCGTCTTTCGGGTGAGACGTAATTGTAAGTGACTCTGCAGCTGATGCATAGTTCACACACCCTAGTCTCTGTAAGTCGCCTTGGATAAAGGCGTCTGCTAAATAAACAAATAATAATAATAATAATTCACTGGCATGTTGTTCTGTAGCTTAAAGCTACAAAATGAACTTATAAAAGACGAAAAAATGTTGTCACTTTGCACAAGGCAGCTGGTTTTGTTTTTTATTATAAATTTTTTTGTTATTTTTTTATACATACAAAACAGGTAAACATGGTATTTAAAATATATCATTCAAGCTGGAATACACATTTTTTTTCCTGCGGACAAGAGATGTTAGGCTTTATATTGAACACCCAATAGAAAATGGAACACACAGTGATTTAAAAATGTTTCATTAAAATGTCCTTATAAAATGTTACCTTTTTAATGATTACCGTCTGGCCATCAGTGTTAATTCACTGGCATGTTGTTCTGTAGCTTAAAGCTACAAAATGAACTGCAGACTACTTACAGAATATTGAAGGCTTCTGCTCAACTCTGAAAGTGATTTATTTAGTTGTCCCTCTGAGTCCCCTTTCTCTCCCTTGTTTTTGTAGGATATAAAACTTTTTTTTACAGAAATATCCAAGAACAACTGTAGCAAAAATTGAACAGCAGGTACTAATGATTATTTTGTCTTTTATCATTTGCTTTTATTGTGTATATGATTATGTTGCTGTGTATATGTTTGTCTGTATATATATATATATATATATATATATATATATATATATATATATATATATATATATATATATATATATATATATATATATATAAAATAATGTGTATTTATATATTTAAACATCTATATATGTAGTCGGCAGTTCAGCCCGTAAACTCTTCCGTTATGCAGGCCCTTGTGATATTTTGGGACTGGGCCCAAGTTTCCGCCTACAGTGAGCTGAGTTTGAGCAAGGCGCAAATGGTGATCATGTGAAGGCACATTGTGGGGAGGTGGAAGCAGATCATAAACAGTGGCTGTCTGCACTCTCTTTTTATTCCCACCTTTCTCCTACTAAATGTTTCAACATAGTTCTAGAAGCTTGTAACCAATCAGCACCAGTGCCAGAGGGAGGTGCAGCAGGGACAAACTTATAGAATAAGATCCGAATTGGGTTAAGTCCACAGAATTTTTCCAACATGAACACAGAACTTGTGTCTATTGAAATATTGTTTAACAGGTCATCACTATAAATCGGCAATTCTGCTGATGCCGATCTGACACAATTTTGAGCCTTACCTAAAGTACATTTAAAGGTGCAGAATCCAAAACTGTTTTATCTTCAGGTCTATGTGGATCTCAGAGTGATGCTATGGGTAATGTAAACAAACATAACAAAAAGAAAAAAGGCAGTTCCTGATGGGTATGATAGGATGCAGTAAACACCAATGAATCTTATTTTAGTTTCAAATTAGAAAAGATTGTGGGACTCTGCAGCGTTAAATAAATAATAACCTCAATCTTCTCTTCTTAGCACCCCAAGGCTATACATTATGAATATATGAAAAGTATAGGGCTTAATACTAATGTCAGTGCTATTTTTGTATCCAATCTGGGTACCTGTTTTACTCCCCATAACCACTGTTCCAAAAATGTACTTAAAATATACTTTAATATTTTGCACCGCTGAAACAAGCAGAGACCCCTGCCCATAAATACTTCACTCCGAGGGTAGCCATCTTATTTCACTGGTATTCAATTCTTAATGTTTCAACTCGAACATCTCTAAATCTCAATGAAAATTACATACAATTAATATATGAATAACACACTTCATGTGTAATGCACATTGTGTGTGTACATATTGATTTTCTTGCCATGAAGATTTGTAGACTTCTAAGGTTACTCTGAAGTTAATGTGGGAACACAGGCAGTAATATTTTTCGATATGAAAGATTCCGGCTCTTTCTCACTGGCTCAGTGAGAACCTACTTTTATTAACAAGACATTTTGTTTAAAGGTCACAAGACAATCAGCAATTTTCAACCCAATAATTAGGCAGCAGCAGAGGCCAGATCATTTTCTAAGAAATGTTTTCAAATAATTATGGGCTTCTAGTATTATCTAAACAGTATGGACTTTTCTCTAACTCCATAGCAGATTTTCAGTTTGGACATAAACAAAGAACTGCTCTCTGCTTGGTTTCTATTTAACAATACTGTATAAGGCGTCATTGCATTTTTTCTCACCTGAGAAAATCACTCTCACACATGAATGTGTTTTTCCTTCATCCACAATACCAAAAAGAACACATGAAAATAATTTTCTATTTACTTCACTTGTAATTTCATATACTGGTTCTCCCTTATTACAGCCTTACAGCCTTATTTCATCCAAACCCTAAGTGGAGGTCTGTTTACGTGATTTTAACCAATGCTGCTGATACTGCACCCTATCTATTTTTACCTCTGTGGTTGTGTTGAGTGTAGACAGCTGTAGCACTGAATTTTTCCTCACAGCCCTGCCGATGCACCTTTGCCCTGGGTAGTTTCAGTCTCCATGCTCTGCTAAACAAAGACTACTGCCTACTGTGCCAGACTGTGCATATTGTAGGCCTATATCATCTGTACTATTCTCCACCAGGAACTCATGCATCCACCACATTTTCTACTAAAGACTTCAGCCAGGATCCAATCCAGTCCTTCACAAGGAAAACAAACATTCTATCAGAATAGAATGAATTCATATTCTGCAACACATTCAGTGATTTTAAAATGTTTGAATTTCAAACAAGAAAATTGGATACAAATCAATTATAAAAACAGAAGATAAATGATCATGTGCATAGACTAGGCCATTGTCATACACTGCTCCCAAAAGAATTTGGTTACACTTTTATATTTAATATATTAATAAAACTAAAAAAAGGTATTCGTCCAGTAGACAAACATTGTAACACATTTTACAATGCTGACATGTTGCCTACTGGACTAAGGGTTTTTCTTTATATTTATGATTTCGGTATTTAACTTAGAATATTATTCGTAAATTATACTGTTTAATTTAAGAAAGCAGGATCTTCCTGTTGCATATGGTCACTACACCCTAAAAATCTTATTTGCTAAGATCATATATCTGTCACAAGCTTTTTTTCCAAAAGATAAATACAGAAAATGAGATTTTAGGCCTGTTGTTAAATGTGTTAATGTAGTAACTAGGATTTCAAAAACTTATGAGCAAAGAGCAGTTTAATAGCAACATTTCTGCACAATCGGTCTACCTGTACGTTAAAAGCTGCTGGTAGTGTTACTCTTCTGCTGTTACCCTCGACTGCACTTCTAAACTACTTCTAATGAAAATATTGATAGCTGCCAAATGTTCTTGTGTGTATAATTTGCATGACTCACAAGGTGTGTACTTGGCAAAGATTATTTGGTATGTTATTGCTGATCCTCTGAAATTGTACTTTTTTTTCCTATGCAGTAACTTTTTAGTATTTAGTAACCCCCCCAACCTCCTCCCCCCTTCCTGAAGAAGAATATGCTGCAAGACAAAAGCAACTGTTCCTCATTAGAACTAGCTGGGTCCCTGCAGTCATTAGATTCTTCATCTTGGGCTTGTTTGTGGAGTCATCGGAAGGTGTCTTTACTTGTTGATCAGTAAGCCACAAATAATTTGATGTTATCTTGCAGAATGGAAATTTGTTTATAAGGACCAGTGGTGAGAAAGCGTTAAAGAGGTTACACCTTCTGCTGCTTCTGCTCATTGGCTGAGTTGAGCTGAAGGCCTACGAAGAACACCTGGTACCTGTGTTTCCACATCACAAAACATCCGATCAGACAGACAATGGCCAGGGTCAGGTTCAAAGCAATCTGCAGAAGAAAGTAGAGCTTGAGGGTGGTGGTGATTGTGGAGCAATCCTTCACATCTCTGTATTCAAAGGTCCTGGCGATCGGGTCCATTGGGTCTAGCTTGCAGACACAGGATTCCATCTCACCTTTGGGTTCGCAGGTGAAGTTGTTGATTTGAGAATAATGATGTCCTGCAAAAGCCACTGCTAAGACACATATGATTAGCCCAATGGCACATAGCAAGAAGTAGACCAACTGTTAGGAGAAAAACAAGAGACAGGCTTTGATTGGATACTGTGATGTGTAATGTCTAGTGCCAATACAAGTAGGATTTGTTTATTAATGCAAGACAATGATAATAATACTTAAACCCAGGGACAGAAAACAGCTTTATTCCTTGATAACCATCCAGAGTACCAAATGTGGCCAAGACATTTTGTTAACCCTACTTGAATGACTGTAAAAAAATTTTTAAAAAAGCACAGCCCTCACACACAGCTGTTTATAGTTACGAGAGCAGAGAACAAGAAGCAAACATACTGAAAAGCGTGTTCTCAAACTTATTTCAAGGTTTATTTTTAAATCTACCCTAGAAGAAAGGGGTTAGTCAATTGAATGTGCCATGTAGGGCTCAATAAGAGTTAAGCTAAAGCTCCAATGTGTGCAAAAGGTGATAACCTGTTTGGTGGTTTCTTACCTTGGCAATAAATTGCATAGACGTCCTTTCATCAGGCAGGTATGTTATGCAATACAAGTAAAAGCCCAATAAGGAGACCAAACAGACCTAAAATAAATACAGGAAAAATGTTTTATTACAGGGGTCTTTCAAATTTTAGCCAACTTCTTTTACCATATATTTCAATACATACCCAATGGTTCATAAATATTATCAAAATATAGTGATAACATAAACTACAAAAAAAACAGAACAAAAAAAAAAAAGTTGGTCTTCGTTGGTCTTCGTTGACAGTGGTTCAAATTGGTGAATTATTTTGGAACATTTATAGATGTTGTAGGACTAAAGCCATGGAAAGCTGTGGCATAATGTGGTAGCTATACTTTACACTTACGGTTGTAAGAAATGTGAGATCAGAGACTTAAGGTGCTAGTTAAAAATATAATAAAGGCATTGACTGTATCGGTTGATAAACTGATCTAACAACCTTTACAGAAATGTGATTCTAAAGGCCTCTACACACGGACGCTGATGCAACAAATATATGTCGTCGCGACACACGCACCATGACAAAAAAATAAAAATTAACATGTATTTTTTATACAAGCCGTTCACACTGCCTGCGATGCGACAGGCGACACTGAAGCAATAGGATCTGGGCCTATTTTGGCGATTTTGTTGCTAGGGGACTGACCAATGATGAACAGCTTCCCTTCTGCTCCTTCAGTTAACAATGGCAGAAGAAAAGAACATTCTTGCAGTATCAAAATACCCAGAGCTGTACAATAAAGGACACAAAAATTATAAAGACACAGCAGTGAGGGAGAACATCTGGCAGTCCATTTCCAGGGAACTGGATATAATTGGTGTGTATGATTCTTTTACATTTACTGAAATAAGTATTCTGAAAAGCTATCATGTAGTCTACAATTTTATTAGCTGTATAACAGGATTTTTCCAGCTGATGATACAATCAGATGAGAGTTGCCACTGGTGTGAAAGGTAGTGTCGCAGCAAAAGTACCATTTTATCGCTGGACAAATCGTGTCATATCCGGTGTGTGGAGACCTTAATGGTTTTTTCTACAGAAGTTATTGAAGATTGCTATTACTGTGCATTTTTAAACTTGCACATTTGTGAATTCCAAAATATCAAGCAGTTGCTTTCGTTTATTTAGTCTTTTACAAAAGCGAAAGCATAAACAGTTGTTTTAATGCAATGCAGCACATGCAGTTATTTTGCAATATTTTGTTCTGTTTATACATGCCATGCCAGGTTTCTCACGGGCAACACATGATACAGTAAATACACATTGTTTGAAAAGATTATCTGATAAGCAAAAGTTCTGTTCATTTAATTATATTGTATCTTTCAAGTGGCTCCTGTCCGATGTAAACCAACAATGTAATGGTGAGCCGATGTTTGCTAATCTAATTACCAGATAACTGATTTATTTTACTTTGTGCTTCTTCACTCCCAAGCTTCTTAACAGCCGGGTCAGTCCTGTGACTTACATACAGTATCTAATTTGTTTGTTTTTGCAAAACCATTTACAGACGGAAAGGGTCCTGACCATCAAAGTCTTATTGTCCATGGTATTATGTCTCCAATTCATTTCTGTCTTGTGTAAACCCTGTTGAGGTCACAACTCTCTGCATATTATTTACGAACTAAGTTGTGCTATTTTTAAGCTGTGGCTATTTTGCAATGCCATAAATATTCATGCAAATCAAATTGCGTGCTTGCACGCTATCAGAACAGACATGCATGATACTGCGTTGGAACCAATTTTTTATAGGAATTTGTGTGACCAAGAAAACTGGATTTTGTCTTCCAGGGACTAGTGCACAGACATCATTTTATAATGAAATGTTCTTATATTAATGTCCGTTCATGCAAAATAATATTTTACTATCTAAAAATACACTACTACCAGTATGAATATTCAGCGGTGCTAAATATTATTGGACAACTATAATATTTGATCAATTATATATATATATATATATATATATATATATATATATATATATATATATATATATATTCATTAAAATAACTGACAATAGGAGAGATGAAAGATGTGGGAGGCGTAGCAAGTTGGGCAACGTATGGGTTTGGTGTGGATGCAACAAATTTCATCAACAGCCAGGTAAACTGGCTTGCTGGCTTAAGTTGAGAGGCAACTTATATTGAGGGAAATAGAGTAAGAAATTCAGGAAACTTGCTTTAGCTTCAAATTCTACAACAATTTACCTTTAACAGTATAAAAGGTATGTTAGAAATATAATTCCCCCAGCATGGCTCCAAATTCAAAAGGAAGAGTAGGTCATCACAATCTACATAGGTTCAGATTTCCCTATATTTATTTATTTAGCAGACACCTTTATCCAAGGCGACTTACAGAGACTAGGGTGTGTGAACTATGCATCAGCTGCAGAGTCACTTACAATTACGTCTCACCCGAAAGACAGAGTACAAGGAGGTTAAGCGACTTGCTCAGGGTCACACAATGAGTCAATGGCTGAGGTGGGATTTGAACCAGAGACCTCCTGGTTACAAGCCTGTTTCTTTAACCACTGGACCACACAGCCTCCTAGCACAGTCATCATTTAGACTGGAAGGTAAGCCATTGTTGCCATTGTAGGCCGCCTACAATGGCAACAGCAGTCGTCTTAGTCTGTGCGGCAATGGCAACTCCATGATACAGAGCACCTTGTTAAGAGAATAATGGGTACAAATGGTTAGTGGCTTTTGTTGTAGTTGTCACAGCAAGTCCCCTCTAAAGATTTATAGATGTGTTTTATTGGGGATGGATCTTTCAGCTGTGTGACCTCTTGTCTATTTAATGCATCTAAACCAGGAATGTGATGTCTTTTTAATACCAGATTAAATAATGCGGTTTGAACTATTAACAAACGTGTTCATGGCACTGGATGAAAGAACTGCACCCCTCCTAAAACTCTGTATGTACGTAATACATGCAAGCCTGTGACAGAGGCATCTGCTCCTAATTTCAGTACATTAGAAACCATAAAGTTATACAACCACACATTTCTAATGACCTGTTCTCATAAATGAACTATAGCACTGAAGCTTTGAAGCATGGGCTTTAGATTATATTATAGCTTTGGTATAATAGCCTATGAAGTATTATTTTAAAAACTCAGATCACACTCATTTTAAGTAGCCAGTGATGTGACATAATTTTGCAAACCATTACTGTACACTTGGTATCCAAGTGGGATTTTGCATGCCTTATGTAAAGGAAACTACCAAATCCTTCATGTCTAGTAGTACATTTTGTAATTTAAATTTTAAATAACATTCTACCTATAGGCACTAAAACATAATTGTGCTGTATATATATAAACTGTAAAACTCAAAAATATTGTATATGGCTGAACTAAGGACCTTTTTAAAATCCAGCGCTGGTAAGTGACTTAATACCATCCACCAGTACATACTTTAACCACTTAGTCATCACCAGAGACTTCAGCCCTCCTTCCTACAAACTTACACTGTTAAGAAAAATCATGTATAATAATCTCAAAAGGTGTATAATATATGTACATAAACTATTGACAAGGTGTGAATACTCCATTAGTTTAAATACAAGTACCTGGGTCTACAATTTAAATGTGACACTTGTTGATTCCACAGCAACTTTTCTTGAATTCCATTAACAGAAAAAAAAATCAATACACATAATAAATCAGTTTCACAAATCAATTTGCTGTTTCTATGTTGATGTAGCAAGCACTTGCACATACTGTACATGCAGTTTTGTTACTTTTATGCCATCATGCTACTTAAATCTGTTAATGATGGAATGTTTTGAAACCAATTTAAAAAAATAAATAATAATAATCAGATTTGTGCTTACAAATATCCCAGCCCAGTGTGGAGTCTCTCTGGTCAGCAAATAGGAGCTGATGCTTGTCATTAGAAAGGCCACCACTGCTATGGAAATGCCTAAAATCAGCTGCAATAAAGCAATCAATAAAGGAAAACGGCAGCCACAACAAATATGGGAATCCTCCTGTTGGCCTGCCTTGAGCTTTCCCTTCTGCCCTTTATTCTTCTCCATGTCTCCTTTGTTTTCCTGAGCTGGGTCTGTGCTCTTCTCTCCTCCCGGCTTCCCTTCCTGGCTCTGATTGTTAAGGACCGGGCTTGGGTTGCTTTTCCCGTCTTTTCCCATTCTGATAATCTCAGTATTTTGTGCCTTCCCACCCCCCTCAATGTTGCTCCTGTTCTATCTGAGGCTTTGCTGCTATTTGGAATCAGGGAGGCTCTGAACAAATATGGAAAACATTTGGAGCGGATTCGCAAGCTGTCTAAATGCCACATATAGAACAGCAATGGGGGGGCTGCAAGGGGGGCTACCACACACAACCAAAAAGTGTTGCAAAGCAGTGCTCTTGATAATTATACATTACAGATAATGTAACACAAGCGTTTGAAACAAATCCAATATAGATAAAAAGGCAGATCAGCAGATAACAAATCAGATAAGCTTTATATGAAAACTGGACACAAATGCTTTTTATTGTTTAATCCTACTAAGATCATATGGCTGAGAGAGGGTACAAATGTGATCTTATGTCATGTCACTATTATTTAGTCAAATCTGTTTTATTAAAAAATACATAAATCAATGCTTTGGAATATAATTATTCTATTCAGTAATATATTTAATTAGATTTAATTAAATCTGATATATAACTGTGATTCTGTTTTTCACTTTTCTGAACATAAACTTGCATGTATTTGTACGCTTGTTACACATCAAAAGTTGATAACTCTGATGCTAGGAAGCAGTGCTAAAAAGAAAACTGTATAGAGGTGTAAATAAATGTAACTCCACAAAGTGATAATATTGCATTATGAAGAACTTACCTTATACTGTTGAAGCACTGAGGAAATTCTACTTCCCCCTTCTCCTTATGTTAGATGATCAATTGTGCCCATGTGTGTCGCCCCCACCCCTACTTCACTAATTCACTGTTTTCAACATTTTAAAAGTTTTGAAAGTGAAATAAAGAGGATACAATACATTAGCAGATGATTAGAAAAATGTATTCATTGTATAAAGCCTTGAAATAAAACATTCTACACTCTAACCACTTCATCATGTATAGTTGAGGTTACTGTTGACAGTTTTCCAGATCATGAGTGCAATTAAAATGATGTTTAATGAGACAAGTTGACATCTTGCATGCGTGATTTCACAGTTAAAACTTTCTTTATTAAGATTTCATGAATTTAAAGTCAGAAATGGTTATAACGTACAGTATTTCTTATGTTTGTTGTTTCATACTTGTTTATTGGCCTATTTTCTGAAATAAATGCATACAAGTAACACCCAGACTTACATAACTTTAATTTAGAGAGCTTGGCTCTTTGTTTTTGCTCGATAGCAATGCATTTGATAAAGCTGGTTGGCCTTCCTTTCATGTGTTTTAATGCAGCCTTAAAAATACACATTGTCATGTGCTTACTAAATTATATACACTACAGTATGTGATAAAAATCTGTGTTTGTATGAAAGGGTGGGTCAATTACCCTTAGCATGACAAATGGCCTTGACTTGATAAAATGTGACATGTGATAAAATCAAAGCTACCCCAGCCATTGTGCTAATAAGGTGGGTCAAAGAAAACGTTGCGAAGCATGACAGCAAATCGCACTTAGAATAAACACAGATTATGAAACCTAAAACTTGACTCTGAAAAGAGATACAGTAACTCATCACACTAGTAATCACAAATATACTGCCCTCTGAAAAGTACTGGGACACCCAAGCAACACTGATGCAATCTGTGTGTATGTGAATTCAATTACAGTATACACTAATTCCAAAGCTTAAACAGCATTTTTAAATGATTAGAAGTGCAGCTTTCCAAACACTGCAGGAGTTGATTAATATACTGATTAAAGGCCAGTTACAGCCATACTGTTTGAATAGACTAAATCCATTCCCGCCAGCATTTTGATCAACAAGCACCTCCTAAAAAATGTTTACACCTGCAGAAAATGGGGTATAACATTAAGGTATCATAGTCATAGTTTTAATTTGAATTCAGCTGGTTGATTATGTCAGTGATAATAAATATTTTCAGATATTTTAAAATAGATAAGGTTACATTATCAACATATTACCCTCTCCCCTAATTATGTATACTCAAAAATCAAAATTTTCACTGTACAAATCAGATAGAGACATGTTGACTTAATCCAGCATGCTATAACTGAAACTTATACAATGCATTGTTAAACAGTAAACAAAATGTGTCTACAACTGTCGCCAAAGGTTTTGCATCACCTAGAATTTTAGGATTTAGACATTAAAAAAACTATATGAACATAATTTTGATATTTTATTTAACACCATGTAATCAATTAAACTACAAAATGATATTTCAAATGTCTACCATAATAGTAGTACAATATTGTTAAGATTTTGAAATGTCACATTTAGTCATTTGTGTCCGTTTTTCATTAAGTATATGGAAAACTGAAAAGCGGTATTTAATTCAATATGTTAACGTAACATTATACAGCAGGTTTCATTCAACTTTTTTAAGCAAAATGTGTTAATTCTAAAGGGTGATACAAAACTTTTGTCCATAGCTGTACATACTGGCTCTCACTAAAGCTCTGAATCAAATCTACATCTACCCTTTAATATCCAAATCATAATGACAGATTAAATTAGTGCTACCACTTTAATGCATACCAAAATAGAGGATGTGTAAATGATGCAGAAATCCACCCACATACAGTAGAAACATGGTAGCTAACTGGAAATCATGCAGTGCTGGGAGGGACACACGATTTCAACAGCTCTCTTAACCTAAAAAAACAATCAGGTCATTTCCGGCAACCTTGACACCACTTCCATCGACTAATTAGCTGGATTATTAAATGTTCACTATGCAATCACATACACCTTGCTAATATTTACTCAGTGGAGTGACATGGCTGTCTTTTCAGCGATGGGAGAGAACAAATTACGTTGAAAGCCCAGTGGCTTTGCCAGTTTGAAATAGGATTACAGTAATATCTGAGGTGCCAGCTGTAGCAACCGTGGTTTCAGCATGTTCTGCTTGTCAGGACAGGCATGTATTGCTGGAACTGAGAATCTAAATAAACTTTTGAATAACTTAGGGGAAAATAGGTGCCTTTTTGCATAACCATCCCCTGAAATTAATTTACCAACTGGCCAAAATATGCACCTTTCTCGCTTTTATGTTGCTAGGAAAAGAGCCAAGTCTCTGGAATTGTAATTGGATTACGTGCCTCAATTCCCCTCCAGGCAAACTAAGCACTCTGCATGGAAATAAACAACCTTTGACTAAGAATAAGGAACACAAAATAGGGTATGCAAAGTGAAACTTCTGGTAAAAGTTTGTATTTCTTCTGAACGAGCAATGACCTGGGTATAACAATCACTTTTTATAAAGACAGCATGCCTGATTTATTAAATACAGTACACATGCAATAAAAATATTAACATTTTCACAAACATTTGAGATTTTTAAAAGCCCTTCCTTCCCAACGTGCTTGTAACTTTGGGGTTCTACTTAAAAGTCAAGTACTCAAACATTTCAGCTGTTGATGGCAGTTACCTAAAAGTTAGTTTGACGTTGGTAATGTAGGCCTAAATATTAAGTGATTTTAGCCTTGACACTTCCTAATTAATACTAGTATTTGAGATATGTCTTACAATATAATGCACAACTCAGGAATTCTGTTTAAATTAAACGAATAGGAACTCCAGTTCATTATAATAGCACCTGAAAGGCTTAACCTAATTCTAACAAAAATGGGTAGGTATGGTTTTTGGTGTCAAAATGTAATGTTCCTGTCAAATCCCATGCAAAAACAATATCCATCAATGGAAAGCACTGGATTAGGTCCTAACTATTGCGTACTGTTCTCCATCAAGAATACAAGTAGGATGTTCACCTGTAGGCCATGGTTGCTGCTTGAATACACACACCCCCTCAGTAATGATAGCACTGCCAGAAATGTAAATACCATGCATAGTTTAAAAGCATGAATAAATTATTTACAAGAGTTATGCAGAAGTGATGCTGTTTCATGCTATGCAAGAGTCTCCACAAGGCTGCCTCTTATTCTGTAAGCCATGTGTATATTCAATCATGATGTGTTTCTTGATCGTTGCAAAGTCTGAATCAGTCAAAAAAATATATATATATATTTTTGTTGTTCTTAACGAACCCCAGGTACTAAAATGTGTATTCATAAAGTATATACAATTAAGTGCATTGCACTGCCTATTCACTAATACAGTAAGGCCTGTATTAACGGAACCAATCGGTCAAAAAAACCCAAAAAACTGAGTGACAGAAAGCAGCCACCTGTCTTAAGTAGCCACAAAAGTTCAGCACAAATTACTTTTGAAGTAAAATATGCTGTATTGTCTGCAAGATATCTCACAATCACAGCATGCATTAGTTTTGTAAAGTACAATTGACATGTACTTTGGATGCGGAGTTAACAGTGATACAGTACAAAACAAAACCACCAAAAAATAGGACCTCTGCCATTGCTCTTATACAGAATCATAAGAACATAAAATGAAAACAAAACGGTACGCATAGTGCAGTTATTTTTCTCGAAATAAACATTTATGTAAAAACATCTGTAATGACTCTGTGGTACTACTATTATAGTTGTCAAACAGCACAAATGAAATAAATATTACTGTATATTAAAAAAAAAAAAAAAAACACCAACCTAACTTTTAACATTTTACCGTGAACGGTGGTGCATAACCCGCAATCTCACCGAGTTTTCTTAGTAATATAGTTTTTTCTGTACTTTATTGTCATTTTGTATACAGTTTCTCTTCATTTTTTTCTTGTTTTCTTTTTCTCGTTCGCATTTGCCGACAGTTGATTTTCAACACCGTTTGCTTGGTTAGCTATTAGTGAAAGTAAAAGTAAACCTGAAAAATATATTTAAAAAACACTACTGGCTAGATGAACCCCAGAACCCAATAGAAATAAGCCTTCCTTTCACTTCCCATATATGGCACATGATTACAGTCCTCGGTGTTTTGCTGCCATGGTTATTGCACCTCCACGATGCCGATGGAGCAGCAGGTGAAGGGTTAAGACAGAGAAGGTCTGTGTTCACAAACGAGACATTGAATTTCAAAGAAACACCATCCCCTCGGCGGCTTCAGTACATGCTTTATTTAGGTCTGATCTACGGCATCATAGGTGGACACTGCTACAGTAAATAACACAGTTCACAGCAAGTTTAAATGAAACACTGGTTTAGGAGGGGTTTCTTTGTTTTGAAAGTACGATTGATAATAAGCGATTTGATGAAAAACAACAAACTGCATTACAAAAGTAAACAGATAAAAGTGAGCGTGATCTAATTATCCCCTAATTACAAGGCAGAGAGTTGGTGCATTCCGCACGTGAGTTGGGTGCTGGGCTGTTTGGTGACGCGCGTGCGCTCTGGTTACACACAAAACTGGTTGCAAAGTGGCAGCAGAGAGAACTGGTTATCATTATAAACCGTGGGTCTTCTGGATGTACAGCTACTGATTGAGGTCTCCAAAAACAGATTGTTTTCCAGAAATAATTAAAAACAACACTTCGAACAAGTTATGGACGAAGGAATACCTCGTCTGCAAGACAGACAGCTACTAGACCACTCAGATTTTTTGGGGTAGGGTTTTTTTTAATTATTATTTTACGACGATTCGTTTTTTTAATTTGTATTCATATATTTCAAATTCTGAACATTTGCCAAAATCTGACAATGTCTTTGTTTTGGGTTAATTGCAGGGTGGAATATTCTTCGCTTTATATGTGTAAATCAAAAAGAGGTATGAAAAGGGACGAAAGCAAGGTAAACATAAGTTCTGTGTACTGGATTTAGTTTTGCACAGTGGAATATTCATCCTGTCATTACTAGAATTAGATGACGACTTCGTTTTCAGGATTTAATATTCGTGTCATTAATCGTTTCTAGTTTATTGAGATGTGTTCTATCTTGTTATACTGTGTGTGTGTGTGTGTGTGTGTGTGTGTGTGTATATATATATATATATATATATATATATATATATATATATATATATATATATATATATATATATATATATATATATAACCTTAATGGCGCATTTGATTTGCATGCAGGTTAGAATTTCAATATATGTCTACATTCCGCATTGGTATACTTTGTACATTTTTTGGTTTCCTAGTATTTATTTTTTACAAAATAGGAAGCCTACAAGCTACCACACAGATTGATAGAAAAGAAGAGGCGTGACAGGATAAATGAATGTATCGCTCAGTTGAAAGATTTGTTGCCTGAGCACCTGAAACTGACGGTAAGGTACTGCAGATTGCATTCATGTTGATTTGTTATTATTATTATTATTATTTTTTGGATATATATATCAAGTGGTACATTTTAGTCTTACAAAATTGAATAAAAAAATGATGTGCGCAACAGTGAAAAAAAGATGCCAGTTTTCCCATTGTACGTATTGAAGCCACTTAATGCGCATTTGACATGCTTGCTTATCGATTATTGTACGGTATGTTTGCTTATCGACTTTTGTACGGAATGTAAGCTTTACTTAGGTTATTTCGAGAACCTTTCAACTGGTCAGGTATCCGGAAGTTTTAAACTTTTTTTTCCCCCTCCTTAAAGACACTCGGACATTTGGAGAAAGCAGTCGTTCTAGAATTAACTTTGAAGCACTTAAAAGCTTTAACTGCTGTCACAGAGCAACAGCACCAGAAGATCATCGCGTTACAAAATGGTAAGTTTATTTATTTAATTAAATGTAGATTAAGATGTCTGTGTGTGTGTATGTGTGTGTGTGTATATATATATATATATATATATATATATATATATATATATATATATATATATATATATATATATAGTTCCGAATAAGCACAATATGGATTTAAAGTTAAAATATACTTCTAAAGCAAGGGGTGCAAAAAATACGTTTGAATGTTTTTCCCCCAATAAATTAAATACACAATTCAAATGATACACATTGACTGTATGCCAGAACATGTAATTATTTTTATGAGTGGTTAAAGCTTAGTTGGGGGGCACTTGTGGAGTTACTTGTTGATCCTACAGATTTTTAAAAAATGCGTCTTTCTGTTCAGGGGATCGCTCTATGAAATCCTCCATTCAGACTGATTTGGATGCGTTCCATTCTGGCTTTCAAACCTGTGCCAAAGAAATCCTGCAGTACCTTAACAGGTTTGAGAACTGGACCCCTAGGGAGCAGAGATGTGCGCAACTCATCAACCATTTGCACAAAGCTTCTGCCCAGTTCCTGCCCAGCGCACAGCTTCTGTCCCAGCAGATCTCTGCCAGCAAAGGGTCTGCCCCAGTGCAAGATCATAACAGACAAAAACTGGAAACACAGACCAACTGTGTACCCGTTATTCAGAGGACTCACAATGGGGAGTTGAATGAAAACGACACAGACACCGACAGTGGGTATGGCGGTGAAGCTGAGAAATGTGAAGGAAAACATAATAACGAATACAGCAGCGGGAAGCCGCAAGGACTGAAAAACGTGCGAGTAAAGCAGGAGTTTGGAGATGATCATCCTGCCAAAAAAATAAAAATGGAATCACCTGGAACTGCAAGGGTTAATCGTGATTCAGCCAGCAGACCCGACTTGTCTTTGATTAACTCTTTGGTGGGACTTGGAGGTGTCCCTTTTGGACAGCAAACGCCTTTTTGTCTGCCTTTCTATTTTGTTTCTCCCTCAGCAGCTGCAGCGTACATGCCTTTTTTGGATAAGGCAAATCTAGAGAAATATTTTTACCCAGCGGCGGCGGCAGCAGCAACATCGCCGTTTCCATTGATGTACCCCGGAATCCCAGCACAAGCCGTTTTCCCGGGGTTACCTGCAGCCCTGACGCCAGATAAAGTGTCCGCGTCCTCGGCAATGTTATCACAGAGAGCAGTATCCTCTCCATCTCCGAGCTTTGAAAGCGCCATGGGGGCAGGATCGTCGTCATCCGCAGAAAATGAACTGCATTTTGACAGTGAAAGCCCGCATGAATCAGACAATGACGAAACTTAATTTATAACTCATGTCAATACACAATTAACAGAAGTGCTTATAAACAACCATTTAAGAAACGGCATTCCTCTTGGGTCTACAGTGTGTACATTAACCTTTACGTTTTGCAGTTTCCTGTTTAATTTTAAATGGTTTATTTAAGGACAGACTAAATATATATTTTTAGCATATCCATTCCAAACAATATTTACCAATAGTTTGTTTACATTTTTAGATCAATATGTTAAATTAGTGTCAACCATGCTGGACCGTATATAATGAACATTTATGTACGTTTTTAAATAAATTAGTTGGCCTAAGGATAGTTTCTTAAATAAAGTACATTTAAAAAATCTGTTCAGATGTTCAAATAGTGAATTTGCTTAATGGAGCAGGTCATAATTTGTACCTGGGTATTTTAAAAAGGCAAAATAAACACGTATATCAGCACCTTATTGGACTTTTGCTATTGAATGTATTAGGTATTGTACTGATTATATTTTGTAAAAAAAAAAAAAAGTTGGAGGTGTTTGCTTCTGCAAGGTAAAGTGCACTTGTTCAGGCTTCTTCTTTGAGGTTCCATGTGTACCCCTGAAATTAATAGGTAATCTTCCCCTGTTGTTTAACAAATAGTACTCATGCACTGAACCTTAAATATAATTCTATTTTTCCTTAAAAAATAAACAGGTCTGATACTGGAGGGGAAAAAAAAGACTTATTAAACAGTGCAGATTTTGGTAAGATTTCTTGGCCTTTTTTGATCATGCTTTATTTTGTTTTACAGATCAAATATAAATCATTACCTGGGCTGAGAAGGATAATCTCCTAAATGGGATATACATGTATCCCAGGCAGCACTTTGAGAGTGCTTGCACTAGAATGTTATGTAAGAGAGGGTATGCAGTCACAATGACTATATCAAGTTTCTGTGTGTGTGTGTACATATATATATATATATATATATATATATATATATATATATATATATATATATATATATACATAATTGCTCTGGTCATGCTTTTTATATCTAATGCTGCTCTTTGTGCTGTTTGCCTCAAACGCTGCATTTAAACAATGTCATATCTGCCTAAAAGTGACTTGTTTGTGTGTAAATACTTTGTGTGTGTGTGTGTGTGTATGTGTATGTATATATATATATATATATATATATATATATATATATATATATATATATATATATACTATTGTTGTAGGATACATTTTTGGATTTCTAAACAGAGCAGTGTTGCACTTTTTGTTAGTGCTTTAGCTTATGCTGTCCTAAATTATATAAAAAAGGAATAAAATAATAAAATGTCATCAGCAAGATACCAGGCCGTTGAATACTGAGTCTGATTATTTGTAACTGCATAACACTGTGGTTCCTTTAACCCTGAAGACATTGTGTAGTAAGATTTGTACTTTCTATAGCCTATAAGTAAAAAGTACAAACATTTAACTCAATTATGCCCTCTATGATACTAGTGTAACAGTACTGTACAACTCTGTGTAGCACATTGTGTTTGCAAGCCAATTTATCTCAAAATAACAGGGAAATGTGTCATTTTATTGATGTTTTCTGAAAGAAGCATTCAAACCCAGCTTCAGGGTAAACATGTTCCAAATTTTTATTCAAATCCTCATACTGTTCATATACCAAACTTGGGAAAGGGAGGTCCAGGGAAACCCTTCATAAAAATATAACAGCTGCACTAACTCGAAACAACAACATATGTATTCTTCTCTATTGTTTCATAGTGTGTATTATGTTTACTTTGAAAATAAACAGTAATTTGTCTGTTCAGGTCCAGCTGTTTAACATCTAACCTTTGCAGGCTGAGGTCCAACACTGCAGGTTTCATGCTGGTGGTATATTTTACTACAAGTTTCACTGAAAGGGAACACTTCAAAACAGCGGCTGCAAATTCGTATTAATTTAATAGAATTTCATAGACGTGACACATAATCGTTTCATAGTTATTTTTCTTGTGAAAAAAGATAACTTTTAAAAAGTTATTTATGCAGATTCATAATGGAACACCATTGGAAATCTGTTTTAATTTGTTGCAAATATTTAAAAGTGCTATCAGAAATCATAAAAAAAAGAGTTTGCATGGCCTGATAAACAACATTTCTGAACCCAAAACACTGAATGAGTAACAGATGCTTAAAACTAATCCTCTAATTGGTCATTCCTGAGAGGTACCAGGAGTATATACACATATTAGACAAAATGCCATACATATCTACCCTAATTAATATGTGACTGTTCACCGATTTGATCTGGAACAACGAGGTAGCATGGAAGGGATGTGGATGGGATGAACTGTGTACAAACAGACCATAGTTTCATGACTGTTTTGACAATGAACTCTTTCCCTTCCTAATAATTATAGCACTGGTTCATCCATCAGTCACTGTTCTTAGTTTCCAAAGTCTGGAAAGGTGCCCAGCCAGAGTTTACAATTGATGGCACCACCCAATTAACTAATACTAAAGAAGGACAATGCCTTGAAGGTTACAGAATATGACTCATAACATAATGGATAGCAGCACAAAATCTAAAAAGAAAAACTGAGTAGAAGGGTATGTATCTTACTGGTTTCTACCAGGCTCTGCATCAAAAATACATTTGTTGTTCTGTTCCGCTACCCTCCCCCTGTAGTACATACCGACTGCTAAGTATTCAGACATAATGTAAAGTCACTACTGCCTGCTAACAACCAGACTGACATCGATTTACTGCTGTCACTCTTCTTAAACATAGATTTTCATATTACAAAGAAGTCCAAAAGGCACCTGATACCTTTCACTGCCTTCTCTGAGACAAGAAAATATGCTATGTAATGAGCATATTTAGTAATGGGACTAATTAGTAAAAAGATAACAAAACAATTTAATTTAAAGAAAAATGGTCTTGTAAAGTACCTGCAATTAAACTTACAAGATATTTGTTTAAAAATGAAGGATTGGACAACCTTTTATCTTTAGACATCATCAAACTGTTTCTAAAGAACAGCAGCATTGTTCATGGTGTTTTACATAATAAAAGTGTTCATCGAACAAGAAGGACTTTGCCCTGCATATGTTTAGTCTTTGGAAGGGTTTATTGTAGCGGTCGAGGTAATTATTCACCAACACCAAACAGATGCGTTTTGAGTTGAAGAAAAAAGAAAGTAAGGATTACTAAATTAACATTATCGCTGGAACACTAGCACAAACTCAACACTGCTCTCTCTCTCCTGGTTCAGCAGTTCACTACTGTGGTCTCAGACGATTACGTCACAGATATAATTTCCCTGCAGTGTGATTGGAGGTCATTGCAGGACAATCACGTGTGCCCACACATGCAGACAGGCACGCAGAGCTGCATGTGAAAAAGAGGCGCAGCCACCTAATCGGGCTGTGCACGCTGGCTTATTTTGAGAGAGAAGGGAGGAAAGAGGAGGTTGAAATGAAAACAGCGGTGTGCCAAACAGACTACCCAAACCCAAGTTGTTTATCGACTGAATCGCAATGCATGCTTTTCTGCGTGCATCTATTTAAAATGCATTTTATACAAGCCTATAATTTACGCTTCAACTACAGCAAACGGGTGAATAGTTTTGTGACTTAGCATATGCACCGATTTGCTTGTGTTTATGTTAAGCATTATTCGGATGGAAAGTACTAGATGTAGACGTGAATTTTCCTGAACGCGTGGCCGAACACCTGCTATTATGTAACGTGGTATTATTGTATGTGTACCTGATACACATAAACTGACCAACTTGCTGTAAAGTGACTTTTTTTCTCTTGATTATTAAAACATCGATTAATGTCCTCACGTTTTATAATAGACATGTTATATAATAAATACAAAATAGTGCGTTATAAATTACGTTTAACCCTTTATTGACAAAAAAACAAAAAACATTTTAAGGCAACACTATTTTCCTGGCTACACCTTATCAGAAACGACCTTATGATTAAAAACTGATGAAGCTACACGTTTCTAACAAAGGTAACCTCATTTTAACACTAGATAGACAGTAGATGCAGATTCCAAACTAAAAACAAAGTTTTCATGTTAAAATGTTCCAGTTTTCGCACAATCAAATCAAAATGTCTCATGGTGTAAAAGGGAACGGAGCTTTAAATACTGCAAACCAACATCCACTTTTTATTGTTAAGCATTTTGTGTCCAAGAAACAATTTACATTCTAGCTGAATATGTATACAAATTGTTTTAATCCTAAATTGTTCTTCCTTATCTCTCATTGTATTCTAGTAGTATTTCCACTTACAGTAAACTACACTGTATTTAAATAGTGTTTTTGCACTGTAACCTTGTATTGCCCTGTAACTCGCCTTGGATAAAGACATCGGCCAAATAAACCAATGATAATACAGTAGTTACATCTATAACGCGAAACCATACAACCACCAATAACACATTTTAAACACCATACATTAAACTTTAAACTGCTTTTGCTGTCAATGCAATGTAGTGCACGATTGCCGCAAAATGAATAATTTCATAATATGTTAGTTTCAGTGGGGGAGGGTGTACTGAATATCACTTGAATGTTTGTCATTTGCCTTTCCCAAACTAACTTTGTTTTTATTATTTCAAAACAGTTATACTGAATGGACTAATCAGCCTATCAAGAATACAGATACACTTTTACATTTATCCACACGGTGTCACTCTAAGCAAAAATACATTATGCTCATTAATTAGAGGAGTGCTACTATAAGGTTTAAAATACATTCTCTAATCTTCTCTCTGATTATCCCCCACTGGGGTGGAATCCCCTGCGATGGGGATGTCATGGAGGTGGTTGTGCGTACGTACGTATGTCACTGCATACATGTTTGCATATATCTGGAGAACGACTTATCCAATTGAAATGGAACTCATTAATAACATAATTTAGCATACATTATTGACAATATTTAATTATGGACTGTGACTCAACGTTGGACAACACAGTTAACTACTTAGAAACGGAAACGGATATGAGTATGGAGAGTACTTCACAAAAGACTAGTTCAAGATCTGCAGTTAGCAAATGCATGGAACTTCAGGTTTGTGTCTGCGGCTGGAGCAAGGCGACAACGGTCAGGGGTTTGAAGATTCATTAAGGGAGAATGAAATGCTTGAGGGAGAAGGGACAAGGGCTTCGCATTGATCAGTACTTCTTACGAAGTCAGTCAAGTCAGTCGAATGAAATCCAGCGACAGGAAGCAAACCACAGTTCGCAGGATATCAGCACCCGTCATAGACGTGAGGAGGACTTGCATGGACAGTTAGTGATGAACCTAATGATCCTTGTGAACCCGGTCAGACAAACCAGCATAAGAGAGAAAAGAACCTCAACGGGCACAAGCCTGGAGTTAAATGGCCAAGAGCTTGTGAGAAAACTGCATGGGACACAGTAAACACAGATCTCTGCTTTGCATTGGAAAGGTTAAGTGGAACAGTTGAAAAGAAGCTGGATAAATTTGGGGACATCGTCTACGCATATGGAAGCGAGAGGTTTGGAGTTGAAAAAAGGAAGGAAAAAGTACAAACTCTTCCTGGAAAGTCTAGACGGCAACAGGAGATTGAACGCTTAGTTAGAGAAAGGAGACAGCTGAGGAAGCAATGGAGAAGAGCAGAACAAAGTCAGAAGGAGGGACTCAATCTCTTACAAAGGGTCATAAAAGAGAAGCTTGCAACATTAGCAGAGCTGAGCCCACTGAAACGCTACAAAAAAGAAGGAGCATGCGAGAACTAACTTTTATAAAGACCCATTCAAATTTGTAAAGAAGTTATTCACCAGTGAGAAGAATGGCACACTAAAAGCATCTAAGTTTGAGCTGGAGAGATATTTGGAGGAAACACATACAGATTCAAAAAGGCAGGAGCCTATGTCAATTCCTTCAGACATCCCACTTATCAATCCACCAGAATACCAAATGGAGGACTGTGCACCTAAGTGGAAAGAAGTAGAGCAAGCTGTGAAAAAAACAAGGGCTTCATCATCTCCATGGCCTAATGGAGTTCCATACAGAGTGTACAAGAGTGCTTCAGGAGTTCTACGAATCCTGTGGAAATTGATGAAAGTGGCCTGGGAAAAACAGGTTGTACCAAGAGCATGGTGCCGAGCAGGTGGAGTCTTTATACCTAAAGAAAAAGATTCTACAAGCATCAGTCAGTTTCGCCCTATTTCCCTAGTAAACGTAGAAGGCAAGATTTTCTTCAGCATTATTGCTCAGAGATTGTCAACTTACCTATTAAAGAACATTCCAGGTTTCCCAGGATGCTTAGAACACATCAATGTGATCTGGCAACAAATTCAATCAGCTAAAAAGGAAAGGAAGGAGCTTCATGTGACATTCCTGGATTTCTTTGGGCAGCATTTGATTTTTTCAGTGTACCGATGACAATAAATTTAGTGAAAGCCTACTTTGGAGATTTGCAATTTAGTTTTTCAACTTCAGAATTCAGCACTGCATGGCAATGTCTAGAAGTTGGAATAATGGCAGGATGCACCATTTCTCCACTGCCTTTTACCATGGCAATGGAAGTAATCATTAGGGCATCAAAATGGGTAGTGGGAGGAGAGCGCTTGACTTCTGGAATGCGACTACCACCAATCTGAGCATACATGGATGACATGACAACCACGACTACAACAGTAGCCTGCACTAATCGGTTATTGGGCAAATTAACCAATAACATTGAATGGGCACGAATGCAATTCAAGCCCACTAAATCAAGGAGCATCTCTATAATTAAAGGTAAAGTAGTAGACAAAACGTTTTTCATTAATGGTGAGGCAATACCAACAGTGTCTGAGAAGTTAGTTAAGAGTGTTGGGAGATGGTACGACGGGGATCTAAAGGACACAGTTCGTGTGGGAGAAGTTAGACAACAAGCAGTGGAAGGGTTATATATATAATGTTCTAATACTGCAGAGGAATTGCTGAAACGATTGAACATGTGTATTCACTTAATGGTGGTTGAACACGACTATGATAGCGATAAGAACTAAGCATGCAGCAAACATGTCTATGCATTTAATACATGTAGTACGGTTTGCTGTTTAGAATTACCATGATTCGTGTGTTGATTGTGACACAGATTGGATAACTCAAGTGCAATCTTTTTCTTATTTATGATCTCATTTATCCCAAATAGTTGAAGATCTGCATTTAAATATACAATTCTGCTACAGTTTAGTTGTTTCTCATCAATACGGGAAAATAAATGTGAACCCCATAGCTCACAAACCATTTGTGTGGCAGAAACCTGCACGTACCCAGCCATGGCCAAACAAACATGACACATTGACAGTTTCAGGGAAACCAGTGAAAAAACAGAGCTATTTTTCCTGGAAACCGTCCCCTATTCTCCACATACTTGCAATATTCTTTCAGCATGTACTTGACCAGTTCTAATGTGCACAACATGCTCCCAGGTAGTATAATTAATAATTAGAGATCAAGCCAGATTGCAGGGCAGCATGTATCAATGACACAGCGCCATCTAGTGCACTAACATAGGATTTTTTGAAAGACAATAACAGTATATAAATGGGGCTGATGATCCATATTTTTGTGCCATTGAAGCATGAAGTTAGTTTGTCAGACATTTGTATTCCAAAGGTGACTTGTTGGCAACAGGAGGTCAGTAATACAGAACAGTGTCAGGTCCGTTTCAGTAACTTTGTAACAAACAGCCAATTAACTTTCAGTTGCAACAAAGTAGTGTACGAAAAACCACAAAGAACAAGCGGAGTGGGGTGTTAATTTCAGGATGAGTGGAGTAAAGACACATGCTTCTTTTCTTCATAAAATGTTTCCAACAATGAATGCTGTACTTTGCTGGAAATACTTATCAAGAACACTTGTTTTTGTTTAAGAACACAAACCGCTGTATATGTAGGCTACTTACAAGTACATGTTTGTTACTACTATGCTAAATGTCATTTTTTTATGTTAACTAGAATGTAAATTTGTTACATTTGTATGACCTTGATTGCTGGCAGAGAACAAATGGTGTAGCCAAGGTTAAATGGAAATGCTTAACGAGAGGTCTGCACCAAATAAAACTTCCAAATGTCCTTTTAAAAAACTGCCTACAAGTATATCCATTCTTCACAAAAAAAGAACGACAGACAGCAATACTGTAAACAATTATTTTATTTCGCATTTCATAATTTTTAACAGCGTGTTACAAGTCTAGAAGAGGCATACACATTTCTTATCTGTGACATCAGTGGAAGAAAATGCTGTAATAAAATATATTATACATAACACTTATTTTGTATTAAGTAATACTGAAAATGTTGATTCTCATTTAAAAAAAAAAAAAAAGCTCCTTTTTATTTCTAACACTGCAGCGTGATTTATTTTCAGAACTCCGATGCATCCTGCACCTGGAAGGAACAAATACACCCAGGATGCAAGTGCAGAAAAAATGAGTTACTGCACTTAGCTGCTTGGTTGCCACACAATAGGACAAGTAGAATCATCTTTAATTAGAGCAATCTGTATGGCTTTAACATAAAAGCTATGCACTGTAGACAGCCACACACACACACCAATGTTTTCATTTTTAAAAATAGATGCAGCCTCCATCGCTTTGCACCAACAGTATTTACTACACAATGTTTTATTTCATACCTTGTACGTATTTAAGAGAGCAATTATTTGGAAGAATAATAAAAAAAGCCACAATACTTGTGGGCCACCCTATGTGATTGATTTGGCTTTTGAATTGACTTTTGAATGCAGCCTATTAATATTTCACAGAATAAATGTAAAATATCCACTTTAACAGGTCAAAGCATCAGCGCTAAATAAATACATTTACAAACTGTTTTGTCAAGACTATACAACTTCTATCCATCATCCAAAACATGCTTATATTACAGCAAGTGTACAAACATCCACTTACCTATCCCCGTTCTCCAAACAGATTAAGATGGCATAATAAAAAGTGTAACAGTATATATGCTGTACAGTACTATGAACTTTTTACCCATCTTCAAAAAAATATTTATTGAACAATTTGTAATTATGTACACAATGTTGTAAGGCATGTGTCCTGTTGCCCCCCCCCCCCCCAAACAAAAAAAATAAAAATCATTATTCCTGTGCATTCCTCATTACACACACAAAAACATCTTTCTTCATACATTACATATTCTTCATTAGGAAAACAAGTTCACAACTGGGAACGTAGTGGAAACGTCATTTTAGAGTTATTACTCCATTCCTGCTTATAAAATGCATCACAATGGATGCTCCCTTAAACAAACTGCAGAACAATCAAGTTATCTGAAGTCATCTCTATGAGCTGCTTTAAAGAACTGCCAGTAACTGTAGGTTTTCAAACTCCCATTATCACTTATTACCTTTTCTGTCAGTGTCAACAGCTTAACAAAGAACAAACCATGTGGTTCTGGAAAGAACATTCGTTCCAAGGACTTTTTGTTCAGTTTTGGCTCACTTTGATTTTTATTTAATTTAAATTTTTGGCTGGCACATTCTGCAGTCTCTGGCTTGTATGGAAAAGTTAAACAAAGCAAACAAAAAAATAACCACTGAAATGTCTTCTACTGGCAAGCTTGTTTGTTGCTTAAAGTACCTTTAGCACACACAGTATATAACTTTGTGTAAAGTGTCAAGACTTTGTGCATAAACTATAGCTGCAACATAACATTGGTGTTCAAAATTAAGATTTTGTTTTTGCAAACAGAATTATCCTGTTCTAAAATTGTATTCTAATAGAGTGAATCAAAAGAGGCAGATAACTCTTACCTCAGAATCAGGGTGATCGAAGACAGTGGTTCTCAAACTGGGTGACATGTCCCTCAAGGGGAGTGCAGAATGTATCTTGGGGGGATGGGGGTGAGAAGGTTCAGGATTTTTGTTAATAAAAATTACCATGCACATCTTAACCTATATATATATATATATATATATATATATATATATATATATATATATATATATATATATATATAAACTTCAAGCAAATCTTACTGCTGACACCTCTTGGCATGTCAAAGTTTCTAGATGGCACTTTGCATCTGACTGTGCCTTTTATTTAAGCTTGCATATTACTGGCCAAAGTCTGCTGCCATCTGGTGATGTATGTTTTTTGGCTTACTATGTGGTGTGCAGATTAGTAAGAGTTGGACACAATCAGTAAACTATTATTTGCTGTGGCTAGTTTGTGCAAGAAAGCCCCCAAAAAAAACAAAACAAACATATCCGTGACATACAGATAAGCCAGTGGCATTTTGGATTTTGTGGGCATATGTACATGTGCACATGGGGGTAGTCAAGTACCACAGAAGGGGGGGGGGGGGCAAGGTCCAAAAAGTTTGAGAATCACTGATCTAAGATACACAAGCAGGAGGACATTAGATTAGCCTGGCATCTGTTGATCAATATACAACAGCTTCAAAGTTGAGTTATCTGAATGGGCCGGCCTGCTTATCCATGTTATAGTTGTTCACATCTATTATTCTTTATGCTTGTTAATTTTATTTATTTATTTATTTATTTATTTATTTTTTAAAAGGATGTCAAAGTAAATTCTGAATTTACAGCAGGCCAAGCTTAAAAAAAAAAAACAGTTCATAAGGCTTTTTAGTTTAACATAAAATCAGGCAGCTTCAAAACACCTTTTCCTGTCCATAACCCAACTTTCAAACCTTTGGTACTCATGGGCCACAGTGTCTTCAGGTTTGGTTCAAATGAATTTAAGTTTCAACTGCAGCTGAATCAACCCCCCCACTCCCCTATTCCACATTTCACTACTGAGCAATCATCAGATATTTAACTGTTTTAAACCTTCCTTCATTAATTGACATGTAAATTGCCATGCTCAACACAAAACAAACAGGAAAAAATAGACACTCAGCTGTATTTTCTGCTTCCTGTACAAATCAATTGTATTCCATTACTGCATGTTTTGGTTGCATCACCGACTGTCAATAAGCTAACACTGCTTTGACCCTTGGAAAGCTCATTAGCACTGTATGTTAATTAGAACTCCAGGGAGAGATGCTTAGTTTTTCTCTAGCTTCAGTGCAATGTGCTACGGCTCAACTGGTACAGACTTCCGTAATACACATTAGCTATTTCAGAGCAGAGTCATGCAGCAATAGAAAAAAGTGATGTGGTGCCTTTGAATCTTCTTGTTAAAGTTCCAATTGGAGGTACACATTAAAATTATACATAGATGCCCTCAGGGTTGAAACCAGAGGATAGTGGGTTCTGTAGAATCCGCAGGTTACTGGGTAGCTGTCGAGATGAGCTTGGGCGTTTCAGGGAGTTGGTCTGGGCTGTTGACTCTGCACAAAAGAAAAAGGAGAATAGCTAAATGTCTGAAAAGGTTAAAAGTTTAAGGAGACAGATACAGGGTGTGATTAAGAGTTGATACACCTGCTCACAAAAAACCCCCCAAAAAACAAAAAAACCCGACAAAGGAAAATCAAATCTAAAGAAACATATGGAAAGATGAAATCAGGAAGGGGTGCAAGGTGTTTCTCAAAGTATTACATCCATGACTGTAAAACACTCAGTTCCAAGTATATTCGAGTACTTTAATAGTTTATTATATTTTCACATACATATGTATTTTACTTTGAATGGAACTGTAAAATACACAACTCACTATTGAAAGCAAAAATGACTCTCCACTTCTACCAGCAGGTGTCACTAGGAGGCTGTGCTGTTGTGTATGAGAAAGTTTATGATACAGCAGGAGTGAAAATGTGCAGAAATGTCACTTGAAGCTTCAGTCTTTAAAAACACACACAAAAAGCACTATTTCATATACTGTCATTTTGACTTTCCTATCCTGCTTGGTAGATTTGGTTCTTCTCAGACTGGACCATTGTAGGTTATCAAGAGGTGAAATGGATACATGTTTATACACTTTAGGAAACTCCTGCCTAATCAAATCCTGTACTTCCTTCCTGTTGCTGTAGAAAGTAATTTAGCCCAGGGTCAGATGGGGAGTCAGTGACCAAGCCTGAGCTCAACACTATATAAACAATTCATAACACCAACTTATACACAGTTTCTCTGGCTTAATATTGATACAAAAACAAAAAGGGAAAAAAGTGTGGATAATATATAGCTCTTTATAAATAAATAAAAGGCCAGCTAGTTCAAACAAACAGCACAGTCAAAGCTGGTGGCCTCATTATGGAAGAAGCACTTTCATTATTTTCAAAACATACCTTGCTGGATGGGTACGTTTACAAAAAAAAAAGTTAATTTAAATTATGGGATCCTCGAGTGAAACACAGGACTATGAAGTTGTTTACTCAAAGTAAAAGTCATGCTGAAACTAAAAGCTATATAATATGGGGGTGGTTTCATCTGACTGGAAATGGAAGCAGCAAGGGTGCAGCTGACAGCGTACCGTTCCCCAGCTCCAGCAGGGCAGGCTCCTCCTCAGTGGACTCTGCTGGCAGCACTGTGACCTTGGTTCCTGTCTGCTGGATGAACTGCTGTAGGTTTACTTGCCTCAGCTCCTTGGTGAGCTGTTCCAGTTCCTGTTCTTTCTCCTGAGGGGGCGATTCAGAGCAGGGGGAGACATGAATACTAATACAGCTGTGACCCAGAATGCTTACGACTCCTGAAAACCCTGGGTATGTACAATGTGGCAGATATGTTAGAACAAAAGTAAGAAAACACATTGCAAGAACTGCAGTGCAAGACATTTTCATTGTTATGGAGAACACATTCTGTGTGTTCTTTTGTTGAATTAATTATTTTGTTTGTGTAAAAACTGTATTATGGAGCAAAGAAAACGGAAAGTGGCAGTTGACAGTGGAATTTAAGTGTCCTGGTATGTTTTAGCATGTTACTGTGTTATTCATACCACATTATGAAACAAGCAGCACATGGCTACTCTATACCAACAGGCCAGGTGCCTTCAGCACAGTTTGACATTAACAAACTAAATGGTTGTCTGGTGCGAGTTGCAAAAAAAATAAATATCAAACAATATATTCTTTATACACTATTGTGGAAATTAATCCTTTCACTCTGGGGGCTGTTTTTAGGAGTTATAACAAATATGTTTTATTGTGACATGGTAGTGGTCTGGTTAATTGATAATTCGTACAATATACTTCTGGATAATAGAATTTGTACTATAGTGTAACAAAAATATATAAATCTTATTGTTTGGTTTGAGACAGGACTCCTGTCTAGTTGCACATGTTATACATTATTACATAATGTGATCGGACTCCAGAGCAGTTAGGTTCATTAATTTCAATAAGTCTTGGCAGATACATTTTAAGGGCTTGGAAAGTCAATCTCAAAATCTGCCAAATATGACTATACGATTTGGACAAACAAAAAAGTGGTCTCAGGAGGTTTAAGAAACTCTTATGAATTAAAAGCAAGACAACTTCAGAGCTGCAAAATCTCTGCAAAACAGTTAACCTTCAAAAGGGCCAGGTAGGATATCCATTAAGTCACAATTTTAACTGTAGTTTTATTAGAAAAGCTTAGTTTTGGTTGTTAGTGCGCTAGGATTTAGCAATATATTAACCTTCCATAAATGTTATACAAACAAGGAAATACGAGTCAGCTCTGCAGCGGGGTTTTTTTTCCCCAGGAGTCTAGAAGGTTTACACTTGCTGGGATTGTGGTAGGAAGTGTCAAGCCTAAAATGTCACAACTGTGCACTCTACTGATAGTTGTTCTGCATCTCCCATTCTGGGGGTTCTCAGCAAATGACAGAAAGACCAAATGCCCTAGGAGTGCAAGAGGGAAGACCAAAAATAAAGAGTTCCCAGTTCACCAATTTACCCAACAAACACTGACAGGCAGCGGCTTCAAACCCATCTCTCAACCAGTGTTGACAATATCAAGTAGTGTTTGAGAAGTGTTATAACTAGGAAACGGCACACAAAGGGGAACATGTCTTAAAATGCATCATATTAGGACAATAAGTAGCTATTTGTTCAGAGTGCAGGTCACTACTAGTAGCCGTGTATTCAGTCTCACACCTAACCTACCAGAACAAAGAAATCAAAAGAGTTTCAACAACCAGATCTGAACCAAGCTCCAAGTACATTACCCCTAAATGAAAAAAAAACTAAACTAAAAGCCCAAGCAACAAAAGTAAATACAGTAAAGCAGTCATTTGAAGTAGTTTATCTCTCAATGTTAACATCTAGTTTTTACCTGCAATCTTTTGGCAGCCTGACCCAAAGACCTCTCAACAGCCCTGCAGCCGTTCTCCAGCCTGGCAGTGTTCTGGCTCTGGATATCAAGCTCTCCTTTGACTTTGAGAATCTTGGCCTTTACTTCCTCCTCATTGACCTGCTGAGTCACCTGTATTTCCTGCTGGAGCTTCTCGGCTTCAATGCCCGCCTCCATGCTTAGCATCTTGGCCATGTACTCCCGAAGCTTGTCCTCACACTCCTGGATCCTCTGTTTCAACTCCTGTAGCTGTTCCTTCAGCTGCTTCTCATTTTCCTGCTCTATCTGCAGCTCATTCTGCCAGAATTCCTCTTCCACAATCTGCACCTCGTTCTTCTTCACCCTCTTCTCCAGCCTCATGATCTCTTCCTCTAGCCCATTGTTATTCCTCTCAGCCCAGAAACGCAGCTCCACCTCATGGCTCTCCAGCTGTCTCTCCAGGGCCTGCAGCTTCTCCTTCTGGAGATGAACCAGCTTGCTCAGCTCCACAGTTCCAACCTTGGAGGAGTTATTGTTCAACACTTTCTGCTTCATCTCTGTGTCTTTGCTCTTTCCAAATATGTCCATCAGTCCTTTGGCACCTCCAGTAAAAGTTAACGATTTCCGTTTGGGCTCCTTCCTTTTCAGCGACTTGTCGTTCTGAGGCCTGAGCTTGGCTAAGGGTGGGAGGCTCTGCCTGTACAAAGTCCTCTCCGGTATGCGTGCCATGCTGTCAGAGGTGGGCCTCTCGCTCAGGGAAGGTCCAGTTCGCTTCAAGATTAGCTGCACGTCGCTGGCGTACTGTCCCCATTTATTCAGGGAGATGATGGGGTTCTCATGTGGGGCCAAGTGTCTCTCTGTGTCCCTCCATTTCTCGATCAGAGTGTACCTTCCAGTCCGACCTGTGGGAAACAAAATAGTAATCAGAGGCACACAGAAACAAAAATAGTTTAATTTTAACCAACACATTGTGATTGGGGAAAAAAAAAACACATATTTTCTGCTTTAAACAGTTGTATATGTCTACACACACACACAATCTGTACACACAATGTGCTTCCCTTATTTTCTTCCACTGCTACTTGCCAATTAATGAAATCTAACTAGTCACGTACCAGGAGAGAGAATGTAGATGTGTGCTTAGAATACTGTTGTCATCATTGCCAAATATAACTAACAAGCACCATTTCCCTCCCTTGGAATGCAATGTAAATGCAAACTACTTTCCAAAAATAACAAAATAGCAGTCACTTATTATTTTGTCTCTTCTACATAAATCTAGGTTTACAGCATACAGTGTGAATCAGGTCAGCAGAGGGAAATGTTTAGATATGGTTCTTCAATGTGCAAGATAGATAATACTTCAAATGTAGCAACATTTTCAGGCAGTGGCAGCTTGGGTGCTGCTTCGATTGTGGGGCACGTTTTCAACCAAGAGAGATTTAATGAAAATGATTTCCAAGACCACCAGCTGATGCCAAGTGATTTTCGGTCTGTCAGTGCTGATCCTTCACTCTTTACTCACTTGAAAAGATCTATTACTGCTGGTTCACTGGCATTTTGCTATCTTGCTTCATGTCAGGCACTGACACAGCAAGACACATCAAAACGAAACACCGTAGGTGGTCATTTCCAAAAAGACCAAATGAAGCAATATTAAAAGAAAGGGCATATTGTGCAGTGTGCTCGCTACAGGACAACAGCTGCTACTTGTCGTGTTCTATAGGAGATCAACTAAGCAAACCTCATGACTGCAAAACCATTATAAAAATCTGAAACAGACCATGTCTCCCTGCTGAAGTCGCACAGCAGGACTCCTTCCAAACCTCAGGGTAATTTAGAAAAATGCAATGCTACTAATAAAGGTAATTTGCGTTGACACAGTTAATTCTGTACAAAATGTTTTAAAAAGTCTGGTAGGTGATGTTTTCTTCACCAGATGAGACTTTACATACAAGCCACTTGTACCAGACAACTATTGGAAGCAGCAGCACATTACATTGAACAGTATATCTGGATTTATCAGAATATATACAGTGTTACTGTATAGGCGACTACTATAATGACACCCCCACCCCATAAATATAAAACACTAAAGTGGTGGTAAACATAAAATGTATGTATACATAGAAAATAATGTTATAAGTCCATGTATAAGAAGGCCACCTATCTTTAAAGATTACCCTTGAGCAGTCATGATAGGACTGTATTAGATTAAAAAAAATAATAATAAAAGCAAATATTATTTTACTTGGATACTGCTATAGAGTGGCAGTCAAAAACATATCAACTGAACTCTAAACAGAACATATTTTCTATAAAATAAATAAACAAAACATTTATTACTAACACCTGAGATGCATTATCATGGTACTAGATTTGTCTTCAACTTAAAATACCTTTTTTAATTGATTTTTATTGGAGAGTCAGCTGTAACCATCTGCTCCTCAAAGATCATTAATAAGAAGCAGTGTGTCCCTGACCAAGATCCTGGATTTGTTGGAGTTGATTGGCTGCTATGATGCTTGAACACGCTTGCTGGTGGTGCTTTTACACCTTGTCTTTTCCTTGCTGTCAATTTGAGTCACTCATTTGGCAGGAGTGGTTTGACGGCTAATCAATGGAACAGTTTGCTGCCTGTCCTCAAAGATGAACAACAGGGTCTAATCCCAAGAACTCAACAGGGTCTAATCCCAAGAACTCAACAGTCATGCTGAGGAAGGAAAGCAATGTCCTTTATTAAGTGACCAAACAAAATGTACAGTGAAAATCTACTACTACTACTACTACTAGTTGAGACCAGGGGTTTGTAAATTAAGATCACTTTGGAAAAAAAATTGTTAATCAAAAATTGTCAATATAGTATTTCAAATAAATAAATAATTGCATTAAAAGCCATGCTTCTTTGAATATATAATGCAAAGTGCTTTAAATACCAGAGATTGAGGGCTGGTTAGTGCATTTTCTCTATGAACACAGGGCAGATGAGCACAGGTTATGAAGGAGCCGTTTATAAGACTTAAGTTTGGATAAATCAAGCTTTTAATGATTCAAATCAAACAATCAAATCACACAAAACCTGACATCTTATTTTGAATTAAAATGATAATACTGTAACCCCCAAAAAATGTTCAATAAAAAATGCTTAGGTTGTTTTTAATTTACAAATGTATTTTACTTAGAAATCAGAAGAACCAAATTGGAAAGAACCAGTACAAAATAGATTTAAATGGAACAAAAAAAAGGTTTTACTGAATTGGTTGTGTGCAACTTTTTCACCACAACTTTGTCAAAGATGTTCTGAATTGTGAGACGTCAGTTCTGGAAACATACTAGGAAACTCACATAATAAAAGATTTGAAAAATTTAAATAACAATACTTGTATCTAATACTAATAAAGAAAATAGAAACACACATGCACAGTAAGTGTACAGAATGATCATCATGTTGGTCGAGTGATAGCTCTGGTTTAGTCATGGAATTTGCTTTTCCGCTGATGGTTACATTATCGTATCTGAAGTGATTCTGCCTTGTTTTTATCCTTTTGCACTGGAAACTAGGCCTGAAATGAAACCCATAAAGAGGCTGTGGTTATGGCATGGAAGCCTGCTCCCATGGGGCTGGAGGAAACTGGCTTCACAAGCACACAGACACTGGTATTTAGGAAATTAAGAATGGGTTTGAATAACAGGAAATAGATGCCGAGCTTGCAAATCAGAAATGGAAAATACCACTCTCAAGCAATAGCATGTTGTAGTTTCATCCAGTCAAACTCTCTAGGAACATCCACTCTCTGAAGAGCATCTACATATAACCCCCTAATCCTATTCTTTTTACTCAAAGCCGAAATCTGAAAGATTATTCTCTATATATCAGACAAGGAAAAACAATAAGGACAAGCTAAGGCAGATAAATATCAGATCTCCAAAAACATTCTTACCAATAGCTTGAGCAAGAGCAATCACCACCTCCTGGCAGGTCGTGGCTTCAGTTACTCCACAGACGATTCTCTGGACCCCATCTACCCATACTTTCAGCTCCATGATGTACCATTCGATTAACCAAGTGCTGCCAAACTTCAACTTTTCAGGGACCACATGTCATTCCTCCATGCCGGGGGACTGTAGGAAGAGCTGCTTCTCTAGCATCCTGCAACTACAGCAAATAAATAAAAAATGTTACATGTCACTGCACAAGTATAAAACCAATGACTACTATAGACTTGCTTGCACTGGACAGTATGTTCTAATAGAACTAGTAAATGACTTAGCAGCGGTTAGCACACAATGTCTTTGCTATGCAAATGAATGTTTCCAAACCCCTGCTGCTGGGCTATCCTGTGGCAAACTGACAATAACTCCATGGGTTTGTTAATAGGAAACATAGCCGTGTCAAATAACTGACTAAAGGGAGGATGGACATTTCCAGAACCAACAGCAAACTATGCAAGTTCACCTTGACCAGTTTCAGTGGCAATGTTGCTTGAGCAGTACTGGAACATGGATTAAGAGAGAGATGATAAAGATGATCTTGGACTATAAGCACACTCCAAATAACACACTAACAACCTGCCATGCAAACATTAATTCTGTGCTTTTCATTTATTCAAGATGAATTTTTCTGTAAATGACGTACTTCATTACCAAGAGCACAGATACAATTCCAATAATAAAATCACTCCAAAAATAGTTTCTGTAAGTCGCCTTGCTTGGATAAAGGCGTTTGCTAAATAAACTAATTATAATAATAATATAATTATTATTATCATTATCATTATCATTATCATTATCATTATCATTATTATTATTATTATTATTATTATTAATGCAATTCTATGGTCTAAAGAAAAATGTTTCCAGTTTCAAGGAATGTGATCTATACAAGGTTTCATAACTATATATATACAGTACTGTGCAAAAGTTTTAGGCAGGTGTGAAAAAATGCTGTAAAGTAAGAATGCTTTCAAAAATAGACATGTTAATAGATTATATTTATCAATTAACTAAATGCAAAGTGAGTGAACAGAAGAAAAATCTAAATCAAATCCATATTTGGTGTGACCACCCTTTGCCTTCAAAACAGCATCAATTCTTCTAGGTACACTTGCACAAAGTCAGGGATTTTGTAGGCATATAGTCAGGTGTATGATTAGACAATTATACCAAACAGGTGCTAATGGTCATCAATTCAATATGTAGGTTGAAACACAATCATTAACTGAAACAGAAACAGCTGTGTAGGAGGAATAAAACTGGGTGAGGAACAGCCAAACTCAGCTAACAAGGTGAGGTTGCTGAAGACAGTTTACTGTCAAAAGTCATACACCATGGCAAGACTGAGCACAGCAACAAGACACAAGGTAGTTATACTGCATCAGCAAGGTCTCTCCCAGGCAGAAATTTCAAGGCAGACAGGGGTTTCCAGATGTGCTGTCCAAGCTCTTTTGAAGAAGCACAAAGAAACGGGCAACGTTGAGGACCGTAGACGCAGTGGTCGGCCAAGGAAACTTACTGCAGCAGATGAAAGACACATCATGCTTACTTCCCTAAGCAATCGGAAGATGTCCAGCAGTGCCATCAGCTCAGAATTGGCAGAAAACAGTGGGACCCTGGTACACCCATCTACTGTCGGAGAAGTCTGGTCAGAAGTGGCCTTCATGGAAGACTTGTGGCCAAAAAGCCATACCTCCAGCGATGGAAACAAGGCCAAGCGACTCAACTATGCACGAAAACACAGGAACTGGGGTGCAGAAAAATGGCAGCAGGTGCTCTGGACTGATGAGTCAAATTTGAAATATTTGGCTGTAGCAGAAGGCAGTTTGTTCGCCGAAGGGCTGGAGAGCGGTACACGAATGAGTGTCTGCAGGCAACAGTGAAGCATGGTGGAGGTTCCTTGCAAGTTTGGGGCTGCATTTCTGCAAATGGAGTTGGGGATTTGGTCAGAAGTAATGGTCTCCTCAATGCTGAGAAGTACAGGCAGATACTTATCCATCATGCAATACCATCAGGGAGGCATCTGATTGGCCCCAAATTTATTCTGCAGCATGACAACGACCCCAAACATACAGCGAAAGTCATTAAGAACTATCTTCAGCGTAAAGAAGAACAAGGAGTCCTGGAAGTGATGGTATGGCCCCACAGAGCCCTGATCTCAACATCATCGAGTCTGTCTGGGATTACATGAAGAGAGAGAAGCAACTGAGGCTGCCTAAATCCACAGAAGAACTGTGGTTAGTTCTCCAAGATGTTTGGGCCAACCTACCTGCGAGTTCCTTCAAAACTGTGTGCAAGTGTACCTAGAAGAATTGATGCTGTTTTGAAGGCAAAGGGTGGTCACACCAAATATTGATTTGATGTAGATTTTTCTTCTGTTCACTCACTTTGCATTTTATTAATTGATAAATATAAACTATTAACATGTCTATTTTTGAAAGCATTCTTACTTTACAGCATTTTTCACACCTGCCTAAAACTTTTGCACAGTACTATATATATATATATATATATATATATATATATATATATATATATATATATATATATATATATATATATATAATGAATAAGGGTGTCTGCTAAGAAATAAATAATAATATATATATATATATATATATATATATATATATATATATATATATATATATATATATATATATATATATATATATATATATATATATATATATTTATCTGCTGGCCTCCATGGTTTTAAAATATATTTCTAATATTAGAAGTTAAAGCATAACAATTAGTGGCAGCACATTAAAGTTCTTACAAAAAAAAAAAAGGGGGGGGGGTATCAGAAAATAAAACAACTTTCCACTAGGAAAAATAACCCTACTACCAATAGAACTTCACTTTAATGATCGACAATATTCCCCCAAAAAAGCCTGAATGTCTATTTTCATAAAAAAAATGAAAATCTTCTCAGGGGATTAGTGGCTGGTGAGAGCAGACACATCCATTGATCCTGCTGATGGAAGCACTCAAACTCTGGCAAATTAATAAACACAGCTATTCATCACATGTCTTCCCTTGTTTACAGAACAGCCTCAAGCAAACAATCCTTGCCAAATTCCAAGCACAGCCATCAGGAATTTCATTAGCTTAGAACCTGCTGACTGTGGCACAGTTTTAGCATCAACGTCCAGCTCCCCTCTCAGCCAATTAACAAACAGTGCTGCTGTCACTCACTGCTGTTCATATATATTCAACAGGACAGTTTTCCTTGTATGTATTGTTCACATGTATACTAAAAAAAAATTAACAAATACAAAAAAGGGGGTGCCTCTTAGCCCCCAACCCCCAACCTATCACGCCGCCTGTAGTCCCCGTTTACAGTTTATCACTAGTAGTTATGGTATTTGAAAGGGCTAACAAGTGTACCAATTGATTACAAATTCAGACAAGCAGGTATTGAGGTATTATTATAAAACAACTAGACTTACAGCTGTTTATATTACAGATAAATACACATACTGTACATATTTTCACAACCGGTTTCGTACACTAATACACACGATTAAAATGGCGTCATTATTATTATTAATCCCCCACTCCCCCTTCTCGTATATTGAATGGTTTGGTATAGAATCAGCTCGTCTCACTGTCCTATTGCAGCCGCTTAAGAGCAAATGAGACTGAAGTTTTGAAGTATAAGTGCATCCGTGCAATACACCCCTGCTCTTAACCAACTTCTCTCAACATACAGTTTGAACCCCATGCAGGGAACAAACCCACAGCCTGATAATCCAAAAGGCAATCTGTTATCTCTTTGCATGGTAGTGGGACTATCTCACTATCGGTTGCCGTTTCGCCCTCAAACAGGCCATCTTCCTTGGAATAACAGATCGGTGTGCATTCGTCAGTGGGCAGCTCCCAGTGAGAAGAACATATGTGCAGACACGCTCAGGACTGCATTTCATAAACACTGCATCACAACAAATTCTTTGCATACTGCATTGCCTTCATTCTGATGTTATTTCACAGACAGCTTGGAACATTCCAGTGAGCAATAGAGGACACATCATGGACGTTCATGGAGTACTGTAGCGGTTTCACAAATGAGGACAGTCGAACAGGTGAAATAACCACATCACTACAAAAGCTTGTATCGGTTATTAAATACATTTGTTTGGGGGTTCTGTATATATAAAAAAAAATATTTAAAAAATGTGGCACGGGCATATATCAATTACTAATAAATATAAGCCTACTTAAGATATATCGGCACAGACTGCTATTTTTAGCATATACAGGAACACACAGCATATGGAATGTGTAGCCAGTTGGTATGATGTAAATATACCTATGACCTCAGCAGATCATAATGGTTGCCATCTAAATCTTCTGGCTTCAGTCTCTCATTAGGTCATCCATTGCATTCCTAAATAAACAACATCTTAGAATTGTGAAATAGCAAGGGACAGTCTTATACTGCACCAAACACACACACCACACACACACACACACACACACACACACACACTAATTCCATCATTCAGCAGCTTTCAGAAACCAAGATCATCAAGGGTTATTTGGGAAAGCCAGCACTCAAAAAAGATGGAAGACAACCCAGTTTTGGCAATTAGGTCTGACAGAATTGATCTTAAATTCCCATATATCATTTTCCATTGCAAAATCATTTCTAAAATTTGGAAACATTAAAATGAGAGACAAATACAAACTGGAGCCACTTTCAAAACCCTATTCTAATCAAGTAAGCTCTATTAGAAGCATTTATATAGTTTACAACTCTAATGATGAAGATTACCTTGGACAATGAGGGGGACCGAGTAACTATTTAAACATAAAATAATCATTTAACACCCGGGGGTAAAAGTAATTTTCTAAATGGTTTGACAAATATCTGGAAAAGCTTTGCGTCAGGCAATCAGCCTTCAGTGGGATGTTAAACATAAAACAGAGCTCGTTCCAGCTGCCTGTGCCAGGTTGCCCTCCTTTTCTGACCAAGTCTGTATCTCGTGGTGCACTAAATCTGTCTCGAGTTCTTTTATTATCCACCGTTGCCAGGCACTGAAGTACTGATGGCATTCAAGCAGCGCGCACTTGGATGTAAGATTATGCACCTTGAATACCTCCAGTGTGATGTCTGAAATTCCTTTCCCAAGTCTGTGCATATTCTCAGGGCAAGCGCAGAGATTCAGAACACAAGGGGTGGCATGGATAGTATCACTCATGACAGACTGCCCTTCATTATTAAATCTATTCACAGCTACTAGGTTAACTAGAGAGAAAGCAGCCAACATGTCCAAGCAAAGTTTAAGCACACGACATGTGGTACTGCTGTGTATCAAGCCCATCTACAGCATAATGTCCTAATAGTAAAAAGCAAAGGTATGTTGTAAGTTACACAAACTAACCCCACACCGATGTGAGAAAAAGCATCACCTGTCCATGTGCCCAATTAACGTAACGTACCAGAACGTCCATAGCAACTTTCACCACGATCAGATGCGTGATCTACCCACACATGCACTGTACAGAGGACTTGGTAGGGAATACATTTCCACATTAAAAATACAAGGCATTTGAAGTAGCATAAGAAAATCAGAAGCCATGTCTGTAGCCCACTTTAACAATAAGCAGTCGTCAAAACTCCTGTTTGAAATCACTGGCAATACACATTGTTATGGAATGTTACCTGGTGACGTGGAACAGATGAAGCTAAAATGTGCGTTACCATTAGTTTAATTTTACATGCATTTCTTTAGGTATGCTACAGTACATCCTCCTTAATATCTCTGCATACCCTGAGAACTTTCTTTCCTTTGGAAACTTTTGTTGAAAGACATTCAATTGCTTTCAGCTTTAAAAGAGCATTTGTATTCTGTTTTCTGAAAATACCTGTTTTTGCATTTAAGCCCCAAATCAACATTCATAAAAGTTGTAAAAACCCATTGCATAAGAGGACAAAATGATACAGTTATGGGATTAAATGCAGTTCAAGAGTTACTCCTACCCATGTACTTTTTGTTTGCTTAAATGTTAAATTCCCAAAATGAGTTTTGTTATTCCATTGATGAACAGCAAAAAATACCTTTGAATGTTTCTGTATCTGGGCTTTTTGGAAAACAACCAAAGTTATTTTTTTTTTATATATAGAAACATGCCTGAAATATCATACCCAAAGTCTTTAACAATAACTCATATTCTTGCACTTAATTGTTTTTACAGATTTCTATCAGACATCAGATAACTTGAGACAGAGACCAACAGACTGAGACTTCCCTCTGTTCTGATTTACTGACTCCATGTTCCCTTAAATCACATTCTAGACGTCGTTCAGTGCAGTATTTCACAAGTTCACTTGAAGTTAAATTTGCAGGTTTAAACGTGTTGGCTTGTTTCTGAATAATTCTGGTTTACTACAGACTTTTACATCTAGCACTGTTGTTAAAAACCAATGGAACATAATTGGAGAATATGAGGCCTGGTTAAAAAGATAGAAAGAGTTAAAAACAGACTGAAGACCACCGACTCCAATAAAAATGGTGGTAAACCCTCATGATACAAGAATGAAAACAATATAACTCTTGGGTGTCCCCTTACCCACTGTGCTACACTCCCAAGTCTCTCCTGAAGCGGCTGGCAAAGGTAACATGGTAATTGTTTTCTCTGTCACTAAGTAATGAAAACATTCCTATCCACCAGAAAACAAATGCAAGCAAAACACAAAAAACTTGCAGGTCATGTTAAATCACTGGATTCCAGCATTACTTATGGTAACACATCTGTTACAAACCCATATGAAAGATGCCAGACAATAATTCATGCATGACGCAAAGAAAAAAAAAGAAAAAAGGAGAGACCAAAGTCACCAGTGCATGCAAACTTAAGTTATCTTGTCTTGGAAGTAAGAGGCTGAACCCTTATAAAAGTTAACCATAGTAAAAGCACAGCAAAGTATAATAAAGCATGGTGAAAGCATAGTAAAAGCACAGCAAAGTGTAATAAAGCATGGTGAAAGCATAGTAAAAGCACAGCAAAGTGTAATAAAGCATGGTGAAAGCATAGTAAAAGCACAGCAAAGTGTAATAAAGCATGGTGAAAGCATAGTAAAAAGCACAGCAAAGTGTAATAAAGCATGGTGAAAGCATAGTAAAAGCACAGCAAGGTATGATAAAGTGTATTAATAAACATGGCAAACCAGGGTATACTATGGGTACATACAGCTTTTTGCATTATTGAAGTGTTCAGAACAAAATCTACATTTAAAACATCTTGAAAATTCCACAAGGTCAAACTTTTTTTTCTCAAAACGTATTGCACTGATGGTTTCACATAAATGACTACATTCATTAACTACGGCGTATTTAAAGTGCCACTTTAATTGTGCTTTTGCCCTGCAACACAAAGACAGGGCAGATCTCTGCCAGCAGATTTCCAACGTCTCAAAAGCATGGACTGCATGTCGCTTGTTAATGTACTGGACTGATAATGTGTTATTGTGTTCTAATGGTGCCATGTTGCAAGCAACCTGTCTGGAGGTTTTTTTCTAGAGCTTACAGAGCTGCCCCACGGTCTAAACCTTGAACTGGATGGAGAGAGGGTTACCTCAAAGAAAGGAAACTCCAGTAATGTCAAGAAAAATAGAATCTTCAAGAGCTCAGGGTTTGTAAGGGGTCTGGAGTTTTAACAGAGAATGAACTGTGCAAGATGATATCACTGCACAGCTGAATCCCAGCAGTTTATATTGTTTCCATGTGTGAGCTGCACTACGTGGGCCGATTGGAGCTCTGCTGACAACCAGCAATATAATACCAAGCTGCAGAATTCTCAACAAACAGACCTAGTGCCCTAATCCACTGCCATCCACACAATGGCTGCTGCACACTGTCAAAACACACTGCAAGAATAACAGGCAGAGGAAATCTGCAGGAAAAAGAGCAGATTCTAGTCCCGGCTGAAATATTACTGTAGATTTATTTAACACTTATTTATTTATTTTTAAATAAAAGCTTTAAAAGAACACTGCCCTCAGCCATATAACTTACTAAAATAAATAATAAAATAAAATACATAATAATAATAATAATAATAATAATAGACTACACAGACAATACTATTTTTCACTGAACCACCTAAATCTGCTCCAGCTTGTTGCCGTAACCACTCACCACATACTAAAGGGTTTTGCAGTTGTTATAAGTTTGTTTGTTACTACTGGATTCTCAGGTAGTTATCATATTTGCCTAAGAACAGAAAGAAAAGATGTACAAGTATTGGATAAACTATACATTTGTAATTGGTTGCCTGTATATCGAGTGGGTGGTGTATTTACGTAGTTTTATTCAACACCACCTAAAACTTCAAAAACATGAATATACCCATAGGTTCTTTACACGGAGTAACACTTCACCACCTACCCCCTGCCCCTCCCCCCCAAAACTCAGTTTAAAAACACATTACACAACACCCTCTAAATCTTTCAAAATGCAATGTTATACTGTACCATCTACAGCAGTGTTAATTCCACCAAGTTTTACATTAAGCTAAAAGCACATAGTTTTGTATCACACAACATATAATTTACCTACAGATATGTATTGAAACATTCCATTGTCTGGGGTTTGTGCGCTGCTGTGGTGAAGTGTTCTCACTTCCACCTGCCATACCTAAAAGTAATCTGTCCGTCATGCTGCAGCAAGCATGTGGGGCTAGTATTCAGATATTCTGAAAGCTTTTCTTAGGACAGGGAGAAACAAAAATAATAATAAAATGTACCTTTGACCATCGGAGACTCTGTTAAATCTGTAATGTCCAACAGCAACCATGTTCAATAAAGAACAATAGGATCTATGGATGACTTAACTACATTATTTCATAGTCTACCCTTCTGTGAACTCCACGTCACCAGGAACCAGAACTTGTTGGCTATCTGGTTTGGTTACAGTTCCTAAAAGCAGTTTCACCTGCAGGCACACTAATCTTCCTCTCAGTTGGAAATCTTCTTGCCAATCTGTCGCTAGTTTTTCCTGATGATTTTTTTTTAAAAGGTGCAATTAAGAGCTAAAGAATATCCCATTCCGTTTAATGGTTGTCATTTGTATTCTGGATAAGCGTGTATTGTAGAATTCTGCAATATAAACTTTGTTAGTTCTGATGTAGTCCTTATTCTAATGCGTGTTTATACAAAAATATGAAGTTAGGATACTGAAATACAATAAGGTGAATCAATAGGGTGGGACTGGTACACAGTGATAAAGTAGTTTGACCCTCAAGGTCACATAGTAAGGGAGGATTAGTTCGGGAATTCAATTAGGAGTCTAATTTGCCATCTATAGCTGGATGTGACAAATACACCTACATTCAAAGCTTCTACAGTATTGTTCTTACAACAGAGTATCTACATGCAATTCATTCTCCATGGGGACTCTGTTTGTTTTTTCCTTATTTTTGCAGACGTGTTTGGCCAGTCACACGTCTGATCCCCCACATCTATATGCTACTTCTTCTGTAAGCTCAGACAATGGCCTCTGAATACAGCCAAACTAAAATAAATCCTTTGAAAATGAAATTGTAAGATTGGAGCTCCCTTCAAATAGCCACACTTAATGAAAACCTATTCCTTTTTCCCCCCACAATAGTTTATTAAATATCTTTCTTATTTAAAAAAAAAAAAAAGTAATGTAAAGCACATTCCGTAATGATTACTCTAATTAAACATTCAAATTGACACTGCCATTAAGGGTGTTGAACTGACTGATTAATAACACATTTATCGAAGTCTGAAGTGCTTTCGTTGCATTAGGTGACTAATAGGTTGGTCTCTAATGACAACAGTTAATTTGCTGCTCACACTTCTTTTCCCTGGCAGTTAGAAATTACACCTCTTTTTTCAAAGAAATTACATTTCAGAAACTTTAGAAATCAAGCTATTGTGTATTAACATAAAAAGGTGTACATTTCTAAACATTTCTTTGTAAAAACAGGCCTAACCATTTAAGCAAAGCGTGCCAGAAGTAGCAGTACAAGTTCTCCCGGAGACTATACATGACAAAAGCCCTGGCTCTTGGTAAACTAGCCATTTACAAGACCAGCAAGCGTAAGATGATCGGGGAGGGTCTCTGACTGTGGGGCCATGTTCAGGGCCCTAGTCCGGTCCCGGATTAAGTTAGAGCACGCACGCCTTGAGTCCACTGGCAACATGACATCTTTTGTCGACCAGTGGGCTCTAGGGGTCGTGCACTGTACCACATCCCCTTTTGTTTTGAACATTTAATTTATAGCCCTTTTAACTGTTTTTTTCTTTAAAATTAGTTAAGGCCCAGTCTTGTTAGCACCCCTTTTTTTTAGGGGTGTTAAAATGAATTTTTTCTCCGGCCGCCTTTGGGCTGCTGCTACGAACTGTTGTAAAGTGACCCAGGAGATTGGTTTTGCCTCCATGACACATTAGCTCAAGGCTTTAGCTTTACTAGCCAGCCAACAGGCACCATTGTAACCTCCACTGATACAGTACACTGTAGCTTGCAAAGCTGGTGTGTATATATCTGATATATATAATCACTGATGAAACAAGAAAACACATTTTTTTCCCCTCTATTTCCCATTTTCTCCAAGGCCAGAAAAGATAGGATGAGGATTTGAAAGCTATAAAAATAGCACAGCGCCGCCTCAGTATTATTACACAAGGAGAATGACTAGCAATTACATCTCTCGCTAGGAATTCAAGGACAGACTCCAGTGTTTAGTGACCCCACCATTATCTTTCAGCTTTCCACTGGCTAAATACAGTGACAGACTGCTTTAAGTAGGCAGCCATTCAGCATGGGAACAGCTAGCATTCAGACACACACAATCCTTAGTATAAAAAAGCAAAAAAAACAAAAACAAGATTGAGACAGATTACAGGGTTTTTTAAGGAAAGATGAAAACAAATCAGGCTCATTTGAATTGCCATCCAATGACATGATCCCAGGTTACTAAATGAATGAAACTGATCAATACTGTTAGCCTGTTGTTGAAGAAACTGTATTCTTTTTTTAGGACCCTGTAAAGAAATCACTTAATGACAGATACAAATATAAACACAATCATGTGCACAGGTTCTAATGTCTTAGCCCAGCTGGTGTGCTTCATTGTATTTATCTTGCTGTTAATTGTATTATTACTTGTACTATGATACTTGAAATGTATTTGCTTACGATTGTAAGTCGCCCTGGATAAGGGCGTCTGCTAAGAAATAAATAATAATAATAAATAATAATAATAATAAAGAAAGCACCTACTGAAAAACTTCAAATGTTCTGACTAACTCCAATGCAGTTTGTTTATTCCTCTCTAGGATTAGATCATCACTGAAATATATCATAGTGCAATTGTGAAATATTCCAGTAACATTTGTCTACATTCTGTCCTGATACAGTCATTGTAGGACCCAAATAAGTAATCATAGGAAAAAATAACTGTTCAGAATACAAATTGTTCAACTATACATATATTATGCGCTCATTACATACTTTAATTAAAAAAAGTTTTTGGTACACTACTGCATTTTTTACCACTAGTATGACCCAAATGATTTACTTCTCTTATTATTTGATCTGGAATGAAGATTAGGGAAAATCTGTACAACAAGCCATGAACCAACAACATGAAAATGAACTACAGCAGTTCCAAAGCAAGCAGCTCTAAATGGTAAATGAGGCAAAAACTACTGTACATGAAATACAAACCACATTATAGCAATAAGGAGGTGGCTTCTGAAGGAACCCTATACATTTCAAATAAGTCTTTCTGAAAATTCACGATTTGGGAGAACTAGACTGTCATATAGAGAAATATGTCAAGGAAACACTTTCAGGGCGACAACCACCAAAGTAGCCTCAGCATCTTATTAAAAGCAACAGGACAATCCTAATCTGTGTGCGAGTAGTAGGAGAACCAAGGGGGCTCTGGAACTTCCAAGGGGTGATCAATATTCATTAACACAACACAAATCTTACAAGGCTCCGTCTTGAGTTTACAAAATTCAAAACCTAAGCATTACACCTTTTAAACCAAGAGGTGGCATCAACTACCTTACACGTAGTTTATCACTGGACCACTATACACCATATCAGGAGTCAATCTGCAATGACTTAATAGCTGTACCAGAGCAAAGAGCAAACACAACATGCTCTACCTTTGTGTGCATATGATGGAATGCCAGGGAGGAATGGCACCAAGCAGTGAGTGCATGGCAAGCTGCCATTTCTCAGCTGTGCAACAGTGGAGGAATCATTTCTGTTCCAAAGACATGGACACGGCATGGATCCTTCTCACTTTCATCATCTATCAGGTAAAGTATGAGCCACTAATATTAACCCAGCAGCATAAGAATAATATTTTACCTTAACCCATACTGTCCCTCTCGAGTCACAGTCATTTTAAATTATGTTCCAACTCCTATTCATTAATTTTCTTCCTGGTTCGTAGTTCATCATCTCACACACATTTCCTTTTTTCTCTGCCTGCTTTCTGCTTGTTGGCTTTTAAAATAAAGCCATACTGTTGTTCACTCCAGCAATAAATGTAGGACTAAGATAATAGGATCATCAATGGTACAGTATAAATAATAAAATAGAAAACTAAGACTAAAAGTCATAATATTACATTAATCCTTGTAACAAACACCCACAGACACTTTTATTACATGTATACGAGCAGTTACAGTACCAACATTGCTTGATTGGCCAGACCATTACGTATTAATAAAAAACACACACCATAACCTACACTCAAAATACCCTCAATAACTTCTGCCTCACAGGGGATGCTAAATAATCATTATAGAATTAGAATTGCTGTAGCTATTTTAAAAATTACACAGCGTCAAATACATTTGGAACAAAGAATTCATGGTGCTTTTATAGAACTATATCTTACATTGTTTTAAATAATGAGGCATTAAGAAAACATGTCCACTGCAATTTAAAGAGCAGGAGGGCATTTCAAACCTGTCAGGTTTAGACCTGTCAACTCTCCCTTAGTTGCCGGGACTCTCCCATACTTTGCTCAAAACTCTACTTTTAAACCCCTTTATGTCAGCAAACCTTTAATTTCTGCAAAAGTCATGTACAGTCTGTGGTTACTTACCTACTAGGGTTTAGGACCCAGGGTGAGTCTTGTGGCAGACATGCATTCATTGCGCAAGGCAAGCTCTCTGTGACAGGGTAGATGGAATTCCTGCACTGAAAAGTTCACCTTCCACTAGCAGGGTGAACAGGAAGAACCTGTCCATCCAGCAGCCTCTGGCAACTACTGGATTAGTCCATTGGAGTCAGCCTGTTAGGAGACTGGGGGAGGGGAACAAGGTACACCTGGTTCCAAGCCCAGGTAATTGGATCTCTCCACCAGTCGGGACAGGGCTCTTGGGACCGGGGAAGTGCCACCACGTATGCCTTCTATGGTAAAATAAATGTTCCTGTTTTCTATCTCCTGCAGCTTAATCAGGTACCTATTGCTTCAGAACATTGCAGAGCAATAACTTTAGGCAGCAAGAATCCTGTATCCTGCCACTGAACAGAAATCAGTTCAAGAAATACTTTGCTACATAAGTGCGCTTCCACCAGGGACCTGTGTAAATAATCGTCTATTTAAAAGACGCAGTATTTAATTTTGACCACAATTTGTTTGTTTTGTTGTAAATAAAACTTTGTTTGTCATTTCATCTGAATACCTGAACTCTCTGTGTCATTTCAAGGCCTTCCACACTCACATACTTGACCATCTACGTTGGCTTCACCTCCCGGTAAAAAAAAAAAAATTGATGAAAATGTCAAGCTTTTTAGACATCAATATTTTCTCACATAATCCTAAGCAACGCTGGAAAAAGGCATACTTTCTGTAAACTATGCAGGACTGTGGCAATGTGCCCCACCCCCGTGTGCATTTCTGTGTTATATGTTGCGTGTGGTGTGTTATTGTTGGTGTATAGATATTGCTGCATAGCACAAGTTATTTAAAATGTATAATTGTATTTAGGCACAGGGATTGCTCTTCACTTCACGTGCATTTAAAGCAGTTAATATGCGAGCATGGGGTTGCAGATTTAGTTCACATGCTGGGATTCAAGTGAATAATTAATTGGTAACTGAATCCCAACACAATTGTATATATAGATGCACGTTTCACTCACTCAGGGTTGTGTGTTCGGTAAGTGGTGAACGGGTGTGGAGAGGACAGAAAGTAAAGTAAACTAAAATAAACTAAAATAATAATTGTTATTAAATAATAAAAGTATTTGTACTCACCGTGATTGTCTGTTAGTCCACCGTTTAAGTGTTAATCCGTTTTGTTTGTCTATTTATTTTGGCCTCAAGCTAGTGACGCTCAGAAAACCAGCGCTCAATTAAGAACATCTTTTGTTGCCAGAAGAAAAACGGAGATCAAGAAAGTTACATATGCAGAGACCTTACATGTTGTGACTAGTTCAGCAAATCTGTAGAAGACATACACTGCTGTGCAAAAGTCTTAGACATGTTGCATTTTCCTACTCTGATGCATTATGAGCATCAACAATTTACTCAAAGCCTCCACTAATGTTTTCTACTATTATAACAACATTGACTTGCATAAGGAAGGAACAATATTGAGTGAAATAGCTGGCATCACTCGATTTTCAAGGTGTGGTATCCAAAGCATAATCAACAAGTACAGAGAAACATCATCTGTAATTGACAAACCCAGGACTGGAAGACCCAAAAAGCTGTCCAACAAGGACGACAAGCGTTGAACTGGTGACAGAACTGGCACAAGGCACAGGAGTCGTTGTCCATCAAATCAACAGTATGAAGTTCACTCGAAATCAGGACTTAAAGGATGTGTTGCAGTAAGAATACCTCTGTTAAGAAAGGGGAACAAGACTAAAAGACAAAAATATTCACAAGAACACAGAAATTGGACTATGGAACAATGGTCAAAAGGTACTTTGGACTGTTGATGGATGGACAAAGACACCTGTGCCTTCTGCCAGTTCTGTTGTCAATTCAACGCTTGTCTTCTTTCTATTCCTGAAGGATATTATCTTCAAGTATCGCTCATCCTTGTTAGACAGCTTTTTGGGTCTTCCAGTCCTGGGTTTGTCAATTACAGATGATGTTTCTCTGCACTTGTTGATTATGCTTCGGATACCACACCTTGAAAATCGAGTGATGCAAGCTATTTCACTCAATGTTTTTCCTTCTTTATGCCAGTCAATGTTGTTATAATAGTAGAAAACACTAGTGGAGGCTTTGAGTAAATTGTTGATGCTCATAATGCATCAGAGTAGGAAAATGCAACATGTCTAAGACTTGTGCACAACAGTGTATGTTCCCAGACTCACAAGCTGCAAAGTACTGCAGGAAAGTCTAAAAGTCACACTGTAGTGAAAGGCGTTTCTATTATAATTTCAGCATCAACATTGCTTTAGAAATTCAGATTGGTTTACATACAGCAATAGTGTGTTCATTTAAATAGATGATAGTTCACACTGAAATGTTACTGACAGTAGTATTATTGATCTTCCACATAGGTGCAGTGTAATGAATAATGCTGCAATACCACATTGTTGGGTATTTTGGCTTTAAAAAAAAAAAAAAATGACCTATTTAAGTTTTTTTTTTCTTGTTATAAAGTAGGTGCCATAGCTCGTCCTTTGACGATGAGGTCAATGTGCAGTATCAAATTAAGCCTTTAGATTTGTTGTGTACTGAAACTAACAACACCAACTGTGTATGCTTTGCTGTCCTGCAAAAGCATCTACAGTGAATCTGTTTACAAAGTATTGGCTGCTGCCAAATCAGCCAACTACAACTACAGCACAATAAGAACCACAGGGGCCAACAGAGAATTGGATTGTAAAGCATGTCATGGTTGTTTTTCTGTTTGATAGGTTTCCTTTTTAAAAGCAATTAGAAGGAGCACCATACAGTTTATTCTACCAAATAATAAAGTGGAATAGTTGTATGTCTTTGTCTTATGTAGGTATTCACTTCAATTCAGGCCTCTAAGATTTCAGTTACAAAAGCTCCCTTATTTTGAAAACTCAATGTTGACGGGTATGCAGGTTTAAAATGCTACAATAGAATTAAAACCTATTACTGAGATCAGATTTACATTTTACATTTTATTAGATTCTGAATTTTGATTCGGTCAGCTTCAAAAGATTAAAGATTTCCATGTTTGGATTATACAATTCACAACGCTTTATCGATTATAATAAACAAGCTTGCATTACTCAAAATAAGCAGCACGGGGTGATTGCATTATATGATCAAAGTACTTCCATGGTTGTCATAGGCTATTTACTTGCAGTGATGCATTAACAGAAGCACATATTCTCAGAAATAAGCAAAACATAACACTGCCTAAATGACAAAGCCAACTAAATTGCACAGTATGAAACTGACAAGACTGCTTTGTTGCAAAAGCCAATAAGTCGGCTTCACAGTGGTTGAGTAAAAAGATCCATCATTTTTAATAAAAAAAGCACTCCACATAACTTACTGTACTTCCATTCATAAAATGTTTGGGCCCAAAACAATGAAATGGCTTAACGCTCTTGAAGGAGGGAATGCAGGGAACCGTGTCATTTAATACATCAAAGATTAATCTTGCGCAAGGGCATTAACTAGAAAAGATTAGTACAAGAAGCGCAACCTTTCTTCATACACCAGTGACATTATAGTCTTACCACACTAGATTGGTCATGGTATATATATATATATATATATATATATATATATATATATATATATATATATATATATATATATATATATATATATATATATATATATATATATATATACACCATGACCAATCTAGTGTGGTATATATATATATATATATAATTTTTTTTTTTTAATTTATTAAAAACAGAATATCAAAAATAATAATTTTTAAACTGTGTTTCCTCTGACAGAAACTGTCCACAAAGTACAGGTTGAACATTTGTTAGGCATCCTGTCACTGGTTCTACCCCTGGCTTGGCTCACTTTTGATTAGTAATCTGGAACAGTCTGTATGGGGGATAGATCAATCCTTTTTCATTAAAACAAAACGACCACAGGAAAGAAAGTTTATATCTTCCATTTGGGCACAGTCTGACTCAATAAAGAACTGACCCTTTGACCTCCCTGTAAGCTATTAATTTGGGCAAGGACCTTCAGCTTTAGCAAAAACTACTTTACCACAGTACATGGCTTAATCAAAGCAAACTAGTTCTACTTTCATGAAAAATAACATTAGAAAAAAAATATTAAATGAAGCGACACTGATATCTACTGCTCAACCACATTTTTTTTTTTTTAAACCCAGTTGTGGAAAAATTACATTGACGTCAACCCTGGCTCAAGAAAAGTTCCAATTCAATGTCAGCTGTACCGCATTAAAACAGCCATGATTATAAGAAAATGTTCTCCAACCTCTGCGGCCAGCGCAGCTTTAAGAAAGTTTGTCCTGAGCTTTTTTGGCCGGAGTCTGGTCTGAACAGCTCAAACAGCTGGAACCAGCAAGCTGTCATCTGCACATGCTGTACGTTTGTTCTGGCTCTAGGTCTTGTTCCCACTGCACGCACAGCCCCTGCCAGCTTGTTCTGTCATTGCTCCCCGGTGATTTCAGTGGAAATCAGTTCAATGTGGTCACTGCCCTACTCCGTACCCAAACTTCCTTATGCTTGACAAGTAGCTGGTTTCTTTAAAAGGCAGAGTAAGATCATTTCCGAATCACCGCAGACAGAAGAGTAAAAAAAGCAAGTGTAGAGACTGACTTCTTCAAAAACAAAATGTGCAATGAAAATCCATCAGTGCATCTGTTGGGGGGATTGAAACATTAATGCTCACAATTTATAGAGTTGAAAGGTTTTTCTATTCTATTATTTTTTTAAATATGCAGTAGTAGCAGTGTCACGTTAATTTATGACAAAAAAAAACAGTTCTTATTTTAAGTATTCAATACAAAATTAGTTTTACATTAAAATGCATTTAAACCTAGCTAACAGAAAATATAACATGTAGAGTTGTGTTCTGCTTCTTGTGTGTTATAATTATACTGTTCAAAATGAGTACCCTAAATGCATTCTGTACAACAGTAAGTTAAACCAGACATTCAGCATTTGCTGGTTCAAAGTTTACCACTTTGGAAATCATACTAGATGACATCATACCATGAGCGGATGAATAGTATACACTCTTTAAAAAATGATTCAGATTATAAATGGACAGTTCTCTTTTTATGTTTGTCTGCATAACCAGATCATTTCTAACAGCTATGAAAAACAAAAACAATGTTAAATGTTCAAAACATCATTAAAATAGTCCTCTTTGTTGTGTGGAGCAGTTTTAATACTATTGGTAAGAGGTGCAGAATTAAACGCTCTGCAATATGGATATATGCCTGGGTCACTCCAGACCAACTCAACCAGTGCCGTTGTCCGTCCGTCTCAGATTTTGCTAGAAAAGTTCACCTGAGGGTTTAAAGACACGCTGAGTTCTGAAATAAAAGCAATGTTTTTTTGTTTGTTTTTTAATTTCCCCTTCAACCTGTGACCTTGCTAAGGTTAACCTAAAGTGAGAAAGGGACCTTGACCAGAAAAAAATCACCCCGGGGCACAATTTAGATGCTACCATCATGTGTAGCACCTCGTTCTACCCCTATTCAATACGGCTTTTCAGAAAAATACTAGGAGCACCCTACTCACTTCTGGCAAATTGCCAGACGAGGGGTATCTGACGAGTTTTATTAGAACTTCAGCCTAACCCTTTACCCTGTAGGGGATGGGAGTCCTAAAATGTAAGTATTGCTGTAAGAACCTTAGGAACCAGTCTTCCAAATTCTGTGAAAAACCTTTGGTTTCAAGTTCCACCACTGGTCATTAAACCCCCTTGAAATTTGAATTGTTGCTTTTTGTACCAATTTAAGCCATAATAACTTGTGTGGGGGGGGACTCCAAAAAATCACCCAAAGATATGTTTGGATGGATGTTAATGAGATCTACAAGCATCAAGCAAAAAATGTTGATACCCGGGGATTTGGGATTTTTGAAGTTCATTTGTCATGCATTTGAGCATTGCTTATGGACACTTTGGTGAGGTTAAAGTTCTATCCAAACTGGCTATTTCTTCAATTGTTCATTCTCCGAGGATTGATCTAGAGGAAAAAGTAACAATGTGGGCTTCCAATGGCACTAGCTTGGAGCTGAGGGGTTATGAACTTGCATATGGGTCTTGGTTGTTATGATGACACATTTGAAACTACCAAAACCTTACTTGATTTTAAAAACCAAAAAGTGAAAGTAATTTTTTTTTTCTTTTTTTTTTGTGGTGCCTACCTAGGGGGATAATTGATTGACTGACCAACCATTTGTGAAAAAGCCATTTGCTGCATTTCTCATGCTAGCCAATCAGTCAATTTCAGGCACAACTGAAAGACTTTCGATGACAGAGACAGGTGTATTTAAAACGGTGCTGTAAACAAGGAAGATTTTTTTTCTTTTTTTTTTTTTTTTTTTTTTTTAAGAAAAACCGTGAATTTAGATTTTAAAACCCAACTAAGTAAGGTTTTGGCAGTTTCAAATGTGTCATCGTAACAAAGAAGCCCCAAGTACCATATGCAAGTTCATAACCCCTCAGCTCCAAGCTAGTGCCAGTGGAAGCCCACATTGTTACTTTTTCCTCTAGATCAATCCTCAGAGAATGCAAAGTTGAAGAAATAGCCAGTTTGGATAGAACGATGTGGCACTTTAGCCTCACCAAAGTGGCCATAAGCAATGTTTGAATGCATGACAAATGCAACTTCAAAAATCTGCCAAAAATCCAAAATCCGCAGATACCATAATATTTTGCTTGATGCTTGTAGATCTCATCAACATCTATCCAAACATATCTTTGAGTCCCCCACGCAAGTTATTACGGCTTAAGCTTGGTACAAATAGCAAAAATTCAAATTTCAAGGGGGTTTAATGACCAGTGGTGGGACTTGAAACCAAAATGTTTTTCACAGAATATGGAAGACTGATTCCTAAGGGTCTTACAGTAATACTTACATTTTAGGACCCACATCCCCTACAGGGTAAAGGGTTAGGCTGAAGTTCTAATAAAACTCATCAGGTACCCCTCATCTGGCAATTTGCCAGAAGTGAGTAGGGTGCACCTAGTATTTTTTTCTGAAAAGCCCTATCAATACGAGTAGAACAAGGTGCTACACATGACAATAGCATCTAAATTGCACCCAGAGTGATTTTTCTGGTCAAGGTCCCTTTCTCACTTTAGCTTAACTTTAGCAAGGTCACAGGTCGAAGGGGGCATTTAAAAAAAATAACGGCTATCATTTCTGAACTCAGCATCTGAGACAGACCCACCCTTATTTCACTAATGGAGTTAGATTAACCCTATAATATCCTGGCCTGAAAGGATCTTTGTTTACTGTAATTGCCATCTGGTTGGTATTTTTATAAGAAATCTTTACTGGCAAATAGTATTTGGGTATGGATAACATTACCTTAAGTAGGCAGTAGTTGAATTTTAAGCCTTTTGCTCCACCCTGTCTGAAATGAAAATACTGTTCGTTTTACAAAACTAGTGAAACCTTAAATTGAAATCCACTGCTGTTTGTTCAGCTGGTGTATTTTTTTGAATGGTTTATTTTTTTTGTCTGTATAACTTTCGGTCCCAAGCAGAAGAAACTAGAAAAAAGGTACAAGAAAGCACTTCTGCTGCACCAAGCCACATCATGTGGGCTGCAGAAGTCTTACTGCATCCATTTGACTTGTGAGTCATTACGGAAAATCACAGTACTTCCAGGAAATGGCAAGTAATCATTACAGACTAGGTGCCCTCTATCAGAGCATACCAGGATTCTGGATGCCAGCGAGAACCTTTCAGTAGGTTTGTTTACCGTGGATGTCCTTTTCACTTCTCCCGTTAATGAATCACAGACTTCAAGCAAAAAAACCCCTCTAAGCTCAAAGGCAGTACTGCTCTTGGACAGCATTATAATGTGCAAGATATAAAAAGAACTCCTGGCCTCTGTCTTCATGGAGTGCTTTTTTAACTTAATAGACTCTCAGATTCCAGGGCTACAAGTTTAATCCCAGCATGACTTTCGACCATTACTTACTCTGGCAAGAACAAAGCCACTATTTTACAGTAAATGACTCAAATTGGTCTTCTAGTTACAGCACAACACTCTTGGGCACTCCTTGAACCGACAATAACAAACTTATACTTCCTCTCAGACTCCCTGAGCCTTGATGGGTCACCTTTAACGTGGAACATAAAATGCAGACATTATAGTGGGGTGAAACAGGCTTAATGTTTAACAAGCATCCTGAAGGCTGCTTGTCTTACACTGTAGCAGTTCCCCGCTCTGCAGGCTATAAAAGAGACAAGCTGAGTTAATGGCACAAACTCTGAGGCCAGTGCTATGACAGCAGATAGAGCTAAGATTTCCAGTCCTTGAAGTCTGATGTCTGATCCAACAATCAGATTTATAAAACCTGAATTATGAATAAAGCAGGTTTATTAAAATAATTCCCTCTCTCCACAGATTAATTGTTTTGGTGAAAGGCAGAAATGCAAGCTCGAAATACATAATGAAGATACCAGCTATGCAGTAGGGGTGGGACAGTAAACTGGTATATCACAGTTTAAGACTATGAAATTAAGAAACCGTCAAAAAAATGTGACACAGCGATTATCGTAATTACGTCATTACCAGGATGCATTGCAAGCGTCTTTGTGAAACCATGCAACTGGATGGAATTGTCAATTTCTATTTTCTCCAATAAAACATGTTACAACCTAAGTCAAGTGCATCAGAAAATAATGATGACTTTCCCACCTGCAAAGAGGGTCAGTTTGTCTGCCTGGACATATTTTGGCTACAAAAAGAAAGACGGTGTAGAAGACCTTATTGTAGAATCTGCAGATGGGCAGTTGCAGCTCGAGGAGGAAACACCTCAAATCTCTTTAGCCACCTCAAGGAGCATCATCCCATAATTTATGCAGACATTTCCAAAGTAAGTTCAGTGAGAATAACTTAAATATGAAGTTAGTGAATGACAGCTGTGTTTTTAAGCCTTAATAAAATATGCGCTTGCAGGTATGTTTGGTATGGCAGCTCATCAGAGTGCAGAGGAAAGATAGCAGTGAACATAAGAGTCTTCTCCTTAACGTGTTCACCGACAGAAAATCATTTGAAAAGTTTTGTCACTTGCGTATTGGTAAATTAAAATGCAGAGACTCAACCTCCTCTTTATATCATATTATATAATTATATCATTGTTGAGTTTGTTTCAACAGTATGGTACAAGTGTGAATAAAAACCAGTAGTCTGTATTCGTTCATACTGTAACACATGCATTCAGATAAAAGGAAAACTGTGTGCATTTAAACTGAAATGTTAAATGATTTGTCATGTAAGACTGTCCTCTCAAATATATTGCAACATGTTGCTTTCAAAATCGACGTAAAAGCCGATAACCACATGAACATTTATAAAAGTATACTATTTTATTCCAGTTTGTATTATTGACTTCCATGAACCCACAACCCTGACTAAGTAAAAGAGTGGTTTCAGTTTTATGAAAGACCAAAATACTTTGCACAATAACAAATCTTTTCTAAGTGTGTTGCTAATTTGGAATTCTGTTTTGAATATTAATAGGTGAACATTTCTGAGAGAAATTGTCATGGTGTACAATAAAAGTACAGGCTATTAACCATAACAAAAGTACAGGTTAATTAAACGTCTTTAAAAAAAGTTTTAGAGGTTTAAAAGGTTAATACCGTGATATTATGATAACCATGGTATTTTTTGGTAAAGATATCATACTATGGAAATTTCACACTGTCCCACTCCTACTATGTAGTATTTTATAGGAACTGTCTTCTTCCACGGCTCATTACCTGCAGTGCTCATGTTTCTACAGGCTTACACTGCAGTCTAAAGCCAGCTACTCTTCTGGACTTAGCAGTGTTGATTCCACAGTAAGGGCAAAGCATGGTTTATCCCTTATCCAGGCAAGTGGCCAGTTTGTTAAGAACTTATTTTAGAAACTTAAATCTGTACTTAAATTTTAGCCAGCTAATGACCCTGTAACCTTCCACCCCCAGCTAGCAGGTGTTGTTTCAGGGGATGTTAAATGCTGCATTATGAACTGTTCACTGTGGCAATGTTCATTTTAGTTTTTGCTCCCATTAAAATGGAGATTGCACATGGTTTCAGGGCAAACCTACGCAACTGCTTCAGACAATGAAAACCACATGGCAAACAAAATAAATACCCAAACTCTGTCCTCATCTTTTACATCTAACATCATTGATCTGACGAGTAAATAAACAAATAAGCGATGTCACAGTATGGTAGAATTAGAATACAATAAAAACCCTGAGGAAAAAGATCACTGACAGGTCAGGTTTGTTTTAGGGTGGCAGTATTCAGATTCTAATGCCTGCTTTAGGCCAATATGGGAAAAGGGCCAGTGATCTCAGCCAAGTTTATAGCAAACAGATGTTAACATCACAAAACCGTTCAGCTGAACAATCTAATAAACATTTTCACAACTGAATTAAGATTAAAGATTAACATCAGCTGGTAAAATGCAGACATCAAATACTGGATAGTTGAAAATCTGAAAGGCTACAACAATGCTTGAATTGTTTTTCACATACTGGAATCAAATGCCTTAACGCCATAATAAAAGCAAAAGGAGGACACCTGAAATTGTAAAGCAGGGGTGCCAAAACTTTAAATATGTTTTTTTTTTTTTATAAAGATTATTTGTTAAATTACTAGAAATTGTGTATTTTTCCTTTTGTTCTATTAAAAAGTGATTCGTTTTCTAAATGCTTGTCCTTAATCTGTTACCATGCTTTATGGTATAATAAGTGTAGGGAGCCAATACTTACTGCAGATTTAAAGTATGTAAAATGTCATTTATATACACATATATTACATTTAACCAAATGGAAAATAAAGAACAGTATATTCCTTCACAGTGGCCTTCACAGTATCAAAGATTTTGCGTTTTCCTTTTAAGGTTATGACAGCAAAGGTTTGACTGCATTGTGGAGAAAAAAAATAATTGAAAATGTTAGATTTGTATGAAATGAATAATGTGTTGCTACTTTAGTTCTTGGTATCCGTTTGACAGAAGACTCAGAAACAGAACACTGGAACAACTAGCTTGCCAAATTGTATCAAAGTCAAAGCTAGTGTAGGTAGCTTCTTTCCTTCTTGTTTATCTGCCCAGGATTACTGACTTATTGTCAGACAACTATCTTGTTCAAACAATTGTCTGTTTGTGATAGAATTAACTCAGGAAACCCATAATGTGCCAGCACAGATATGCACTTTCATCTCCTCACCATCAGCACCTAATTAACAGGGTCTATTGTTCGCTATTAGATATGACCACTGGGCTGTCAGATAAGAGAGCAAAGACTGTTTATTGCTGCCCGAATGAAGGCAAACCACAATCTTCCTATAGGGCTAAGCAGTTTCATCTAAGGCACTTCAAACATCCTTAAACTGAAACTACAAACAGTGAGTGACAGCGTGATTTTGTTTGAATTTAACAGTTTCAATCCTTTACAGTCCTCTCCTGTCTAAATCCCAAACTTACACTGTCTAGCTGTGATGCGCTCATCATACTCATGAATCTAGCACACCCCAGCAGTAGCAACCAGGCGCCTAAAGTTTTTTCAGAGATCAATACTTAACTGCAGCTCCCCTCTCCAGAAAGCCACCCTGAAGTTGCTGTAAGCAAGGTACAGGACTCTTTGGAATGTAGTAGGAGGTTATGGTGCTGATTCTTTTCTGTGAAATGGATAAAAGATGATGAAGCCCTCCAATAATGGCAATTGAATGTTCATTGTCCAGAAATTCCTCAACCCTAACCTCCAAGGAAAACATCTTCATACATGTTTCCATAGCTACTGAGATCACAGAAAATGTGCATTCCAATCTCCAAGATATTTATTTATTTTTTTTCCTTTGGATGTCAGAAGTTAAGGAATCTCCATTGAGAAAATAAGAATACATCCAAAACCTCTCTTTACACCCTGAAGATGCAAAACCCAAATCTTTGTGATGCGCCTGAAAGAAGGATCTAAACAAGTTTAAGCAAAACAAATTTGCATTCACTGTAGTGTTTTAAATTTGCAGCAGATTTTCTTTTGTACATTAGAGAACATAATGCTGTACACATACAGTGGTGTGCAAATTGATTAGAACACCCCATTGCTTCTGTAGCTTTGTTGTATATATGAAATCAAACCACTATAACTGACAATCTTAGAAAATTGTCAAAATATGATACTACCTAATTTAATTGATGACTTTAATAGGCCACACAAGACAAGACAAATGGTAAAATGCATGAGACTTTTTAGAACTTGTTTAAGATGCCCAATTAAAGTGGTCTAACATTTTCACACACAAGTGCCTACTGGCTGAAAATTGAAAATCTGGAGTTGTTCTAATAAATTACACACTATTGTTATATCATGCACACATTATTTAAATATACAGGGAGACAACATCAAAGTGTATTGGAAATATCCACTATTTTCAACTGACCAGAAGATGAGCAGGAAAACCCCAGGCACACTATCTGTGAATTCAATCTGATTACTGGACTCTCTGGACAACCATATAAACCAGAAGAGAGTCTGGAAGTTTAGAGTAAGTAACCTATAGCTAGATAAGCACTTGATGAAATGTCTGAGGTCAGGACCTCTGAAGATTTGAATGTGTGTCCATAATTAGATGCTCAGCTAGACAGAAAAGGGTTGTAACCTCTACTACCCTCTTGTTTACAGTGACAAGACTGCAGACCCCTGATATATTAGATCTTTCACAATAAACTGTAAGGCAGATAGTCCAAACCCCACCTCCGTGTACATTTTTCTACTTATTGTTATAGGTTAATTGTTTTATTTTGTCTAAGTGTGTTGTTACCCTGTTCTTAACACTTAACTGGACCCAAGAGTGAACACTGTAAAAAAAAAATGAGAACAGCAGATGAAAGTGCAGCATGTATTGTTATATGGGAGTAGAACTTTTCAAACAAAGGATAGTCCTTTTGATAGTATAGACCTAACAATCCTACTCTCCTTTTAGGTCTCATACCGAGTCTTATCATGATATAATTATCTGCTTTTAGAAACCTCCCCCTTCAGTAGAGGGAATGGTCTGAATAATACTCAATTTAAATGCATAAATGGCCTGCTTTTAGAATACAAAATAGGAGAGAATGTACTTGAAAAATAATTTTAGTAAAACTCAGCATGAAAAAGTGGGACAATGCAGCTTTAATGAGATGAGACAGCTTGAGATGCAAGCAAAAACCTTCAAGACATTCTACCAGTAATGATTAGTTAAAGCAAAATAATACCAGATTGCTTTGAATTTAAAACTAAATTTCACAGCTAAGCTATGATAATATTGAACCAATGAAGTTTGACCACTCGGAAACAATGGTCACAAACAGCCCTTCGAATTGCCTTCAGTAATTTGCAGTAAAACCAGACCTGAATGAAGACACTACAATCCAATATTTGGAAGAGCTTCGATTGTAATGCATATTGTGGTAGAGTGGATAGTATCTGAAGCACAAGCATTTTGTTGTTTAAACCAGTCTAATGCAGTTTAAGGAAGCTTACATATTGAGCATTCTACATTAAATAAAATTGCTCAGCAAGCTTTTTCACTAGAAGTCTTTATAAATGTCTTCATTAAATGACGACTGTCAAACAATTATACTAGCTTCTTTTTGGTATTTCTACATAACTTACAATTGTATGTGTTTTATAGCAGAAGAACATCAACAGAAAGAATACTTTGTACTACCAACCTTTCTAATAACTTCCTGAAATACCAAAAAAAAAAAAATCCTGAACTCCAATTTAAGAATGATACAAACAGGCTACTCAACAAGCAAAGGGTTGTACAGTGTATTTGTTTTTCCACCCAGAACTTGTCTATTAATAAACAGGCTCAATTATCCCACTATTGCCCCTTCAGGTGGTCTGCAGAGGAGGTACTTTCACTCAAGAAGCTGCTCATTAACACAGTCTCTAAAAAGTGCCAGTGCTAAATCTGAGTACTTAACATCTGGATGGTATTGAACACCAGACTTTGTTCTCATGCCATGGTTTTCATTTTGAGCCTGGCTTTGAAGTTTCTACCACTAGGGAGTGAATAACAGCTGAGGAACATGTGTTGATGCAAAACAATATTACACAACAAGAGCTTTTTTGTACAGAAATCCTGTACAAGGCAAGGGATTATAACTCTTTATAGTTACCCCCCATCCGCATCTCTCCTGCTACATAATAAACATTGTGATTACTTCACATAAATGTCAAGCAGTCCAACACAGCATTTTTCACCTATTAAGACTTAAATGGTTAGGAACACAAGTGAATATAGATTAGAATAAGAGCTGATCTCTCGTGCATATAAAGCATTGGCTTTCAGCATTGTTGGATCATTGCTGTTGAAGGGACTGGTGAAAAGTGGATAGTCTTCAGGTATTGGGCAGCTGCAAAATAGATCCCCCAGACTTGTACAACTATGTTATGGAAAGTAATCTCACAGAATTGGTGTCATTACTTACAAATGAAGACTTTACTATAGTAAACGTATTATTGTTCATTTTTATGTTGAGAAAAGATGCATTTCAGATGATCTTGAATGGCTGTATTTAATTAACTAGTAGTACATTCAGGCAGCCAAATGATTGACTGAATCAAAGCACGGCATGTCAGAAAATCGTTGTGATATGGCAACCAACTACAATGTTATAGGGACTAATCTTTATGTAATTTGCAAAAATGTTCAGCACAGCAGTATCCATAGAAACATGCAATTATGACACAGTAGATTTGTATGGTCTGTATCGCAAAATAAGTGCTTGGCAAGTCGAGTATTCTGTGTTTTGTAGTTCAGAATGTAGTGTATAATGTAGAGGTGCGGGCCTACAATTATGCATGCTGGGAGTTCTGCCTGCCTCTCAGTCCTGAACAGAATAACCTGGCGTACAAGGCTTCCAATTGTGTCTAAATGTAGGTTTTTGGAGATGTGGACAGTAGTCCACTGAGGACATGCTTTAGACAACCTACCTCACTTAAGACCCAAATCAGATTAGAACCCAGGCCCCAGCTGAAATACTAGTTACATTAACACCACCTGGCACTCACATCTCTAGCTAAAGAGTAGCAGCTGTACAGTTTCCAGTTCAAAAGACAGTATTGCTACTCCATTGGAATTGAATTACCTGCAACAAGTTAAGTTCCAATGAAGTAGAAAATACAGAAAGGGTTAAATACTACTTCTACTAATAACGAATTACAGCAGTAAAAGTAGAATGTGCAGATTTGTATCACTGCTGCACTCGAAATTAATTTGCACGGTACAATGTTTTAAGCTAGTCTATTTAATATTTAACATTGACATTTGCTAACATGCTGCTGCATTAGACAAATAATATGTACATGTTAAAGCGGTAATGTTGAAATGATTAGTGTTATTCTACAGACACACACACACACACACACACACACACATATATATATATATATATATCTATATCTATATATCTATATCTATATCTATATCTATATATATATATATATATATATATATAGTGCTACATAGAAAAACCCAAATGCTCTACATGTTTGAATAAATTACAGGTATCAGACAGACATCGCTGGATACACATACACTGCCAGAACCGGAGTTCTGCTAAATACTGTAAAAACCGTCCCACAAGCTGTACATCATATATTAAGAATGCACTGTTGCATGAACAAACAGGCTATTGACTGCAAAAAAAAAATTAATTTCGGTATCTGTCTCACTACTCGTATTTTGAGAGCATTTCAATCCAAGGTTTTATAATTCAACTTAAATAAAATTGAATACATTGGTCCAAAATAACTTTATAGAAAATAAAATAACTAGGATTGACAAATTGTAACAAGTATGTTGGCAAAAAAGTGTATCTTCTCTCCTGGCTGTACAACAAAACTTATTGTATTTTTTTTTTTTTTTTTTAATCAAAGTAAAGAAAAATCAGCAACTGGTAAATGTTCTTACCGTTTTCCAGATGCAAACAACAAAAGGGAAAATCTTGTTTAGTTGTTCTTCTCCCAGTTTGCTTGTTTACTACTTTCAACTGAGGTTTACGTTCGAGTTTCTCGTAGACATGAAATCTGCAAGTCTTTTACATATTTCTTCACCGCACAAGCCAATAGCAGAGAAAAAATTACAAAATCAACATGACATACATAAAATAGCTCCAGGGAATTAAGCCACCAAAAAAAATGTCAGAAAGTCTTATTTTAAGAAGTTTCTCTTGCTGTGAAGTTGCATGCAGCGACTGAGCGCACTATTCCAACGCGCTTTTCTCTTACTATCTGTTACATACTCCGCTCCCACTCTGGCACTGCGCCTGCTTGTAAATACATTGTAACGGAACTAGGGCACACCATTGCATTGTGGGATCTCTTAAAGCAGCCAGCTACATTCTCTCTCTTCCACCCTATTAATACTAGTATTGTTTGCTCATTTGTTCTGCAAGTGACAATCTTATTTTTTTATTAGAAAAATTAAAAATAAGAAAACAAGCATATATCTCTAGGTGCGATGAGACACATACAGTATAAACCTGGGCTTTAACTCTGGTACACAATATGGATAATGTGGATTATGCCCCAAATAATATTTCTATAGCATACTTTCGAATGCTAAAGATTTTTTTAAAGACAAAAAGGTAGTCAGACAACTGAATAAAAAATGGTTTGCAAGCCCTGCGTTTCCACCTTGTGAAGTCCCCGCCCCTTATTGTAAGGGTTCATTTGGACTGTGTCTGCGCACCCATCCATGGCAACCATCAACAAAACTACAGAAAGAGGTAACTGGCTGAAATACCGGGACGTGATTAGATTGGCAAGATTTCTTTAAACAAAAATCTCACGAAGTGGTTGCAACTGGTTGTTTTTAAACCCCATATCTTATTTTGTAAGTATACGATGTTCTGACAGACAACAGGATGTATGTATTTGTATTTACTGCTATATAATTGTAACAAGACTACCTGTCATACATTAATTATATGGATATATTCTAATACGAGTGAGGAAATTGGCTGTCATGCAAATCGTGTATGGACATATGGATAACATATTTGATCATGCTAAAACTTATTTTCATTCTATATATTCTTGGAACTGAATGCTACTGAAATGAGAATGTTTCTTCCTAGAGTTATTAACTGTCTATCTTTTAGCAGGAAAAAAATAATAATGCAAAAATTAAAATAAAAAGAATAATTTAAAATGCAAAACACAAACATGCGTTATTATTATTATTATTATTATTATTATTATTATTATTATTATTATTATTATTATTATTATTATTCCTACTCTGTCTTCCTGTATTAGAGCAATAACAATACCTTGTACAATATAATTTAACCTACAAAGGTGGAGGTAATATTCACAATCATGTCCCTCGTTCTCACTTGTCTGGGAGACACTGCAAATTCAATGTAATACATGCTTTCATTCACTTGCCTGTGATACCCAGATAACTGTGTTTTATCTCCTGGGAACATACTGCTGCTGCTACAGAATAGACTGCAATTCAAAGGGTTTTTTTTTGTTTGTTTGTTTGTTTTTTTGTTGTTTTTTGTCACCAGAGACCTGATGTGATACATATTATACACAGTGTAATACGACATGACAGTCTTGTTGAATCACTGGAAGAAAGTGTTATATCTGATCCTTTGTCTTCCAATGTATGTGGTAATAGGCTTTTTGCGAGAATGTTTCTTTTATGTGTGGGTTATCAAGATGGATTACAGCACAATTCTATCAGCATTCAACATGGATATATATATATATATATATATATATATATATATATATATATATATATATATATATATATATATTGCATTCCTCAATAAAAAAGGTTAATTGAAAATGAATATATGACTAATGTTTATTTTCATGGCTGTTATTGTTATGATATGTATTTTTTTTACAAAATCCAGTAAAACATTTTTAATGGATACAGAAATAACAAAGTAACCATAAAGTAGTGGACTCCATCACATTACATTCTAAGAAAAATAAAGAACTGCCGAACAGATGCCTCAATACCAATAAAAAATAAAACAAGAGCTCTCATAATAACATTCCCTGTTTTTGTCTTTATAGTTCTAAGAAAAATGCCTCACCAAGCATCTGATATCAATAATATTTCTATGGCAACAGAAGATCATCGTCTGTGTGAGAAGGCCCAACTGCAAGAACTGAACCAGCACTTTGGTGACTGTATCCAGAATGTGAGGTCTAGGAGGGGTCAGCCAGCACAGGTACATGGCTTAAAGCTTTTATAAATCCTAAATCAGGGCAGAATTATTTATTTTGAATGTCCATCAATACGTTTTTAGTTAAATATTCTTACATATTCCTGGTTGCTAAGCCACGTTATTAAAATGAACTTCTGTTTAACCTACGGTAAACAGGAGTATACAGGTACATTGTAGGCATGGAAACAAGAGGCAAGACAAATCAACAAAACAAATAAACTGCAAATCACTGCCAGCTTCCTGTTGATCCTGGCTGAAAGATGTTTCAATTTCATAATGTGTTATGAATATTCTTTGCATTTTTATTTGTATATTTATACAATGTATTTAATATAAATTAAAACATCACAACATAGGTAGTTGTACAGTGCAACATTAGGAATCCCAGTTTGAGACTTCAGTTAAAGGAAATAATTGAAGAACAAAAGCAGAGCTTGATAAAGCTTTAGTCCATTGCTAAGTATCCATATAGTCTAGACAGCAACCCATTTTAATTCTACAATTTCCCAGACTATTTTATCAGTTTATTTAATCTCTATTTGCTTTTCAGGCACTGGTGTCACAAATGTGGCCATATCACACATGGGATTTTCACTCATGGGTTTACTCTGCATACAAAACACTGGGAGGGATATACACACTGTAAAATCTGTGAAAAGATTAGGGCCGTTGTACCATAATCTCTGGATTGTTCTAAGAAGTGAGCACAGCTGGGCAAGGGCTTTATCTTAAAGTGTTTGTTTACATGTAAAAACAAAAAAAATGTCTAAACAGTATTTGTGTGAGTCATAATGCGTTTTATTGACTCTACCCGCAACAGACGTAGGAGAGTACTCATTGCAATCCCCAAGGTTTTACAGCAGCTGTCTGCTCAATAGGCATGTATTCTTCCAGATAAATTGAAAGCCTGCTTGGAATTAATAGGCTTCTTTCAAACAGCAGAGAACTGAGACAATATTATCTGGATCATCTATGCAATCTAATAATCATGCTTTCCATGTGGTATTCTCAGGGATTGTTTTTACAGCATAGTGGACACTGACAAAATGAAACAGCAAAAAAAGTACCAAACACTCTTTTTGTGATTTATATGGGAAATGCTGCATTTTTCACTTTTCACCCACACTCTTCAGACCTATTCTGAATCACTTCTATGCATATCTAACAATGGAGTGTAATACATTATTGGGGTAACTGCATTGTTATGTAAACCATGACAGTTAAGTAGCTTGTCACAGTTTAAATGGCTTATAATATTACATTGCCTTCAGGCTTTTCAAGCCATAGCTTTAAAATTGAAGAGAATAATCTTACTTTAGCCAGACACAGTACCATGAATATTCGATCCAGTAACAAATACAGTAACAATTATGTTAAACCTTAATGTGCCGCTGACATCTATATCTATTTTTGTTTATTTGCCCATTGCTGTATAATTTAATATCTTATTTGTTCATATAACTAAACCTTTGTTGCTGCTTGTTTCAGGTGTTTTCAAAAAGGTAAAACATGCAAGAGCTAATTATTACATCAAGACTAAAAAAAACTCCACCTTGTGATAAGGAGAAATAAACAAGTACAATTTGACAAACATTTTGGCAATACAGTAAGTCTTTGTAAAGCCCCTGTAGGTAAATTGCATATTTGTGTCAGGTTTTCCAGCCTGGTATCCTTAGCTTATCAGGAGACTCCCAGAGCCACTGGTTGTCAGTACCAGTTATGAATGCTGAAGAGTACTTGCTGCATGGATCATTTTATTATATCTTCAAAATTGGGTAGGTTGACACTAAACTGCAGATACTATCATTTAATGATCCAATTCTATAATTGCACATTCCATCTTTGTATGTGCTGAGAAGTATTGAACAGGGATTGCTGCTATCTCTCCCTAAGCTCTGACGTAAAACTTGCTCCCTTTATTAATTTGTCTCTAACCTTCAGTGTTTTTCAAACTAAACTAAACTAAACTAAACTGGAATGCTATCTACAATATATGTACTTGTAATAGCAGATGACGACTGCCCTATACTGTCTCCACTGTGTTTCTGTGGGGGTGCTAGGTTATTTTCTAGGTTTGGATGTAAGTGTTGCTGTACTTTCTGAAAGCTGAACAATAGTCTAGATAGAACAGTGTAATGAATATCAAACTTTATTTCATCAAAAAATCTAATCATTTATTAAATCAAAGAATGCTATGTTTGCAACTTAAAGACATTCCTCTCTTAGTGTTATCCACCTCAAGTAATCAGTTAATCTTACCAGACCCCCCACAACCCTGCTGAGGACCTAAATGAAACATCAGTGGAGAGGACTGAACATTCAAAATACGCCCAAATTATTAGATGTTGCATTAATAAAAAGAATCAAATATGAGCATGTGTTGTTGAAATCCATTAAAAAAAATAGAAAAAAAAAAAAAAAAAACATATTGCATGGCTTTCAGTATTTTCCGCACATTTGTTGAATACATTCATATAAAAAGAACAATGCTAATTCCTATTACATGTCCATCAATAGATGTATGACGTTGCTGGAACAAATGTGATTGGATTATGATGAGTTTTAATGTGTCATAGAGTATAGAGCATACATAGCCCCTTGACTATGCATAGCTGGAGATAAAATCCAATAGAATGTACTGCTTTTATTGGTTAAGGTTCCAGCTGATAGCACTATAAGTAAGTGTTCAAAATCATGTAAAAATGAAGATTACAACATTAAAATGTTGTTTACAACACCTGAAGTACAATATTAATACATTTTAGTTAAATATGTCAATTTCTGTAGTTAAGGTTGAAGTGAAAGTGACATTTCATTTCTGAAGCTATAATGGCACGATGTTTTAAACTCTTGTTTGCAGTAATTCACAGAAAATAAATACAAATACAAATATAAGTATTATTATTATTATTATTATTATTATTATTATTATTATTATTATTATTATTATTAAAACCATTTTTACTGAAAAGTGTCAATGCTACATTAATTATTAAGTTTCCTTTCCATTTTTTGCAGTAGCTTATTTCAGTTTTTTTTTACTATATAGGAAAATCACACTTATTGAAATAATTGTGGGGGTCATGAACAATCACTGACAACATAAATAAATAAATTAATTAATAACAGTAACCACATGTGTACCTTTATTCGTTCCCAAACTAAGGATGATCACAGTCGACGCTCATGGGAATACTTTCAATGGGGGAGGACACTTAATCACTCCAATCTCAAATTACTGTTACAGATGATTCCCTGAACAGTGTACTATGTAGGGGATGACAACCCTTAAATCCAGACATTTCGAAACTGAACGCAGCTGGAAGTTGCCCTGTTAATGTATGGTTTGTTTTTGTATTTCTTTTTTCCCCAGTTTGACTCTGCAGCACAGCTGAATCACATTCAGAGGTCAGAGGAGGAGATCCTAGCCATCCGGAGCATGTATGATAAAGAGATCCAGGCCCTCCATAGGCAGCTGGAGCTGACCAGCTATGAGAGGGCAAGACTAGAGCTAAACAACCTCCAGAACTGCCAGATGGCTACTGAATACATGGACAGGTACAGATTACCTTTATACTCCTTCTGAAATCATACAACTCACCTGTGCAGTTTTGATTTAGCACTTCTGTTGTGCCATAGCACTATAGGATCTTTTCCCCCAAACAGGCTTATCTTTTAGGTTTCCTGTATCAGCAGCCTCCCTCTGTACTTTTTTATTATTATTATTTATTATTATTTATTTCTTAGCAGACGTCCTTATCCAGGGCGACTTACAGTCGTAAACAAAAATACAGTTCAAGAATCACAGTACAAGTATTAATACAATTAAGAGCAAGATAAAATACAATGACTTTGGTTCTAGGAAGTACAAGTATATGACAAAATATGATTCAATAACGGAGCAGATAACACTGTCAGTGATAGTTACATCAGGATATAATTAAATACAAAATACTACAGATTAAATTGGAAAATAACTGGTTTGGAACTGTTTGCTTCTTTTGAAAACCAAGCCATTCTGTTGCTAACCAATTGTTTCTCATAAATATAGAGTTACTGAGCTAAATGGCCACCTCTTAAGAAAAGATGAAGAACTAAGGAGTCAGCAGTTGCTATTGTCTCAGAAGGAAAAGGAGCTTGAGAAAAAGACTGATTTGACTGTGTCTCCCTCTGCCAAGCCTGACCAGGGCAGAAACGAACTTGAAGAACTACACCACCGTCTCCAGGAAATTCAGTTCAGGTGGGGGTCATTTGGAATCACATTTAAACACAGAACATTGATTTAAATTACTTTATCGTTGTAGAAACCTTTACAAAGGTGTGAGGGCATACTGGATTAATGGACTGCAAAAGGTCTGAAGAAAGCTGACTCCACTCAACGAAGTAGCTCAGTTCATTTATCTTTTATGCTTTAGTTTAATCCTTTGCATATAACATGTGCCCATACAGAGTCCTGCAGAGTCTTAAAATAATGGTATATTTGATCATTTTAATAAATGAAAGCTGTGGGTACTAGCAGAGTAAATGAAATAGCTGAGGGTATGAGAAGTGGGGTGTAAATCAGCAGACTATCTTGGAAGGATATAAGATAGCCGCGGTGATTAACTGAGTAATCAATAACAGCTACCCAATCCTTCAACAGACTCGTTTTATACATTCAAAGCAAGAGAACACGATGACTTCAACAAAATGACCTTGAAGGATGCACCCTGAGCATTTGATTATTTTCAAAACTCCAAATTAAGCAATTTTTGTTCCAATGAGGGACGTTTAAATGTATACATTGTATTTATTTATTGAAGTATTTTATTTCAGATAGTCTTGTTTGCTTTGTAGTCACAAATGCTATCATAATACACATACGTATATAACTTTTGACTTCTCTAACTCTACAGTTCAAGTCGTCGGGATAAAGCTAGGGTGCTAGAGAAATCGATTAACAAACAAATGATTGCATATTATTAGACACTAGATTTGGGATGTTTTCTTTCTTTTCCCTGATCTTTGTACTTCAATGGAGAGAGTTTGTATTTCATAGCCCTGTGCTGCATCATCTTTATCAGCATAGGGAAGCATGCACTCATGTATTCAGTGGTGAACAGTTTTCATTTAAGTATATGACTGTCAGCTCCTGCTAATTTGATAATGCATCACTGACAGATAAAATTTCAATGAGGTTCAACCTACCTTTTTTTGCCCACCCTATTCATACATTCATGTTTGTACATCTAGTCTGGCATATCTGCTAGCAAAAATAACTTTTATCATTTTTCATTGTATCAAACCTGCATATTTACTCTAGAAATCAGAACTTTAAAACTGCTGTGTAAAAAAGAGCTGCCACAATTCCCTTTTAATATGGGATGTTCAGAATTCCTTTTGTGCCAGTAAACAGCTGAATACAATTCAAATACTGCGAGTTCACTACAAGTACAAACACACAAACGATAACTGCTTTTGCATTAAAAATGGAAAGTTGTGATCACAAAGCAGAATGAATATGGGGTTGTCAGTAAATTTTCAGAAAAGGGCTTGTAACCAGGAGGTCCCCGGTTCAAATCCCACCTCAGCCACTGACTCATTGTGTGACCCTGAGCAAGTCACTTGTGCTCCGTCTTTCGGGTGAGACGTAATTGTAAGTGCCTCTGCAGCTGATGCATAGTTCACACACCTTAGTCTCTATAAGTCGCCTTGGATAAAGGCGTCTGCTAAATAAACAAATAATAATAATAATAATTGATAATTTCTTGGTAGTAACATTACACTGGGTGCAAATAACGTTATATCATTTTAGCAATACAACAAATGGTTAAAGTAAGTGAATACATCTCATTCATAAACACAAGAATAGAAAAGGCGAAAATATTTTCATAACTACAAATAGTGAATTATCGAGGTAGTCTGTAAGAAATTAACCCTGGTCCTGTACACTCTCTCTCTGTATCATCAGAGTCACAGACACAGTCTGTTAAATGTCTCTTTCAAGGTGAGTTATATACTCTTTCGTTAATTAAAACCCTCTTTTTCCAAGTGCAAATTAACTGCTGATAAATGATGACAATTAACACAGATTTGCTTTTAAATTCCCACGCAAACAAAAGAAATAGTCGCAAGAAGCACTGCTCATTAAGCTATTAACATTATTTCATAAATCAACATAATTTCGGAAATTACATTTAGGACGATTATTTAATAACGAAATAGGCACAACGACTGCTTGAAAATGCCAAGCATTAACACTTGATTAACACTGGAGTTATCATTTACAAATCCTGCCCTTTGTGTCTTCATGAATTCATTCATGTTGATATAGTACTGTGTAACTCTGAGGTCTTTCTTTTAACTTATGAACAACTGAATGTGAAATGGCAAGCAGGCTTTCCATACTGGGAAGTTGGTAAAGCATTTAAGTTGAGCACTCCTGTGTAAATGCTTTGGTACAAAGAAACATTTCCATTTTTGATATACCGTGCACTGGTTTATGTCATACAAAAAAGTTAAATGAGGATTTTTCTTGTATTATTTTTGTAGTTCTGTTGAACTTTGGTCTTCCTTAGGTACGAAGCCGAATACTCCCAAAGGTTGCAGCTTCAGGATGAAGTGAGTGTTCTAAAACACAAGCTGGAACTGCAGCAAGAGTTTCATTCCCAGGTCAGCAGATTGATGTGTGTGTGTGTGTGTGTGTGTGTGTGTGTGTGTGTGTGTGTGTGTGTGTGTGTGTGTGTGTGTGTGTGTGTGTGTGTGTGTGTGTGTGTGTGTGTGTGTGTGTAACATAAGTATAACGTAAATGTCCTTTTGAGTGTCTGCACTTTTGAGCAATTTCACTTGTTTCTAGTAATTGAATGCATTCAACCCATACAGTTATTAGCCACACTTTTTCCAATATGCTTTCTACTTGGCATAACTCCAACAGTTTGTAGGAGAGCTGCAGCAGTGTCGCTCCAATGACACCCGAACTGGGAGTGTGAATTTCACATTGATGCCAGCAGAAGCTACGGTTACCACTTACGATAATTAATCGTGCCTGCCTAAAACATGGTCAAATATGGATTTAAGAATAAACCACCTAAATAAAGCTTACGTTTTAGACTGTTAATCGATGTATCATTTTCCGATGAAAGCCCGCGTCTACAAATTGAAAAGGTGCCAATTTTTTATCTTTTGTTTACCAGCGATTGCAAACCAGTTTGGTGATGTACATGATGACACACTTTGTGAAACGTGTCTGAAATTCTGTATATAGCGCACTGATGTGTTAATGAAGATTTGTTTGGTTTATTTCTATATTTTCAGCCTAGCTAGATTCAAAGTATTGAACAATTATATAATAACTTGTTGTTAACTTCTACCAGGAGCGCCCCCAGAAATCTTTCACATGGTACGGAAAACTGAACCACACCAACATCCCATCTCATGCTGATAACGACTCTGCATCACCATGCTGTAAAGTGTTTCAGCCAATCAGAGTGCTGCATTTTTGTTCTTTCCTGAGTTTCACAGCACCTACACTGTCACTTTAGAAAACTGCAATCAAATTGCATCACCATTTCCCTTTCTAAAAATGAATAAACACAGTGCACTGCCATCGAGACAGAACAGCAACTACACTGACAGCCAAATAGTCCAAGACAATAATAAGGAGGCTGTGTGGTCCAGTGGTTAAAGAAATGGGCTTGTAACCAGTAGGTCCCCAGTTCAACTCCCACCTCAGCCACTGACTCATTGTGTGACCCTGAGCAAGTCACTTAACCTCCTTGTGCTCTGTCTTTCGGGTGAGATGTAGTTGAAAGTGACTCTGCAGCTGATGCATAGTTCACACACCCTAGTCTCTGTAAGTCGCCTTGGATGAAGGTGTCTGCTAAATAAACAAATAATAATAAAAGCTACATATAAAGCTATTTGAGTTACAGACTTAAACTAGGGGAAAAACGGTCTCAAAAATCTTTTATGCTGGTTCCATTTCTAATCATTTTACTCTCACAATCACTACAACTAATCATTACTCATCCCCTAAACATGGCGTATAAACATACACTTTTTAAATGTTATTGTTACACGTTGTGACAAAACAGGCAGTTAAAAAAATAAAACATCAATAACAATAATAATAATATAAGGAATAAACTCTCGTGGCAAGATAAATGACGAGACCGAAGGTCAAGTTTCCATGTCACCAGAAGCTTGAGATACAATTACAGGCTTTTTATTGCACACTTTGGCGTACTTTATTTGTTGTAATTAGTTGTAGCCTTTTGCAATAGTTTGAAAAAGCAGCACATATGACCATTTCCCTTCCCTTGTTTTTTTTTTTTTAATCCTTTGGTTTTTAACTTTCTTTTGTTTTTGAAAAGTCTGTTTGGTTACCGTAGTAAACTGAACATTCATGTTTGTGTCGTGTTAAATACCTGTCTTTGCTCTCCCAGTATACTGTAATGTTGTCGAGTTACTGTACTGGTATTTGACGATTTTTCCTGTTTTCTCCATTTTCTTCCAGATACGCTTTAAATAAATTTATATCATTCAACTTTTTTCTTGTGGCAGCATTTTCCTGATTTTCAAAAAACACGTCTCTGTTTTCATCAGTAACATTTTGAAATCTGGTTGTCATTTTTATTAAACTGACAGTTTGTGTGCTGTGGTGAAGTCAGTTAAGATGCCCATGCGACCTGTACATAATAAACCTTATAATCTTACAGCTGCAATTTACTTATCGTGCTCAATCCTGGAAGAGCAGTAGAATTCAGATCATGCAGTAGTACTGTACTCATATTTGATGCCGACCCTAAATTATTTGCCAGAAACAGACGGTTCAGTGCTTTTATTGATTTTTTCCCCTCTGACATTCGGATCATCAGAAGAAAGATTTTTGCTCTTTTTGAAGGCTTCAACCAAACGTATCTGCTTCCATTTTACTAATTACTACCACTACATAAACATTACAATTCTATAAGCTTAAAATATCTGATTCACTTCAACCGATCGCACATGATTACATGCGAGTATGGCTGCGGGCACCAATGACTTCTACAAAATGCTGGTCGAGAGGTCTTTCTGTACTGTTGCATATTTTCCATACCGGATAGGGTTCATGTGTCTATTCTGTAAATCACACAAGCCTTTCATTATTTTAAGGTATGTGATTTGTATTGTATACCATATTTGAGCAAAACAACATGTACAGCTATGGCCAAAAGTTTTGCATTCCCTAGAATTTTAGGATTGAGACATAGTAAAAAAAAAAAAAAAAACTATATGAAAATAATGTTGATCTTTTATTTAACATCATGTAATCAAAGGAACTACACAATTATATTGCAAAAGTCTACCTGAAGCCATAATAGTATCACAGTATTTTATGTTAAATTTTAAAATGCCTTATTTTTCAATTTGTGTCAAAAAATTACGAAGCGGTGTGTAATTCAATATGGTAACGTAACATTATTCAGCAGGTTTCATTCAACTTTATGAAGCAGAATTAGTTAATTCTATTGGGTTAATTAACTAATTTTGTTTGTCAAAGTTATATGTTTGGTATTTAAAAAAAAAAAAAAATTGGCAAGCCAAATACAGTATAAAAAATCATTTGTTACTCTGTTACAGTATATACTGCAGTAATTGTCTGATTGATTAATACCATATTACAGGGACTACCAAAACCGCTGCTTGTTTATTGATTTTTAACTTGATGGAGATAATTTAGTAGATCATTTATTTTGTACTTTTTTTTTTACCAGAATGTTGGTATGATGATGTGGTGCCAGTGTGATAGCAGGTTCATACGAAAGCAGTTCCAGTTAAAAAAAAAAAAATCGACAGAATTTTTATAACACATTGAGACGCACTTGTGGTGTAAATGTGCATAGACAGCCAAAGCATTAACTTGCTAACTTGTATTTGCAGAACTTTTAAAAATGCTTTTTATTATCGCTTTCTTTAACATTCAAGATTCTTCAAGGACGTTTCATTGATGTACTATCTATGGGTTTGATAGCTTATTAAGTGTAGAAATAAGCCCCAAGTCACCAGCATGTGGTAAATGAAATTGAAAAATGGTCCACGGACTATGAATATATGTTATTTCTTATTATCACAGAATGTTCGTGGAACACAGTTTGTTTTATAGGCCTATATATTTTAAATCATATAACCTGAGGATGATTTTATTTTTATTTTTTTAAATGTCGGGTAACATCAAGAAAAAAGTTTTAAAATCGAGTAAAGTACCATTTAAAACAGGAAGTACAATGTTAAAATGTTCTTGTGATTTATTGGTGTCTTTTATCTCAATAGTGGTTTCTGGAGGCCATTCCACTCCAGGTTTATTAAGTGAAATGAAATAAGGAACTAATTTAGTGCTTGGTTGGAGGTTTAATTGGTTCAATTAAACAATTTTAAAACATGGTTGGAACAAAGAGCTGCAATGGAATCAACTGGAAGAGCCAAATTTGCCTACCCCTAATTTACAAGGATGCATCACTGGGCCTCATAAGATTCAAAGCCACTCTAGCCCTGGGGTGCAGTTCCATTCCAGGTGTAATAGGTGTCAGGAAATTATTGAGTGCTGTTGGTCCTGGCCAGGGGTTTTATTGGTGGAATTTAAGAAAGGATAACAGCCTGTCCAACCCATAGTTTACACTGTCTGGCATCTTCAGAGCAAAAATAAAATTATGTTTGTTGCTCGCTATAACCTCGATAAACATGATTGTACTGTGTGGCCCATCTACATTTACTATATATAATATAATGCACTTTGAGAACTAACCTGTGAGAATAGTATACCTTAACAGTCCACACATATACATACACATATATTTAAGGTTTGTATGCGCTTTATCAGGACATTTTGTATAACGTACTACATGCAGAACAAGAGGGCAAGATAATGAACTCTGAAGGTAGATTCTATAGAATAAATCCAGTACAATTCCAAATCTCTGTAAAAAAAAATTAAAAATGATATAATTTTAATGTGACCAAGTAAAAAACTGAAGCCTGAAATATTATTGTGTAGGTTCATTTTGCATTGCTGTGACAGGACCCATTTGTAAAAAAGGTGAAATGTACACCCCAGATTCTCAGCAGATTTTTTTTTTTTTTTAATCAAATCCTTTCCTTCAACCCTGTTTTAAGATAGCTGTGATTTTTTTGTATGTTATTTATAATTTATTTTGTCCAGCCTTCAAGAAAAGGATGCTCTTGTTTGTCTCTTTTGAGGTATTAATGTGTGGACTGTCAGGAACATAAATCTGTATAATTTGAATATGACCAAGTGAATTGCAGTTTACAGAGTTACATGGTTGGTCACTGTAGTAAGCGCCCCCTGAGCTGGTTCCTCTTAGGACTCATAACAATGCTAGATGGGGTTGTCTCTATGGTAACTGAAAACAAAAATGGTATACTAGGCCTGTTGTCACCATTGGTTTCCTGGGAAACAAATTCACATATCGTCAGCAAATTAAACTTTGCTGACGATATGAGTCTCCAAAGTCATTTTAAACTTCAGCGCTATAACTTAATTGTGCATCCAAAATGTGTTTAAGATTTCAGTCATAATCAAGTCATTAAAAAAGTTTAAGGTTTTGTTATGGTAAGTTCAACTTGTGTTAGGAGTATTTTACTGCTACTGAGCAATGCAATTAACAATAAAAAGCTATATGATGCACACCATTGACTTCTCAAGGTTAGATTTAAACAATTCCACCAGTGGCAATAAATTAATCTAGAGCTTAATCTGTTCATTGTCATTAAAAATGTGCTTGTGTTGCAGCACTGCCTCTGATTTATAACGGCCAAACCTTGACTCCCAACTTCATAAACCCTATTAGTGCACAACTATTGCAATTCAAAACCTTTTGACAAAGTCCTGCATAAAAGATTAATTCTCAAATTGAACGCAGTAGGGATTCAAGGAAATGCATGCACGTGGATTAGGGAGTGGTTAGCATGTAGAAAACAGAAATTACTGATTAGAGGAGAAACCTCAAAATGGAGCGAGGTGACCAGTGGTGTACCACAGGGATCAGTATTAGGTCCTCTGCTATTCCTAATCTACATTAATGATTAATGAGTGGCAAACACTGTTGTAGCAGCAAAGGTCATTCAAAATGATCTAGACAGCATTCAGAACTGGGTAGACACATGGCAAATGACATTTAATAGAGAAAAGTGTAAAGTATTGCATGCAGGCAATAAAAATGTGCATTATAAATATCATATGGGAGATACTGAAATTGAAGAAAGGATCTATGAAAAAGACCTTGGAGTTTATGTTGACTCAGAAATGTCTTCATCTAGACAATGTGGGGAAGCTATAAAAAAGGCCAACAAGATGCTCGGATATATTGTGAGAAGTGTTGAATTTAAATCAAGGGAAGTAATGTTAAAACTTTACAATGCATTAGTAAGACCTCACCTAGAATATTGTGTTCAGTTCTGGTCACCTTGTTACAAAAAGGATATTGCTGCTCTAGAAAGAGTGCAAAGAGGAGCAACCAGAATTATCCCGGGTTTAAAAGGCATGTCGTATGCAGAGGCTAAAAGAGTTGAATCTATTCAGTCTTGAACAAAGAAGACTATGCAGTGATCTGATTCAAGCATTCAAAATCCTAAAAGGTATAGACAGTGTCGATCCAGGGGACTTTTTTGACCTGAAAAAAGAAACAAGGACCAGGGGTCACAAATAGAGATTAGATAAAGGGGCATTCAGAACAGAAAATAGGAGGCACTTTTTTACACAGAGAATTGTGAGGGTATGGAACCAACTCCCCAGTAATGTTGTTGAAGCTGACACCCTGGGATCCTTCAAGAAGCTGCTTGATGAGATTCTGGGATCAATAAGCTACTAACAACCAAACAAGCAAGATGGGCTGAATGGCCTCCTCTCATTTGTAAACTTTCTTATGTTCTTATGTTCTTTTACCACCCAAGTATTGTAATGAGGATGCACGGACTGCACAAAGAGGAAAGCAGAGTTTGGGCCTTCCAGTAATTGCTCTCTTCATTTATTTATAATGTTATACGTTTTAGTTGTCTATATAAATAAATGATCTTCATTTCCCATTTATTTTTAAAAATAAATTACCACTTCTAACATTCTAATGTTTTGTCCATCATTGCTACTACTGTACTGTAATGTGCTTCAGTGTCTACTTCAGTTAATCATATAATTAGGACTGTGTATATTCTTTACGAGTGTCTAAAATACTGTAGTAAATCACTCACCTTTTAGAAGACCATATTTGGATTTAGTAGGCTGAAGTTATTGAAACCATGAATCCTGTTAATTCAGCAACAAGTTTTAGAGAATTTTCCACATAATGTGAAAACTTTCAATTTACTATTTGTGCTGAGCTAAATAATACAATGATGACTATACGCAATATGGATGTCAATGACATGTTACAACCCACCTTTTCAGCACAATTATCCATATAGCGAATCAGAAAGACAGGATTAGATCAATACAGGTCTCTCTGATTCACTACAAGCAAGTTAGACATGAGCTTCCTACTTTATGTCCTTACTTTATGTATATATATATATATACAGTGCCTTGCGAAAGTATTCGGCCCCCTTGAACTTTGCGACCTTTTGCCACATTTCAGGCTTCAAACATAAAGATATGAAACTGTAATTTTTGTGAAGAATCAACAACAAGTGGGACACAATCATGAAGTGGAACGAAATTTATTGATATTTCAAACTTTTTAACAAATAAAAACTGAAAAATTGGTGCAAAATTATTCAGCCCCTTTACTTTCAGTGCAGCAAACTCTCTCCAGAAGTTCAGTGAGGATCTCTGAATGATCCAATGTTGACCTAAATGACTAATGATGATAAATAGAATCCACCTGTGTGTAATCAAGTCTCCGTATAAATGCACCTGCACTGTGATAGTCTCAGAGGTCCGTTTAAAGCGCAGAGAGCATCATGAAGAACAAGGAACACACCAGGCAGGTCCGAGATACTGTTGTGGAGAAGTTTAAAGCCGGATTTGGATACAAAAGATTTCCCAAGCTTTAAACATCCCAAGGAGCACTGTGCAAGCGATAATATTGAAATGGAAGGAGTATCAGACCACTGCAAATCTACCAAGACCTGGCCGTCCCTCTAAACTTTCAGCTCATACAAGGAGAAGACTGATCAGAGATGCAGCCAAGAGGCCCATGATTACTCTGGATGAACTGCAGAGATCTACAGCTGAGGTGGGAGACTCTGTCCATAGGACAACAATCAGTCGTATACTGCACAAATCTGGCCTTTATGGAAGAGTGGCAAGAAGAAAGCCATTTCTTAAAGATATCCATAAAAGTGTCGCTTACAGTTTGCCACAAGCCACCTGGGAGACACACCAAACATGTGGAAGAAGGTGCTCTGGTCAGATGAAACCAAAATCGAACTTTTGGCAACAATGCAAAACGTTATGTTTGGCGTAAAAGCAACACAGCTCATCACCCTGAACACACCATCCCCACTGTCAAACATGGTGGTGGCAGCATCATGGTTTGGGCCTGCTTTTTCTTCAGCAGGGACAGGAAGATGGTTAAAATTGATGGGAAGATGGATGGAGCCAAATACAGGACCATTCTGGAAGAAACCTGATGGAGTCTGCAAAAGACCTGAGACTGGGACGGAGATTTGTCTTCCAACAAGACAATGATCCAAAACATAAAGCAAAATCTACAATGGAATGGTTCACAAATAAACATATCCAGGTGTTAGAATGGCCAAGTCAAAGTCCAGACCTGAATCCAATCGAGAATCTGTGGAAAGAACTGAAAACTGCTGTTCACAAATGCTCTCCATCCAACCTCACTGAGCTCGAGCTGTTTTGCAAGGAGGAATGGGCAAAAATTTCAGTCTCTCGATGTGCAAAACTGATAGAGACATACCCCAAGCGACTTACAGCTGTAATCGCAGCAAAAGGTATGCCACAAAGTATTAACTTAAGGGGCTGAATAATTTTGCACGCCCAATTTTTCAGTTTTTTATTTGTTAAAAAAGTTTGAAATATCCAATAAATTTCGTTCCACTTCATGATTGTGTCCCACTTGTTGTTGATTCTTCACAAAAAATTACAGTTTCATATCTTTATGTTTGAAGCCTGAAATGTGGCAAAAGGTCGCAAAGTTCAAGGGGGCCGAATACTTTCACAAGGCACTGTATATATATATATATATATATATATACATTGTCTTCCTCTCTGTCAAGGGCAAAGCAGTTTTCATCAGTGAATAAAACACTCCACCACTCTCTGTCCCACCACCTCAGATTTCTCTGGCCCTCTCAGCTGTCAGCATGTTACCCCTGAATGTCCTTCGAGCATGCAAATTATTTTCATGCAGACGGTGAGCTGCAGTCATTCTGCTGTAGCCACTGCAGTCTGATAATCATTATGCAGATGGATCAATCAGATGTGAGGGTCATGGGCTGGTGTGGTGACCCTCTGCCTTCCAGGACATGGCCTGTCCCTCACAGAGCCAATCTGGACTAGTCTGCTGATTGTTGAAGCAGAACATCTCATTCTCTGGGCAAACAGGCCGCCTTCAATCATGCCAATAGCAACCAGGCGATCTTCATTACTCAAGTGGAGCATGGTTGTATCTTTCGCTGTTCTTGCGTTAATTAAAATCATGTTGAGTGGGTATTTATATACAGATTCTTAATCAACTAATTTTGGCAATTTTAATTGCTCAAATACCAAATACCAAACACTGAGCACCTGGCGTCTTTATGATATCACATGACTTGAGCTCAGTATTTTGTTATCCCAAAGAACAATACTACTTAAACAATCAACAAACCTATCTGCTGACTATTTAAAATATAAATAACATTATGTATGTGCCTGTGGCAAAGTGATTTGCCGTGTGCAGGTGTAGTTGGTGCAGTGCTCAGGGATATCACACACAAGACAGTGAAAGTCCAATAAAACAGCTTTTTTATTTGGCTGGGTTGCGTGTCAACAACACTTAAATAATAAGCACGGGCTCTACACAGCCATGTGTATCGCTCCGTGCAAAACAAGGGTTTCAGTCCTGAAATAATTGTACTGTCTAATCACCCTATATATATATATATATATATATATATATATATATATATATATATATATATATATATATATCTATATATCTATATATATATATATATATATATATATATATATATATATATATATATATATTTTTGCATTGCTGTGACAGCCCTTATAAAAGATCATACAATGGTATTTATGCACAGTATATTATATTATTTACCATACCTTTGTATTCTTTAGAACGCTTTACCTGGTTTTCCCCATGCTTTATTACACTTTGCTATGATTTAATTATGGGAAACTTTTATAAGGGAGGTCCCATTTGTAAACATTTGTGAACTGTACACTTGCAAATTCTCAGCACTTCCCCAAATTCTCAGCAGATTTATTTCTTAAATTCTTTCCTTCAACCCCTTTTTTTGAAATAGCTGTGATTTTTTGGTATTTTATTTATAAGCCCCATTTTGTTCAGCGTTATTGAAAGGTAAGTTGCCATGGATAAAGGCGTCTGCCAAATACATCAATAATAATAAAAAGGATGCACATTTTTGGTCTCCTTTGAGGTGTTCTTAATGTGTGGAATGTGTCGGGGAACAGAAATCAAAGTGGTGGAGTGTAACCCCAAGAAGGCAAACTCTACTTCACTGGCCTTACTATTCCTAGACACAATTCTTAGGAATGTTAACTTTAGTACATATCCTTCCATCAGCTGGTTTTAAAAAGTGTGTATTGACCCATGCTTTATTTTTTTTATAACTGTAATAGAGGTTTACTCTAACAAAATCTAGAGTAAGGCTTTTTATAGACATACTCTTCCCATAGGAAACGTTTCATTGCCACACTTATCATGGTGTAGTTGAATTTTCATTCTAATATATTTTCAATTTGAAAAGTCTCTGAAAGTTACACAGTAGAGAAATTCTTCTATTTCGAACTCTCATGCGGTGTGTTTACATGCTTGTTAAAACTTCGGGATAGTTAACTGCCCTGCTTCTTTATAATGCATCAGTCATGCACTCATAGATGTTTCAAAATGAAATAAACTTCCAATAAATGAAAAGTTGTGCTAAATTCTGATAGGAAATCTTTAACTGCACTTTCACTATTATCCAAGAGCACTATTATAACATTCAAACTGCAGCTATTGTGCTTAATTACTCCAAATTTCAGTCCAGTTGTTTTCATATGAAGTTACAGGGCCAGCAGTAAAATAAACCCAGCTGTAATACAGGTAGTTCATTTTTATTGCTGTAGTGTTTTGCTGTGCCAGACACAGTGCTTCATTTTTTAAGTGTCCATTGAGTGCACAGTAAATCGGCTTATGTACAGCGGTGCATATATCAAGCCAGCCATATTTAATGTGATGACGTACTGTAGATGGCAGCCCTAGAGTACAGTTCAATAGTGCTGAAGATAGTTAGAACATTAATAAATGGACAAACAATGAATTTAATTAAACTACCAAATGATTAAAAGAAAAACTCAACACTTTTCTGTTGAATTTTTGTTCCCAGTATTATTCAATTGGTAATTACACATATTTTGCAGTTATCTGCCCTGTATTTAAAATAGTTCCTTTAAGGTACCTGTATATAACCACTTTGAAAGAATCTCCTTTCAGAAAACATTACCCTTATGTAATGTAAATAAACTCTTTACAGAATATAGGCCTAGACTTACAAAGCACAGAACCGACAAATTCCTTTCAACTGCCACAGATGAAAACAATTAAAGTTTTCTTGTAAAACAAATCACAAATGATTTCCAGATCCTGAAATGGATTTCCTGGGGATTTTAATTATTTCTTCTTTAACAATACATCTTACATTTTTTGAGGTTGCTTTTTATTAAGTACAGTTGGCCAGCCTTTAGATTTTTCAGAGACTGGTTCAAGTGTGCACGTGCACAGGCCATTATTGAGACAGCTGCTGCTTTAGTTTAGTTACAAATACAAATAATAATAGTTGTTGTTTTGAATGCAAATTCATGAATACAAATATGTAACATGAATGGATAATACTACAATGACAAAACCCTCAAATAACACAGACACAAGGTGAGGAAACCTCTGGGGACCTAAATCTGAAACACATTTGATGGTCAACCAAACATCAAATGTTTATGGTAATTTAGTGACCTAACATTTATTATGTAGTAGAATAATTAGAAGGGTCCCCATTAACAGATGCTAACATTTTACAAATGTGTGATATGTGCACAAATGTATAAATAAATCCTTATATTTGTTATTTGTATGTATACCTTATCACTCAGAACAGAACACAAATTATGTAGCACACACACACACATTGTGTACAGTGTATGCAAAAGCCAGTAAATTACCATGCAAGTGTGCGTAATACTGTATGCATGTCCTCACAAATATTCTCAAACTGTCTGAAACGGTAATGCCAAAATGTTGATTTACATCTTTGCATTGTGTTGCAGCTGCTGGATTCAAAGATGCACCTGAGTAATGACCAGAGACACCGTGGACAAGTGGATGAAGAGAACCAGCATCTGCTTGAGCAGGTGAACGAGCTGACAGCCAAGATCACTGCACTGGAAAGCAAGGTGAGATCAGTGAAGCCTACCTACTGAGAGAGAGAGAGAGAGAGAGAGAGAGAGAGAGAGAGAGAGAGAGAGAGAGAGAGAGAGAGAGAGAGAGAGAGAGAGAGAGAGAGAGAGAGAGAAACTGCTTAATTTATACTATCTGGCCAGCTTTCATAGTCATTGCCTTTGGATTATCCTATAACACACACCTTCCCATATATAGAACAGACTTGGCAACATCATTTATATTGCAAAGGGCACCCGAGTGTAGCACAGTAGGAGACATAGCTAAGATTACTTTTCCACAGGTAAAGTTATAAGAAGGAAACTTTGGTGAAAAAGAAAAAAAAACACCCCCAGCTATTTAAAATATGCATTGTTTTATATAAAGAAATATGTTATCCAGAATAACCCTGCTGTGAGTTGAAATTTCTTCCAAGAAAATGTTACTTGATTTACTAGGGAAAATATATTCGCAATTATTCGCCAAGGATAGTCCATCAAAATAAATGGTGTTTCATTTCCATCAGAGCCCCTTGGTAGACAATTTTACAGTTGGACAGACTGAACCACAGGAGATAATTTGGCCAATGTCACACTATTAGTTAGTTGCTGGACTTGGATATGAAGCAAGACTTGTTTCTAGCCCAAGTGCCATACTGTATTAAGATAATGCTAAATATTTTTTTTTGTATTACTTGATTCTAAAATTGGCTTAAGGCAGTTGTTTGAAATTCACATAATCTAGAAATACTAATCTGAGTATATGTTCACATTGTATGTGGCTAGTGGTTTATTGAGTTTGGAAAGATAATGAAGTTTTAGATTATCAAGACTTCAACCCTTTTCTAGCAACACTACAGTATAATATCTTGGGGTCAGTGCCTGCGCTTGGATTTACTGGGCCCTGATGCAAGACTGTGAAGTAGGCAAATGCGTTTGTTACCACTCATAAGCGAAAACAACATCCTGTGAAGACACTTAACAAAGCATGTCATTTTTTTTTGTAAATACTGAATTTTTACCATCCATTAGTTATATACTGAGCATCAAAAGAAACGTATCACTTATATTTGAGCATCAAAAGAAACTTACCACTTATATTTGAGCATCAAAAGAAACTTATCACTTATATTTGGATAACATTCATTTTTTATTGCGCTGATTAACAATTGACATTTACTGTCTAAAATTATGGGGGAACGGGGGATACTGTGGAAGTCACAGGCTAGTAGCGTGTGTGGCCACCGTTGGAAGCAATACTAGCAATACATCTGCGACGCATGCTTTGCACCAGGTTTCGAATGTTGTCTTGTGGAATCCTGGCCCATTCCTCTTTAGTGCCACTAAACATTACTGCTGAACATAAGATGCTCCCAGAAGAAGTGTGTGAGATGCTCAAGCCATTCCAGGAAGCCTCCACAACTCTCTCTGGAGCAAAGGATCCAACTGCATCTCATTGTCCCGACAGTGGTTGGAATTCACAGAGCACTTGGAAAGCTTGAAACTAAATCTGAATCTGGGTTGAAGATGAAAGGCTATCTTTTGAGTCAAATCTCAACAAGGTTATCAAGCTTAGAGAATTATGTTGATTGTCAGATATCAACCTTCCTCAATCCTCAATCCCCAATCTTCAACAATGAGCAAAAAGAAGCTGTGACCAAAGGCTTGTCTGTTCTTTGTGGACCTGCTGAAAGTGATCCAGTTCCACCCAAGAGAGCACGTACATCTGAAAGCATCTATGAGCTTTCTGACAGCAGCCCTGAAGACAATGATAACATGGAAGGATCTGCTTTGCACAATGAGCTGAAGGTGTACGCAGTTGAGCTGTCAGTTAAGCCTCAAAATAGCAATCGATTAATTGGGCAATCGATTAATTGGTAGGACGGGACCAGCAAATCAGATGCAGGTTAACACGAGCAGGAGAATAAGAGCATGCCCACTGCTTGTCTGGCCGAAATATTGTAAATAGCAGCTTTGTTGTTAAATAATGTTATTAACAATGCATGTTGCAAAAATGTAATTATTGAATCAATTAGCCAGTATTTATATCGATGTATATAATGAGGAATGGAATCGACTGAAAAATCGATTTTCGATTTAATCGTAGTAGCCCTAGTATGCCGCAAAGAAGAGGGAGCCCTTGGACTCCTGCCCTTTGGCTTATTGGCACAGCTGTCTGCAACATCAGTGAAAAGTGAAAGACTGTTCTCCAAAGCAGGGGACCTAATCACGGATCGGAGAACAAGAATGAATTCTGCAAATGTTGAAAAAATAATTCTGATAAACTATATTCCGTAACCTATCCTTGAGTAAGGACTGAGAAAAGGGAAACTGGAAAAAGTCACTCAGTGTCAGACGAAGGGAATAACTGCTAGAAGGCACCATAATTGAACACAAGTGTACAAAAATAATAGATCAAACTAAATGGAAAAAATGTTTATGTTTAATATGTTGTGTTAGTATTTAATATGTTGTGTTAGGAGCTGGAGCAGCAGTGCGAAGCTGCACTGGAGAGGCTCCGGAGCAGAGCAGGGTTTGCTGGAGCCAGCCTGGAGCTGGAGCAGGGTTTTCTTTCAGCTCTGGAGCCAGCCTGGAGCTGGAGCAGGGTTCTCTTTCAGCTCTGGAGCCAGCCTGAAGCTGGAGCAGGGTTCTCTTTCAGCTCTAGAGCCAGTCAGGAGCTGGAGCTGACCTGGAGCTGGAGCAGGGTTCTCTTTCAGCTCTGGAGCCAGCCTGGAGCTGGAGCAGGGTTCTCTTTCAGCTCTGGAGCCAGCCTGGAGCTGGAGCAGGGTTCTCTTTCAGCTCTGGAGCCAGTCAGGAGCTGGAGCTGACCTGGAGCTGGAGCAGGGTTCTCTTTCAGCTCTGGAGCCAGCCAGGAGCTGGAGCAGGGTTCTCTTTCAGCTCTGGAGCCAGTCAGCTGGAGCTGACCTGGAGCTGGAGCAGGGTTCTCTTTCAGCTCTGGAGCCAGCCTGGAGCTGGAGCAGGGTTCTCTTTCAGCTCTGGAGCCAGTCAGGAGCTGGAGCTGACCTGGAGCTGGAGCAGGGTTCTCTTTCAGCTCTGGAGCCAGCCAGGAGCTGGAGCTGACCTACTGGAGCCACTCCAGAGCCGGAACCAGCAAACTCGGAACACTGCCATTCAGTTAAGAGCTCTTGTACCATAAAATTAGATTAAAGATGCTGGATTATTGGAAATGAGATCAGTCAGAGCAGGATGAGAAGCTGAGTGAGTGGGTAGCAATAGCACCAAAAAGAGCGTGAACTGCAGGAGCCAGGAACATAAATCTTTCTACTCTCCTCACCCTGTGGACTTGTTGGCTGTGTCAAGTCAGCGTGTCTTCTTCCCTCACAGAGGCGCATGCTTTTGTTCCTTCTCTGATGTGCTGCCATCCTTGCTTGGTCTTCTTTACAAGCTGACAAATCCTAGCAGGGTCCTGCGCCACACAGAAGACCCCAGCTGATTAGAAGCCCTGATGTGCCCACTGAAAGTAAATCTGCAGCCAGCATTTTTCAAAAAATCTTAATTGGATACATTTATTATGACATGTCTTTAATTGCACTAATTAAAGAAAAATCTTTCAAATGAATCATAGCGATGAATCATTAGTATTATATCTATGTCATTTTTGCATTATAGAAAGAAGTTAAAATTGTACAAAGGTTAATTTGAGTTAGGAGGTAGATTTTTCAAGGTTTACATGATAAAAACAGATAAAAAGTTATTTTAAAACCATTTTTCATTTTTTTGTTTGTTTTATGAATACTGCAGTTGAATAGTGTGTGTAAAAAAGTCAATCTAAGCTTGACCAAATGTTCTCACTTAGATTTTTTAATTTGATGAAGAGATGTGTGTGGTCCTGAAAGTTTATGTGTGAGTCTTACATGCTGGCCCTTTAAAATAAAAATAATCATTTTAATATAATAAAGTGTTCATTTACAGCCTTTTTGTGTTGATGTGACATCATATTACAAATACAGTGATGTCATAAAGAAAACCCTTGCAAAGAGCCTTTCATTTATGTATCCTGTATTTTATCCACTGAAGTAAACATATTTAGTGTGGTTTTCCATTAATGAGTTTGATTTTTGCTTGCAGCACCAACAGGGCTGTATTTAGCTTCCGGGTGAGTACATGTTTAGACTGGAGTTATCCTTGCCTAATAGACTATTAGGTTACATTTAGTTTGGAAATGAAAAGTATAAAATATATGTCATCCTGTGTAATAAACAAAGCTGAGCTCCCCAAACTGTACTGAATGATTTGTATTCTAATAAGAGAGACGCTATACAGGACTTAATAATATATTATAAATCACACAAAAAAAGATTGTATCTTTTTAAGAGCATGGTATCACAATCTGAAAATTCAAAGTTTACATTTGTGTTATGCAACCTGTCTGATAGGACTTGAGTGGACACAAACACACAGACACCAGCAGATAGCAAAACTTGTATTGATTAGATAAGTTATGTCATTTTGTTTAGGTCACTGCTGTTAAAAAATGTGTGCACTTGTGTATGCAGACATATAGGACACTGTTAGATCACAGTAGTTGGAGTACTGTGGGCAGGAGTGGGGTTCTGTTTTAACAATTTCACAGCTGCAAAGGAATTCAAATAACTATGTCATAGCAACTAAGGAGTTGAGCTGGGATATCCAAGACCTCCTTACACTTCATCCTTTTCTCAATTCATTAGACCACCACAATTCTCAGTACATGTTTGTGCATATGTAGGGAAAAGGCTACATCTTAGCATTTGGATATGAACTGTTGACGACATCAAGACTTTGATTGTGAAGGGTTCATCTTCCCATAAATCTGATCCCTGGGATAGTTTGAGCGAAGCGGCACAGCAGTGTAGAATCAGAAGCATGTGTATGGCCTTCTCTTAAACCCACTTTGTAATAAGGGTATAAATGCAGCAGTGTTAATCTGTGACCCTACAGGCTCAGTAAAAGACTAGTCTCTTTTCTAAAATACGCTATAGGTTACAGGCAGGGCCAGATTAAGAGTAATGGGGGCCCGGGGATGTTATCGTTTTGGTGGCCCCTCTTTGCATATTCAGTTCCTTCCCTTTACTGTTACTACCACCACACTCGATTAACATTAATGTCAAATTATTAAATCTTAGCTGATCCATATTTGACCTGATTCGATGTTTGAAAATGAGCGTTCACCTAGTGTTAGTTACTTGCAGTGCCAAATAAAAAATGGGAAATGCAAACTGAAGACTCTTTTGTCGAAAATGTGTTGAAAATGTGTTGTCCTTATCTCTTACGAATACGTACATGTATAATAGGTTTGTAGTAAATATATATGCAGTCAAAAAATGTTTAGCACATAATACAAGGATCGTACACAAGGATAGTAGCACATAATACAAGGATAGTACACAGCGCTTTCTTATGTAATGTTGTTTTTCATTATTATTTGTGTCAGCAGAATCAGCAGAGCTGCACACACAGGAACGACATATTTGTATTTATTTATTTATTTATTTATTTATTTATTTATTGTTTCTTTGGGGACCAAATGAGGCAGGCTGTGTTTTAAGACAACCTAAAAACTTCATGGAAACCCGGTTTAAGAAAGCTGTACGATATCAGTAAGTCGCACAAGGCCAAAATGGAACTCAAACATAGCCTCCTGTATTTTAATATGAATTAGTTTATTTGCATTTGGAATGAGAATTTCTCAGTCTAAAAGAGAATACATGGAAACACACACAATCTGAAACTACTATCAAAATAGAATGAAATAAAGGCGAGACTTTTATTTTTCTATGGAGATTGTCCAACTGTAATCCATAAAACCTAGGTTGTTTCCTCCTGTTGATTTCACCTCAATGTATTTTCTGAAGTACTGGTACCTCCACATATATTTGTTGGTATTGTATTAAAATAGCGTGTCAGCGTTGGTGTTTTTTTTTTTAACATATCTTCCTCGCGATGACACTGTACTGTTTTTCAGTGTCATTCTCATACTTCCTAGGTGCTGCTTTGTCAGACATTTACGCAATACGGTTTGGTTAAACAGACATGTTGTTCCGATCCATCCAGTCACACGCTACTTTAGATATTGTATTATAAATTATATACTGTATATATTTCTTGAGGCCCCTCAAAATCTGAGGCCCTGGGCTGCAGCCCCTAAAGCCCCTGTGTTAATCCGGCCCTGGTTACCGGATCCAAAGTTGTTTAATTGCTGGTTTTTAGGATAAGCAAATTAAAAAAAAAAATCTATACATTGTAAAAAACAGGGCATGGACACTGACAAATTACACTTTACTGTATTAAACATTTATAGGGGTCCCAACTAGTAATCAGCTTACTTGGAAAGCTAAATTGATCCTATTAAAAAGATTGTGTTACATTTGAAGTATTTTAACTTTTAATGATCTGACAGTAATAGCTTTAAAAAAGTAATTCTCTTTGAAGTTAGTCAGACCAGTTGCCTCAATATCATGTTTGGTATGCATAATAAAGCTGACCTTGTTCTACACTTGAACCAAAGTGATTTGTCAAAAAGCTCATTGTAGCTAATAAACATGCATTTACACTATATGATTCATTTCGAAACAGAGAGGAGCTCATTTAATCTGATAAAATCAACAAATGACAGAAGTAAGATATGACAAAACTAACAGACTTAGACAAGATGCTGTACTGCAATCAGTCAGTCAAGTAAAAAAGGTTTCCAAAAAAGATCCATCTTCAGTTTAACAGTGAATTGTGTGTTACAAAGCGCGGCAGCAGCTGTACATTCCTATAACTCCTGATGAGTTTTGCAGTCAATATCTGTGGAAAGCCATTATCAAACATTCAGTCAAAGCATTCCTGTTCTGTTGATTGGTGCTCTTCTGAAAAGCAGTGCTTTGCTTTGTAAAGGTATCATTGTTGATCATTGTTAGTCATCATTGTTAAGCTCGGGTTTAAGCATGAATAGTATATATCCTGGCTCTAGACTGTTTAATATAATAACACAAAAATAAATCTGACACCCTATTAAAGTTCAGGTAGATGGATAGATACTGTATATTGACATCTCTTGTTTAACTTTGGGTGGCACTTACAGATGATAAAGATCATTCAAAACACTTATAACCTTATACAGCTTCTTTCAAACAATCATTCTCTTATGTGGAGTAGTTGCATTCACTCAGTTGAAATAGGAAGTTGTTGTTCAAACTGGAAGAAATGCATTTTAGAATTAGAAAAATTTTAGAAAAATAAAATGTATTGAATAAATTGATGACAGTTTAGTAAGCATCTGTAATAGACTTTGCACACAGTATTAAGCACTAATTTTGTTAATAGTTCTGTAATACTGTTCACTAGTTGGTATTTAATACTATCAAATCCAATCACAAAATACTGACATCAGAAGAATATGGTATATTAGCAGCATTTGTTATACACTATAAAATGGCTGTTTACAACTTCTGTTCTCTGAGGGAATGCAAATCAACTGAGGTGCTATAAAACTAAATATATTAGACTTGGCAGCATCTTAAAGTTCATGAATGTAAAACGAATTAGTGCTTAATTAATTTTTTTTTTTTCTTCAAATATTTGGACATTTTTTGGTTTGCCACACAGCGTTTCCATGAAGAGAGCAACAACAGAGGGCTCACTGAGAGGCTGAAACAGGAGCGACTGAGCGACCAGCGACGCATTCAAGCCCTGGAGACCAGGCTAGAGGTCAGTGTGTGTCAGTTCTCTAGTAATTAGCTACGGCACGCTTTGAAGAAAACTACTAGCAGCTGTGAATGGAAGCCTCCATCTCTATTTCTAATATGTAAGACTGAAGTATAATAATATGCGTGATTGTCCTGACTAGTCTTTAGGACACAGACAATGGAAGCATTCAGGGTGTTTGGGAAAAACTGACGTTCTCAACTGCATTTTCACAGTCTATACAGTGCCAGTACAGTTGTGCCCTTTAGTCAGAGACTTTGGAAAACAAGAAAATGGAAAGTGAGACCAATGGATCATAGTAAAATGGTTTGATGAAAATGGTCTGATCTTAAATGAAAAAAAGACAAATATCATGCTATTTGGTTCAGAGAAAATGATACAAAATACCAGTTCAATTTTTTTCTATTGTCACTTGTAATACTACACCATTGGAGAGAGTTGACACTTTTAAATATCTAGGTGTTTATATTGACACAACTCTTAAATTTGAAAAACACATTAAAGATGTATGTAGTAAAATTGGTAGGACGATTATTGGTCAGCACCACTGTTTAAGCTTTACAGCAAGGTTTAAATTAGCCCAACAACTTTTGCTCCCTATTCTAGACTATAATGATGTGATCTATAGGACTGCTAGTAAGGAATCACTGAAGAGGATCGATACAATGTATAATAGGATTTGTAGGTTTGTACTTCAGTGCACTCCACTAGAGCATCACTGCAGCTTGTATTCTAGATTAAATTTGCTATCACCTGCTAACAGAAGGAATTATAACTGGAATCTGATTCTTTTTAAAGGGGCACATAACACATTACCAGTTTATTTAAACAGCTTGTTTCATGAGTTTACCTGTAAATATAGCCTACGTAATGTCTGTGGCACAAAATACTTCAATATACCATCTGTAAAAAGTGCTGCGGGAAGAAAATCTTTTGTTTTTTCTGCTGCTACAGACTGGCACGTGTTACCCGCAGGACTTAGATCTGACATCTCCTGTTGTAATTTTAAAAAAAAACTGTTGTTCCAGTACTTAAATAGGCCTTGTGCATGTTCTGTAAATGTAATGTGTGCTTTGTGTATTGTCATTATGTGTTTTTATTATTTTTATTTTGAAATCTGTAACCTGCTGCTGTAGTAGGATGCCTTTGAAAACAAGCTGCCTGAAGCTCATATGGCCTTCCTAAATAAAAAAATGTTATATAAAATTGTACTGGGTACCGTTGTTAACACTTTTCTGCTCAAAATCGAAGAGCTTTAAATCACTTCCTTCTGCAGCAGCTAGAATCATGTATTCTGGCACATACTGCCATAGCATGTGCACATTTGTATTCTAAAATATGTAGAGACAGATAGATGGCAGATGTATATACTGTATTTTTTCACAAATAGAAAATACGCATACTCACAGTATTATGTGCCTGTGTATTGCAGACAAAAGAAATACTGACAGCCAGTATTCTGGCACTTTTTTGTGAGCCATGGGAAGAGAAGTGATTAGGATTTTTGACATTAATTGTAATGAGCAGCCTCTGTAATCCTCACAAAGACATTGCATGCAGGAAGGAGAGGCGGCTGCAGTGACCTTGCTAGGGTAGTATTTTACAGGAGCTGCTTTGAACAGCATGACAGTGTATACATGTGAGCAGGACCAGAGTGTTGAAAAGGCACAAGGAATCTGAAAGGGCTAGATTGCAGTGCTGAATAGTTTTGATCTTTTATGACTGATATCATACACACTCTCCTGTCTTACAAAATAAAGCAAAGCACTGATTTCCCACTAAACTTCTTCATCTCCTTATATATATAGTAGAATGAACAAGGACAACATATCTTATTATACCTTCCTCTGGGGAAGTAAATCCCTTACAATGAGGATATAATGGAGGCACTCTTACATATCTGTGTAAGTACTTACAGAGATATATCAGAAGAACCAGTTATACAATTATGATTAAACGTTGTGTGCACACTATTAACCATAAATTCTTCCAGTTCTCAGAATCAAATTAATTGCAACTTACCTTTGATGAGGTAGGTCATGTCTGCCATCTTTCTGCCGAAGCTCAGTATGGCAATGTTGTCTGTGTATCAGAACATAGTTCTAGTTGTTATCTAAAAAAAAACATGGAAGTACTTGAATGAATTAAGACCCGTGCCCAGTATGATTTTTTTTTATCACAGGTTTGGTGTGGTAGAAAAGAAAGAAAGCACCAAACAAACCTGGACCTACAATCCTCTGAAGTATCAGTTCAGTCCTCTCTGGCTGCTAAGAGGGTAACTCAGAACTCGGTGTGAGATTAAAGACGTTTCATTTTTAAAATTAAAGAGCATAGTACAAAGCAGAACCTCCCTGGAGGTGAGCTCAGCTATGGACTGATTGGAAAATGAAATGAAACGCGTAGTTGAAATGGGTGTTCATTGAAATGAGTGTCTTAACATGTACAGGTACATCTCAATAGTGCAAGCACTAATACAACGAGAGACCTTGGTTATGTCCTGTTATATGTATTTATATTCTTAGCGGGGGAGGGTGAGGGGGTGGGGTGGGATTTTATGTTACCAACATACTTTGTTTATGTGTTAGAAAGGTGCAAAATGGAAAACCTAAAATGGAAAACAGATTGATAAAGGATGGACAGTTATTGAAAACATGTGAAACAAATATTAGGCATGGGACGCAGAACAGATGTGGAGAACGTTTTGTTTTAGTTGTTTTTATGGAAGACAGCACCACATTTGTGCCTCACAAGTGCCAGGTAACTACAAACATTGTTCTTACTCAAGAACAAATCACCCTTGGCAGGGCTTAAAAGAAAACAAAACCACAAGAATGTGAAAATGAAGGGCAGCAAAAATATAAATCTGGGTTTTACTGTTGATTTATTTTATGTTTGGTCCATCTTCTAAAGGTCTTTTATGCACAAGGATTCATTTTGATTCCTAGGCTACAGAGGAGAATATCCTTTGCACACTCTGCCGTACACCTTGAAAATAAGTTTCTGGAATAAGCAGTGCCTCGGATTAATACTTTATTACATTATTAAAGGGGATATACTTTTTAATTCTGTCGCTGTGGGCTTATGCAGTAGAAACAGGAAGTAAAATACCAGCCTAAATAGATTTTTCCTGAAATCAGGATTATCCTACAAACTTTATTTAGATAAAAATGTCACTATTTTATGCACACAGGTATTTTTTTTTTTTTTTTAATACACTTCGCTGATTTGTAATAGTAATATACTGGGATAGGATTCCCAGACAATATAACAGAAATTCAAAGCTTCTATCCACAGGAGGGAATGGAAATACTCTTTGAAGATGGCTTTTTAAATCTATCGTGGTGTATTTCTGCTCCTGAACACCTGAACCACATTTTGTAAGCTGATGGTAGTGCCTGCACAAAGGCTTGATACATCAAGTTTCATTATTGCGCCTGTACAGGGCATTCTCACCAATTGAAAGCCTACTTTAAGAACCACTTAACAACTTTAAGCCTCTCATGTTTCTTTTCTGCTGCCACGTGCAGGGGGAACACATAAGGGTTTAAGAGTCTTGCGTAATCAACTAAAGGGCACCAGCCAACCTTTTCTTCATAAAGAAATCCAGAGGTTGACAGTCAAAATATATCTAATTCCTTTCTACTGTGAGTAGCAACCAGGGATTACAGAGGGCTTGACTCTTTCTCTGCATGGAAATTCCACTAATTTGGTCAAAATCCGGGTAAAGCAAGAAAAATGTGTAGTATGGAAAAAGCCTGATAAACTGTAAATTATTATGCAAATGTATTGCAGCAAACTTTTTAAAAGTTATGTAGGTGGTTGTTGCTAACTAGGATCTCTTTAGGTTGTGTTCAGTGCCCATTAGGATACCCTATGTATAGACCATTGTTGATCATATTTGTATAGATAGTCTCAAGTGGATTTAGATGAAATGTAAATCCAAATGTTATTCAGCCCTAGCATGGAATGACTGGAGCCTCATTATCCAAAATCATGATGTGAAAAAAGTACAAATGTGTCATTCATATTCATTCCCCGTTTGAACCTGGGGTTCAGGGATCAGAAATAACAGAACACAAATAATGTGAAACACGAAAGCTAAAATGTGCTCAAAATCATTTCTTTCAACAGGGTGTCTTTCATAAAATAGTAGGATCATTTTGCCATCCATATCATCCATAACACAGAGGTGCTACTAAGTTTTATAATTCTCTTCAAGCTCCTTGAAGGTGAAATCAGTTTCTACAGCTCATCAAACAAGCTCATGATTGCAGTTTAACTGTGAATGGCCCTGCAAGCTGCACATTCTGCAGGGCCAGCTCAATATTGAATTAAAAGCAGGGGGGCTAATTAAATTGTGTTTAATTAGTTGCTAGTATTACAGTATGTTTCCAAAAGTGCCATCCCCAGCAAAGCATTAGCTATCTTGGGGCCATATTCGCTACAAAAGCTGCAGGGTTCTGCTAAAACCACCTGCAATGGCAATTTTCAACGTGATTGTATTTGCATAGACCCCCACAGCCACATTTGCTATCCTGCTGTGCTCCCAGACTGAGCCTCCACTTCACTCTTCTCATTGATAAGCACAGTGTGGATAATGAGGCAGATCGGACCAGGGATGACAAGACCACAATGCCTCTGTGCACATGTATCTCCCTCAGCTCTGTTGGGACAACATTTAGTAGGGCCTTGGTTGTCTCCGGCAAGACCATTTAAAAAAACATTATTTAAATGTTTCCTTTGAGACCAAAGATTATCTTAGGGGCAGGGTAACATGGATATGTCCACATCCTTTGTAATTCCCAGGTTTCCTAGAAGCAACAGTCTTAATATTAAATTATTTTGCAGACAGATTTGTTTTACTAGATTTTGTAAGTAATGTCTGTTTGTAAAAAGAATGTTCGCTCATTTTAATCATCTGTGTGTGGACTCCTCCTTTCTACTAAATGGAAATATTTAGTGATTCATAATCTTTTTTGTGGTTCTGCGTTCTTAAAAATGTAACAGAAATAGTAGAGTCAATTAAAATTATATTTGAAACTACTTACAGTAGCACATGCTGGCATACACATCTTGCATATATTAGAGATTCTGCTTCGACTTGATCACGTGGTTTATGGGGACAGGATGTGGCGGGATTCTGAGAGAATGTTTTGAAGTAAGTATTATGAAATGCTCTATATGGTTTTAAAGGCAAGACTGTGGGCCCTGACTTCTGTTAAATGTAATATTTTTCTGTGGTACAGTACTTATACTATTTGCAAAAAACGGTATTTTCTGTACACTCTTTAATCAACCATTAACTTAGCCTTAGTAGAATGAGCAGTGTGCATATATAAGACATGTTTGTTGTACTCTAGGGTTGTAGAGAAACCAAGAATGATGTGTGGGAGTAGTAGTGAGTGTTAATTGTATTTGCTGAATCATTAATTGGGTAATATATTATGCTTGTTTATACACATAATTATTTATGTGTTGTTCTCGAGCTTCTCATATAAATGAAGGCTTGTTGACAGGTAATATAAAATTGAAGTGTAGACCTGAATTTACTGTGACCACTGGAGTTTCATTACACTCCTCATTAACTCACAGACCTATTTATTATTTGGCTTGAGCATGACTTTCAGTCTTCCATTATATGCATCAAATATCAACAATAGCAGGATTATGGCCAAAACAGCTACTAGAGTGGATTTTCCAAACTAACAGGAGTACAAGGTCAGGACTAGGGATTGGGGACCTCCAGGTGCTGCAGGACATGGTGTTGGGGATTCGGAAGGGGGAGCTTTTCTTTTTATGCCAGTGCTGAGGAAGTGCCACAGCATAGTGTTTGGGGGCACTGAGCTCTAGAATGTACCGCCCTTCCAATAAGACAATGAATACCATTCCAGGTCAATAAAACTCAGGCCTTGTTTCCATCTTCCAACTGAACTCTATCTGTGGCCAGTCTGTCTGCCACCGTTTCCATTTGCAGAGAGGAATTCAATCTGCTACCATATGTTTACAGCAGGGGCCACATGACAGTGCTCTACCTGATACGTACTCAGATCAACCTAAATCACAAAAACCAGGACATAATATTTGGGGTAGATGTACAAAAGTGTTGCGGCTGTCGCAATAGTCGCAAACCAGTTGCAAATGAGTCGGAAGTCTAGGGTGAAATGTACTAAACATGCGCAATGCTGTTAGCGACTTTTTAGAGAATGCTTTGCGGTCCATCCTTGGACGAAAATGTAATTATCGGCGTTCCTGCATAAATTCACAAAAAGGGGGTGGAGACTAGGGTTCTCAAATATTATAATGAGATGTACTAAAGCTGCCAGCAATTGCGACACTTACAAATGTATCGATTTGTTAAGAACTTTTGAAAGCATGTTTTAAACAGTTGCAATTGTTGCTGGCATTTCCCAGTCCACTTTTTCTCGTGCGTTGCCAGTTGTACTCAATTCATTTTTGAGGTGAACACCCAAATACCTATTTTTCCCTAAATGCAGGGTGTACTTACAAGCCTTGAAAACAAATTTCTATCACTTTTTTTGTTTCCTCATTGTGTTGGGAGTAACAGACTGCACACATGTGCCGCTAACCCCTCCAGCTCATTCTGAACATCTGTATAGGAATAGGAAACACACCTATTCTATTAATGTGCAGGTGGTTTGTAATTGTGCACAATTTAGCACTGCACCACTGACCAACTTAAATAAAAACTGACAGTATACATTTGGCTTATAGGCTACTCATGATAATATGAATTAGTGGTATAATGCAAAAGTTGTTGCAGGTCCTTTGAAATTCGTATTAACAAGAATTGACTGTCCTTCTGTAAGTATCATAACTTGTCAATGTGGCACCATGATCTATTTTGTGTTAATTCTCCAGGCTACTAAGTATGCCAAGTTAATAATAATAATAATTTTAAAAAATGCTAAAATCATTTAGTTTCAAGTTACAATAGTCTTTTATTTGCATTGTACACCAATGTGTACAATGCAGCAGCATGATTTATTTTGTGTTACTGGTAGCCTAGCTACAGGCTAAATTAAAAGAAAGTGCGCTAGGTATTCATTTGATTTTACTAAATCTAAAAAATGTTGCACTGCTCTCACAATGCTAGAGATCTTGCTAAGATGACACAGCAAATATTTAAATTAGTATATTGCGGCTCTCTTTATTAACATATTTTCTCTTTGTACATATGACAAAATGTAGACTTTGCGAATTGTTGCAACAGAAATGCAAATTGCAGCATGTTTGCGCTGCAACTGGCCCATCTTAGTACATCTACTTTGATGTTCTTCTGTTTGGACAGTTTGTTCTTAGTTGGTTGTGAAAGGATGGCTGCAGTGCGTAGCTGCAGTGAAGTCACGGACCAGGAACACAAAACCAAAACAATGAAACGCTACGGTGCTCAGCTTTTATTAAACAAAACAAACAGTTTAAACAAAACAAGACACAATAAAACAAAAGGCGCGTTGGCCAAACACTAAACAAGTAGTATGCTGGTTTGTGAAACCAGCATACGTAGCAATTGTTATTTCTATTTTCCCACAGACTTACGTCTCTCCTCTGACACTCTCTCCCCATAATGAGCTGGGAGTGGGCAATGAGCAAGTGGGCAATGGGCAAGGCTCCAGCCACATTCCCACAAGCTTTTACAGGGATGGGGATTCAACCCCATCCGCACCAGCTACAATTTGAGACCAGCTTTTTCGCGGTCTCAAATAGTAAACAATGACGGACGGCTTTTGTCCATCCGCACAAAACACAATATAATAATAATAATAATAATAATAATAATAATAATAATAATAATAATAATAATAATACATTACAAAAATAGCGCACAATATATATAGGGCAGGGCTCCCCGTCACAGTGCCTTATGGGTAGAACATTCTTTCAACTTCTTATAGATTGCATACTACTGTATGTACAGCTACCAACAAATACCTGGTCCTGGGTGCCTTCTACCAAACCTTACAAACTTTGTTCCAACTAGTCTCCTAATTATTTTATTAACTCTGCTAAAGGTCAGTTAAACAATTGAGGTCCTGGTTGGAAGAAATCCTTGCAGTGAAATGATCTGGAAGAGGCAAAGTTGCCTGCCCCAGGCTTATAGTGTGTCACAACTGCATGCTAAATCCCTAATAAAACAGTTCTGTGAAACCTGAGTCACTCGGTCAAGAATAACAGTCCTTTGGCTGTAGCTGCATTGGATTTCTTTACTGGCTACATAAATATTTCCCTGCCCCTTGTATAAACAAACTGCTTCATCTGTAGGGACCTCCCTGCTGAGAGAGAGGTGGGGTTGCAATAGATATGGGTTTTGGGTCTAAAATCATCGTTGTTCCACATACAGCTGTGGCCAAAAGTTTTGCATTGCCTAGAACATAATTTATATAAGTGCAAAATGATATTGCAAAATTCTATTGGAAGCCATAATAGTTGTACAGTATTTCATGTTAGATTTTGAAATGTCACATTTTTCAATTGTTGTCAGTTTTTTATAAAGTATATGGGAAACTACAAAGCAGTATGTAATTCAATATGTTAATGTAACATTATTCAGCAGGTTTCATTCAACTTTATGAAGCAAAATTAGTTAATTCTATAGGGTGATGCAACACTTTTGGCCATAGCTGTACATTGGCTCTTGTCTGTAAAAGAAATAGACGCCACTGGATTAAATTGTTTGTTTAACTGTATCATGTAAAGGTTACAGGTTGTCTAATAGGTGCTCATTATGAACTAACACAAGTGGCAAAATAATAGATGCATATAGCTTGTGAATAAAATTACCATTTTTTGACAAAATAACAGTTTGACCTAGAGTTCTTGATGCTGTTCTCTTTGGTCCTGATGCTACCAGTTTTTTTTAAGGTTAGTTCTGGATACTTCTGGTTTGCACATGTTCCTCACTCCATATGTACTGTTCCAAGCTGAAAACAGACTAAATAATCCCAAACAGATATGCACAGACCAGACAAATGTACCAGTCTCTTTGATACACCAAACACCACTGGCATTTCTCAAAGAATGTATTGTAAATTAAATTCTTAGTGGCCTACTAACCACATTGAGCAAAATACAATAAAGAGAACGAAACACAGAAACATGCTGAAAACATTGTTTTAAGTTTCATTTACTGTAAGTTCCAACACTTCCCCCGGTTCAAACTTTCCTTTTCTTATTTTAAAACCACGACTATGTCTGCAAACCCACACCTATTGATAAGATTGAAATTAATCATTTTTACCATAACATTTGTGAAAATCTAAAACCTACCAGTATAAGTTAATTAGAAACAGTTTATGAACTATCCCCTTCAAAACAAGCTTTATTAGCTAAATATATATCTTCTAGACTAAAGTTTATTTAGTTTTACTCAGCTGCAGCCAGAAGGAAAAATATCTGAAGTAATTTATTTCAAAGTAGCAAAGTAATAAAAGCCAACCGAAGATGGAAGAAGCAGCACCAGATATTGCTAATCCTCAGTGGAAAAGACACATTGTCTCAGCTCATGGAAACCTACTGTCTTTTATTAACAGGAAATGCAGGATCTGCTGCTGGTCAAAATGAAAGAGCTTGCTGACTCTCAGGAGGCGGACGCACCTCTACAAACAGAGCCCGACTCTCTCAAGGCTGTGGTCGATGAAGAAAAAGACAAGTAAGAAGTAAACTTCTAGGAAATACTTTTAACAGTAAGGGGCGACAATTTATAGAAATGAGGATTTGGACCAGAAGACACTGGTATCACATCCTTTATCACACAATTACTTGCAGTGTGACCCCAAGCACATCTGTTTTACTTCCTTGTTTCTCAAACAGCACTGCAAACAAAATTAAGCATCTTAGTTAGAATAAATACAGTGGGATAAGATCCTAGCAGGTAAAGGTTAATGGCACCAGTGTCTTAAAAGTCTCAGGTAATATTTTTTATCAGATATTACTAACTGTCTAACTGTGGCACAGGTATCAATACTCAATACTAACTACCCTGTTGTTTTATGTGAGCTAGTGAATATATGACACAGACTTTCAAACCCATTTATAGAGAAAAAATGTAACTTGGCATTGTGCAAAGTGAAACCAAAGACAAAAACACATCTCCAGATTATATATATATATATATATATATATATATATATATATATATATATATATATATATATATATATATAATGTACCTTATGAAACCACATCTTATGAAAATAATTACTCACTGAATTCAATTTGCTGAAATTTATCCCTCTGCATTTCAGTGTATCTAACATCATTAAATCCTGCCACTGTTTTAGTTGATGTTGTTGCTGCAGTATGTTTTTCATACCTCACATGCGAGGTAGTAGATTTAAAGTTTCATTTGTGACCCATCAATATTGTTAAAGGACAAATACTTTTTTGAAAATTGACAGTCCTTCTTTGGATGTATTTAAAACTGCCAGATTGCCAATATTCAGTGGTGTCAAAGTGTTTAATCTTGCATTGACCCATTTTTTCTGGTTAATATATTTTGATGCCAACACAGTAACCAACCGATTATTACCATCAGCAAACCTGTGTGCCCTCAGAGCACCCAGAATAGTTCTTTATGTACTGTACTGTAGCTACACAACTACTTTTTTAAGTCTCTTTATAAACATTTGTTTAGTGCACTTTATTGTTTTAAGGTATAGCATTAGATACAGGCTCTAATTTACAAGCATGTCCAGGAAACAGAGCAGCAGCATATACTATGATATTAAAAAAAATGTGAAAAAGTTATTTCCAGTTCATTTTAGAATTGTTATCTTGCACTAAAATGGTATTATAAAATGGCTTGGGTGAACAGAGCACTCTGATTGGCTTAACAGGATTCCAAGCAGTCTGTTTCTTTTGGAATAGGCCATTTTATAATATCAGTTATTAATAATTTGTTGACTATGACGTTTGAAATACTGCTTCTTTATTTTTCATTTCCCAATAGGATTTTACAGAACCAGCCCCACCTAAGCTCAGAGAGGCTCCACACGGCAGAGGACCTGCCTCAGTGCACATCTCCTGACCCGACAGCCTTCAGCTCAAGCCAGACAGCGTGTATGTCACCTAAGCCAGGAAGACCAGCCACTTCTTCTGGGATACAAAGAAGCAGGCAAGAAAAAGGAATGCAAAATTGACAGTAACTTATTGTATTCTTATACACAACTTTCAAGAATTAATTGACACGCCTATTGGCTACATCACCATATTTCTAAGGGCATTCTGTACTTTTAAACTACCTTCTGATAGGTGAGTTTTAAAGTGCTATTCGCACACAGTTCACAAATGTTCAGAATGATTCAGGTGTATATTATAGCTCCTTTAAAGGGGTCCAGGATTTTCAAAATACAAGGTTCAGGAACATATGGCTCATCTTATCCTTTCCAGTCCTCAACCTTGTTCAAACCACCTCTATAATTATTTAATTGCAGATGGACAGTTCAATTACGCAATCAAGGAGCTGTTTGAAACAAGGTCATGAATTGTTGACCAGAAAAATCTTAAACAGCCTTAAGGGCTGGGAGGGTTGGGGTGTATTGTCTTGATCATTGCCTTGTTAGTTCAGTGCAGGGTGAATACTGACATTATTAAAATGATTGGTTTTCGTAGTTAGTTTTGAAGAGTCAGAGGGTCCCAAGCGAGCTGTTTCTGTGCCACCTTCCCTTGACCTGGGGAAAGCCTCTATGCGGCAAGGAAAGGATTATTTCAACTCTTTGTTCAGGGAGCTGAAGAAGGAAGCGGCGCCCCCTAGTAACAGCAAAAGCAGGTCTTCCACAGCACAAGACTACCACAATGCAAACTCCAGGTAAATTTACATAACATGTCCATTCCTACAGAAAATTTCACAATTTACTGGGACACTTGATTTAAGGACAGGTATCCAGACTTATCAATTAAGAGTAAGTGAAATGAAAATATTACCTACTGTATGTTACAGTTTACACAGAAGGATAAACAGGTTTTCTTGGTGGCGCAGCCTTACTCGACAGGGCTTAAAAAATGACAAGAACAGTTTTTATGTTCTTATTTCAAGGTTCACCATGTAGAATAGTTAATACCAGAAAGTGCTAGCTTAGCAAAACCCACATGCTGGGTGGGTAATCAACATGTGTTTCAAATTTATCTTGTGGTTCACTTTTAAACATTTTAAAGTATGTGGGTGTTATTGGGTATTTGAATGTGCTATTTTCTTTCAAATATATATATATATATATATATATATATATATATATATATATATATATATATATATATATATATACTATGCAAAAGTTTTAGGCAGGTGTGAAAAAATGCTGTAAAGTAAGAATGCTTTCAAAAATAGACATGTTAATAGATTTTATTTATCAATTAACTAAATGCAAAGTGAATGAACAGAAGAAAAATCTAAATCAAATCCATATTTGGTGTGACAACCCTTGCCTTCAAAACAGCATCAATTCTTCTAGGTACACTTGCACAAAGTCAGGATTTTGTAGGCATATAGTCAGGTGTATGATTAAACAATTATACCAAACAGGTGCTAATGATTATCAATTCAATATGTAGGTTGAAACACAATCATTAACTGAAACAGAAACAGCTGTGTTGGAGGAATAAAACTGGGTGAGGAACAGCCAAACTCAGCTAACAAGGTGAGGTTGCTGAAGACAGTTTACTGTCAAAGTCATACACCATGGCAAGACTGAGCACAGCAACAAGACTCAAGGTAGTTATACTGCATCAGCAAAGGTCTCTCCCAGGCAGAAATTTCAAGGCAGACAGGGGTTTCCAGATGTGCTGTCCAAGCTCTTTTAAAGAAGCACAAAGAAGCAGGCAACGTTGAGGACCGTGGCGCAGTGGTCGGCCAAGGAAACTTACTGCAGCAGATGAAAGACACATCATGCTTACTTCCCTTCACAATCGGAAGATGTCCAGCAGTGCCATCAGCTCAGAACTGGCAGAAAACAGTGGGACCCTGGTACACCCATCTACTGTCCGGAGAAGTCTGGTCAGAAGTGGCCTTCATGGAAGACTGCGGCCAAATAGCCATATTTCGGCGTGGAAACAAGGCCAGCGACTCAACTCTGCCGCGAAAACACAGGAACTGGGGTGCAGAAAAATGGCAACAGGTGCTCTGGACTGATGAGTCAAAATTTGAAATATTTGGCTGTAGCAGAAGGCAGTTTGTTCATGAAGGGCTGGAGGCGGTACAGGAATGAGTGTCTGCAGGCAACAGTGAAGCATGGTGGAGGTTCCTTGCAAGTTTGGGGCTGCATTTCTGCAAATGGAGTTGGGGATTTGGTCAGAATTAATGGTCTCCTCAATGCTGAGAAGTACAGGCAGATACTTATCCATCATACAATACCATCAGGGAGGCATCTGATTGGCCCCAAATTTATTCTGCAGCATGACAACGACCCCAAACATACAGCGAAAGTCATTAAGAACTATCTTCAGCGTAAAGAAGAACAAGGAGTCCTGGAAGTGATGGTATGGCCCCCACAGAGCCCTGATCTCAACATCATCGAGTCTGTCTGGGATTACATGAAGAGAGAAGCAACTGAGGCTGCCTAAATCCACAGAAGAACTGTGGTTAGTTCTCCAAGATGTTTGGGCCAACCTACCTGCCGAGTTCCTTCAAAAACTGTGTGCAAGAGTACTTAGAAGAATTGATGCTTGATGCTGTTTTGAAGGCAAAGGGTGGTCACACCAAATATGGATTTGATTTAGATTTTTCTTCTGTTTTCTCACATTGCATTTAGTTAATTGATAAATATAATCTATTATCATGTCTATTTTTGAAAGCATTCTTACTTTACAGCATTTTTTCACACCTGCCTAAAACTTTTGCACAGTACTGTATATATATATATATATATATATATATATATGCTCTGCTCTTGAATCTTGTCCTTTCGTAAGAGAATTATGATTTTTTTATTTTTAAAAACACAAAAGCAGAGCACCACATTATAGACACAGGCCCAGATGCTATTGTGGTCTAAAGGAAGCTTTTACAACCTATCGTTTTGTAAAGTCATGATAGGATCATATTATAGCAGTGCAATATTGTTGTGGTGTTCGCAACTGAAAAATGACATCCTCTGTGTCGCATTTATGCTAGGGAGAGTATTTTTTTTATATATTGTAACTGCTATTAATATTCAAGTCATATAGCTAAATAACTTTTTAACAGACTTATTTCAGGCCAAGGTGGAAATCTGGCCACATATCCAAGCATCTTACTTTAATAAATGTTGCTTACTTCTAATATGATTGGTCAGAGATCCTCCCTATATTCCACCATTGCAAACTGTCAATCTCTGCAATTTACACTTAAACCTGGTCAATGGTATACAGGAAATATTGTATCTGTGGTCTACACTACAGTCAAAAGAATAGAGATACTGTAAGTGTGCAAAGTGTTGTGACTAGTGAGATCCCGTGACAACGTCTCTTTCTGAGAACCCTTAATATGGTTACTGGAAACGGCTGTTCTCCAGAGTTAAAAAAACAATTGCTGACTGCAGACACACATTAGACATCAGTGAGAGACTACAGTATAGTTTGAAAAAGGAACTTCCTCCAGTTCTGTTGATTTTACTAAATAATGTGAGCGTTTCACTGTGTTCATTTTGTCAGCCATACAGTGTCTGTCAATGGGTGCGAAACCGTTTGCAGATCAAAGTGTTTAACATCAGAACAGTAGGTACTAATCACCATGCCATTTGATTGCAACTGTATATCATCTGGTCACTCGCAACATGATTGTTTTTGTTTTTGTATAATACAGGAGGAACACGCATGAAATATGATCAATAATGTATTTGCCCTCCCTATTGCAGTGCCATTGGGAATATCGAAATAGCTGAAGTCGATCAGAGTGGACGGTTTGTAAGGATGGTAAACAGTTCACCTGAGCTTGAAGAGGACATTGGTGGATTCATCCTGCAGCAGAATGTTGGTGGCCATCCTGTGGCAGTGTATAGATTCCCACCAAGGACGCGAATGAAGGCAGATGCCACAGTAACGGTAAGCAGGCTGACACGGTTCTGCAATTTGATAGATTATATCAGTACACAAAATACAACAAGTTTAACGAAGTGCGTAATCAAGAGACTCTTTATATTTAAGACACTGGGCTCTATTTTTTAACCTATTGAGTAGGTAAGTGCAATGTAGTCAGGTGTATTTAGCTCTGAGTCCATCATCAGGATAAGAGAAAAATACAAGTTTGTTGTACAATCTGGGTATAATGACGTGATGTCACCAAAATGCATTTGCCTTTACTAAAGGCAAACATATATTGCTAAACTACTGTACCTTGCAATGTCATTTTATTACATGATCAAATATATGCTCAGGCATCACTCCCATAAACATAGAGTGATGTCTGCTGTTTCTTGAAATGTGTTTATTCAGGAAGAAGCTTTGTTTTTTTAGTGTTCATCATTATAATGGCATGACATACAGTACAGACCGTCATCCTTAAGTTGAGCTTCCTTACTATTTTTTGAGAAACATCTTGATTTGCTCTTGTGACACTGCAATCTGAATTCATTTTGTGTTTCATTGTTCTTTTATTTTAGCTGTGGTCAGCAGCAGCAAATGTCTCTCACAAACCTCCAAAGGATTTTCTATGGAAAGAGCAAAATAGATTCGGGACTGGTCCAGAATGTACAACCATCTTCTGCAGACCAAATGGCCAGGTTAGCAATTCCTTATATAGCATCCAGTCTGTAATACAAGTGGAATTTCTGTCCGAACAAGAAGTCCGTTGTTGTTTTAATAATTTTCCTAAATGAAGTCAGGGAAAGCTTTATACTTAAGCATGTATACGTTTAGTACACATTCCCTTCCAGATTCTATACTTGTAATTAGCATATACAATATAAACAGAGGTTGTTGTTTCCAAGTTTGCTTATTTGTCCAAGCAGACCCTGTTGAGCGCAGAAATCCAACATGAAGACTGATCATTGTGTTCTGCAAGAAAACAACATGAGTTTTAAATACCAGGCAGAAAAATAGTCTTAAACAATCCAAAAGTGATCAAAAAAGTGTAAATGTAATGCTAACTGTAAACTAATATACAGAATACACTGTTTTCCCCTCCTTCCTGTTAGCTGTGTCTGTTGTCTTTGTTCTTTATAGCATATTCTATGTTTGATTTTTTTTGTAGGCAGTAGCTTGGTATACACCGGCTCGATGGAATGTTAGGTTACAACAAGCATGGCAAGACCCTGTCTCTGATGAAGAGGTTCAGACCAGTAGCCATTCAGCTTTACTGTCTAACGATGGTAAGCTAGCAGAGAAAGTGGATTATGAGACGGCTGGGAATCACGTAGACCTGCCTAGTACTAAACACTCAAGAACCCAGAGTAACCAGAGAGAAGAGGAGCCACCTGTTTTACTGAAAAGGTAAAGGGCATTATATAATAATTTTAGTCATTTAGCAGACACTTTTATCCAAAGCGACTTACAGACGAGGGGCTGAACTATGCATCACAACTGCTGCTGCAGAGTCACTTACAATAGGACCTTGGTTTTACGTCTCATCCGAAGGACGGAGCACAAGGTTAAGTGACTTGCTCAGGATCACACACAGTGAGTCAGTGGTTGAGCTGGGACTGAACCTGGAACTTCCTGGTAACAAGCCCTTTTCTTTAACCAATGGACCTCTAGGCAACAAGTCATTAGGATGTGATGACAACACTGGTAAATTGTAAATCTAAGCAATAAGAAGAATACATTTTGTGCACATATTAGCAGATTTAAAGGAAAAACATGCTACTGTAGGTCTCTAAGTGCATGTTTAAAAAGTAGGTTAAAACAGAGCTTTAACATTTTCCCAGGAAGACCCCAGCTCACATAACTAAATACTAGTTACATTCTGTGCTTTTTGTATTAATTTGAAGGGAGAAGGAGGCTCCACTTGCTCTCTTCCCACCTCGCAGTCCCTGGGTTCAGAGCACCAGCTCTCCCACACACCCTGCCTATGCCCCCAACAGACCACTGTCCATGGGTAATGACGGGAGTAGCCTGTGCAGACAGGCTCGGTCACAGTCTACCAGGCCAGACCCAGCACCCGGTGAGTGAGGGGATAGGTGTGACACTATAAGAAGTCTGTAGAAAATAGCTCATTCTTGATATTATGCCTCGTGTAACCCTAGTTAGTGCTTACTCTGAAAGGGAATGTGACAGTGCCTAATGTAAGAACAGTGTTAACTCTTTCCCCAGGTTATCTGTATGCAGGGAGCAGCAGTGGCAGGGGTACAGCCTCTGGAAGGGAACGCAGCATTCACAGAGCCAGAAGCAAAAGAGGGCCTACTCGCTCAGCAGGGGTAAGTGTGTTACTCATTTCATTAGCCTGCAGCAGGATGGGCTATTTATTCCTGCTTTCCAGATTTCACCCTACCAGCGGTAGTTATTAAAATCGGTTCCACTAATTGTGTTGCGTAAGGCAATAAGTGTAGAGTGGCAGCAAAGAGAAGCTACCCACACATGGTATAACAATACATATACACACGAAAGAGGCAGGATAATGCATCACTGTGACTGTTTCAGACACTGCTTTGTCTTTGTTAACTTTACAATATGTCATTTGATGTGAACAGTACTATATAGGCAAACCACTTTTCATATTGTACACTACATTCTGTACTACTGTGATCTGGGTTGCTTGGTGGTGACGTCAGACCAGGAAATGATGGACACACAACAGGCAGTACTGCAGGGTATGAAGCGATAATTCAACATAAAACAAAGACACTTTTCAAAAGTAAACGGCACGGTGGCCAAAACAAACAGACAAAACACAGAACAGTGACTATCGTTCTGTTCCAAATCCAGCACGAGTAGCAATTGTTTAGATTCTTTTATATTCTTACTCACTCTCTCTCTCTCTCTCTCTCTCTCTCTCTCTCTCTCTCTCTCTCTCTCTCTCTCTCTCTCTCTCTGTCTCTGTCTCTCTCACGTACCTCCTCTCTGTACACCCAACATCGAGTGCCCGGAAGCTGCTTGTTTTTATATTGTGGCTGAGGGATTAACTGGTTACCTAGTTTATCCCTCGACCACATTCTGCACAGGCTTTCTCATACGCGTGGTCAACAGCCAGTTTGTCAATGATCACTCACTGCTAACCATGCATTCTCACGATTTTATCTGGATGGGGCATTTGAACCCCATCCAGGCTGTAAAACAATAATAACAATGAAACAGTGTTTAAAATGAAAACAAAGCAGTACATTTAAATCATAATAAAATAAACACAGGGGCAACTACATATACAAAGAGGGTAGAAAATACAGTCTCTTTACCACAATGCAGGTATAGCTTTAAAACATATACAATGATTGTTACTGATAAAACAGACACATAGGACATAAAAAAATAAATAATTATAGTTTGCTCAAAAAATACATTTGGTTGGTTGATCTATTTAAGAATCTGGAAAATAATTCCTATATTATTGCCTTTGAAAGTAAAAATGAATTTACATTAAAGGGTTAACAGACAATAAGAAGTTAATTTAACTATATAATAAAGAGGCAGCCTCTTTAAAAAAAAAAAAAAAACAGCAAAAGGAAACATGTTCAAGAATAAGGTCAACCCAGGAACTTGCTAATGGAAATGTTTTACAGTCCAAATCAGATTAGAAAGGGATTAGTTTCTGTGCCATGCAGTGATTCATGATAGATAATGGGCTGGAACTGGGCCAGAGCATCTCAATCAATAAGCGTCATTTGTGTTCATTAATTCTGACATTTTACACTGTAAAGTAAGTATGACAACAAGCAGAATGAATGTCAATGAAGAATTCATCAAGTCATTCAGTTGGAACCTCATTCAAATTTGATTGTTTTTAAGTTTCCGGATTTGATTGTTTTAAAGTTTTGTGTTAAAACTTTAAGTTGTAGGTTTTCATGGGCTAAAGTCAGGTTTTGAATATCAGTCTCAGAAAAATATTAGAAAAATGGGTATTTGGGACACAGATTTGTCTCAGTCACCTCCACTTGAAAGTTGTCAAAACTACTTGAAGTAATTGTTGCTAATAAACAGTTTCATAAACCATACCTGCTTTGCACTTCCAATAACTACACATATATCACAAATGTGCCATTCTTGAAGAAGCATCTGTTTTAGCACATTTGTATTTTCATTTTAAAACATAATATCTGGTGTTACTTTAGGATAAAGAAAGTTCTCGGTTTCTATGCCTTATTCACAGGAAGACTGTTATACTTGCACTTCCTGGGTCATTTTACCCCAGCAGGTCATCTGGGTCAAAGCATGTTACTGGCTGAAAGAATGTCAGTCAACAGGGGTAGAATAAAACACATGTTTACTGTAACATCTGAGACCTATATAAAGAATAGAAGTGCCCTAACAGTTAACATTTATGGAATTTGTTTTGCTAGCTGCAATCACTTTAATTAAAAATCAAATGAAAGGAAGATAAGTGACTTTTTGCTACATTCATGTAAAATTCTTCTTGGGAGTACTCACCAATATCATTTCTAATTGGTAGCCTACTTTTTGAAACTTCAAGTACTTGTATGCCATTTAATATGCCGACTTCATGAAAAAGCCATATTCAGAAAACAGCTTGAGTGTTAATGCTCACTGAAGTGTGCTTTCCCAGTGTGAAAACCCACACACACACTCACTGTTTTTTATGAATTTTTTTTTCTGTTGTATCTCTGAGGCAACATATTTATGATGTGTTACAGTAAGGTCTTACAAGAGGAGGAAACCAGTCTCCCGAACCAAGGTACACAGCTTTTACAGTCTATTGACAAGCCTGCTACAGATTAAAAAATGTATTACTGAAGGGCATAATAAATTGCACCTGAAATTACATTTATCCTTACTGTTCCTTAGGGACAATACTAATTAGATTGGAGGATTATCAGTGTGTGTCATTCAATTCAAGGACATATTAGAGCCAGTGCTGCTTCTGGCATTTATTACAATACATCTATTGCTTTCAATTACTGAAAAAAATTATAAGTAAAATCTTGTTGGCATCTATGTAAAATATGGCATGCATTTTTGTTTGTTTTAGGGGAAACTTTTTTTTTTTTTCTTAAATACAGCATTAATATAAAACATGTGGAATTTTGTCAATACCTACAAATACATTTTTGGTATAGTGTATTCAAATTTTGATAAAGGTTCAGAATTATATATGCTAAACATTTCAGAAGCCACGAAGTGATATTCCCAGGAGGGATTTTAATTTACCCTGGATTCCTTTTGGATAGTTTGTCAATAAAAATGTATTATTAAAACTGTATTTTCGGACACCAGATCAGTTAGTGTTATAAAAAAAAAAAACGAGTCACCGGTAATCGATATTAGAAATCTCAGTTGTTGACTGAGATTATACTGGCATTCATTTAAGCTTTTGACTGCCTCCAAAATCTGACCCCATGCTTTCAAATTCACTGACAAAGTTGTTCACGAGATTCCTGCAAACTAGTAGTACAAGTCTAATCTTTGTTCTTTGTTCCCACTCCAGTCCAACCACTTCTCTTTTGCTTGTTTTTGTCTGTTAACCAGGTCTGGTGTTCTGTCCTGTGCCAATTTATTTTTTTTTATACAGGAGTTTAACCCATTGAGACTTAGATCTCATTTTCAAGGGCATCCTGTCAACAAACATATACAATAAAACAACACAATAGCATGTGTGGTACTGACATAATCATTTTAGGAGTCATAAGCGAAGGACATTTCACCCAAACATGTACGGATCCTTAAATCAGGATCAACACATTTACAAGAGACCCTAAACCATTTACAGAGATCATTTTTAAAACATTTCAAAGAGAGACTGTCAAATCTACTCCTTATATCATTGTTAAAAGAGTTAAAAGTTTTTGGGAGCCGTTAGGCAAAAGACATTTTTGAACAACCAGGTTGGCAGAATCACAGGAATGCAGATTATAATTGGTATCATACCTATTAACCAGAGCAGTTACATAACAAGGCACCAATCCTTTAAGAAACTTAAACACAAAACAGTACCAATGATAAAGCCTTCGGTCCATAAGTGAAAGCCAATTATTATAGATCCTATTAGATACGACTAAGTGGTTTGTTTGTGAAGTGAGTAATAGTTTTTCCGTTCTGTAGGTTTAAAAAAATTACAAGCACGGTATCAGTTTTATTTGATTTAATGGCAAAGCTTGGTTCAGTGGACTATGTTTTGTTTTGCTTTACTGGCTGTGATTACTTGTTAGCAACAGGATACAGTATATATTTTAAAAAGTAGTTTTTTGTACTGAACAATGGCTGAATATATAAACTACTTGTGTCAGTAAAACAGAAAACAGTCTGTTAAATGAGTGGTAACCAATATTGTAATTGTTTTATTAATATTACTGGTTCACTTTTTATATGGAACCTTTTGGATCAGCACTTGATTTTTTATGTTAATCCAAAACTGTACATCAACTACTGGTACATTTGCTGCAGTTCAGAACCAAAAGACCTTCAAAAGAAGAAAAGGGGGACTGTGGCAAAGTGGTTAAGAGTGGCAAAGTGGTCAGGAGTGCTGCAGTGATTAATAAACAGACAGACAATGATAATCCAGGTGCAATAGTGTTTTATTTGTATATTCCAAAGTCTGATAACAAAAACACAGTAAATACTAATGAGAATACAGCGGCGTTATTGCTCCGTTTTAAATTATGGTTTGGTCCCTTAATAATAGTCCCGATCTTAAACACCCACACGTAACACAAAACACAAACACAAGTCCACAGTGAGTGCTGTAGTGCTCGTGGTGTAAATACATTTATTCGTGAACAGTGGTGCAGTGATGACCGGGTAAGTGCTGGCCTTTGGCGACATCTCCGGATTGTGTTAGCCGTCCTAATAACAACAAACAAACAATTTTTTACACATGACAAACAAACAAAATACTCACGATAACAATACAGGGTTTCCTTCCGGTTCAGCATTAACCATTCAAAGGAACAGATCACTTCGCTACGTCCCCTTTTGTACCGTCAATCATGACCCCTTTGTTAACGAGTGCAACCGCTCCTCCAATCCGCGGCTGCCACATCGTTTCCCTTCCGGGTTGATGATTTAGTGTACCGTAGCTCCGCCCCCTTTCTAGATGGCCATCCGGTCCAGGGTACTCTGTTCCCTTTACACTGCGCCCTCACGGGTCGGGAGGGAGATTTATCACCAAGAATCATTCTGTCTGTCACAGGGACACATGATAATAAGAGGTCATAGTGCAAACAAGAGGTAAAACGTGGATTTTAAAGCTTTGACTAGCACTCCTTTAACCCAGTATGTCACCTGAAGCCACTTTCAGCTGCACACTCTACAGTATGTGGCAAAATAGTTTCAAGGGGTTCAACGTTGACATCCAAGTTTGTCACAAATCCTACAGGGATGTAACATTATAAGATGAACAACATGGTGGTATTTGTGAATGTGGATTGTCTCTGTCACAAATTGACTGACGCAACTGCATGCTGGAGTCCAGTTGGCTACTGTTTATTGTGTATACAAAATTTGCATCCCATAAATTATCCTGTCAAGAAACGGAACTTTTCTAATCAAACTTGTCTCTATTGCTGGTATTGGTCATTTTTTCCACCCATTTTTTTTCTTAGTTGTATAATTGTGCAGAAACAGAATATAAGGTTAGAGTCTGTGGTGTGTAGTGACAGCATGTTGCTTTTGATGAGCTCTGGCTGCCAGCGATGATGGATGATGTACAACTGGTTTTAAAATCTCAATTCAGTCCAGTAGAGCGCTTTATAAATTCCATTACAGCCACTGATCTCATTTGATCTTGACTTGAACATGACTTACAAGCTCCATTCCCCTGTTGATGATTGACAGCCCACAGGAGGTCCTGGTTATTTATGAAGGCCAATACAATTTGGGAAAGCTATCTAAACCTACCAATTCTGCACACATGCACAGAAGCACAATAAAGCATATGGGCCACTGGTAGCTAGGGCGATTTTAATGTAACAAGAAATTTAGAGCAATTGATGACCATTCTACAGTGAAAATGACATCAGGGAAATTGTGAGGTTTACCCAAGGTCATCACTTTTAAGACAGTTCTTGAGGACAGTCATTTTTTAATTTCCGAGAAAAGAAAGCACCTGCCAACTGAGCTATCAAAGTCACAGAAAATCATGTTTAAGGGGTGAAAACTTTTAAACTACCATCACTGAATACTAGATCCCCAGTCTTAAACAGCTGCAGATATCTCCCTTTCTACAATGTGCCTAGAGTTAGGGACCCGTTTGTGCCATAAACAGAATGGACTTACCTAATGCTTCTCCATTGTTTTATCCCAGGGTAGATCGGACACCCTGAAACTCCATCTCCCTGGGTCCTTTTCTTCCCCTGGCCAGCAGCACAGGGTGGGGCTTCATCTGCTCCAATCACTGCACTACTTGGCTTTTCAGCCCCCGATGCCCCGCCCACCTCCGGTGGCCTCATGGTGAGGAGTAAACGGGACATAGCATAGGCAAGGTCAGATATGACTTAAAATCTTTCAAATGGTTACAGTGGCAATGTTATTTTATAGTGAGGTGATGTAATGACCATGTACATATAAAGTAGTATATAGCAGCATGACATCCATCAGTCTACCTTGTTTATTGATCAATCTATGTGAGTGAGTGGACCAGTGTCTAAATCACTGAATTAGTTAGCTGCAGTGTTTTGTTTTCTGCTGTGATTGTTGTTGTGCATTTTTGGAATAAAATCTGAAGCAGTTGGTGAACCATTTTCATAAACCAGCAAATCCAAATGATCAATGACATGGGACAAACATGTTTAAATCAGCATAGTATTCATACAGAGGAGTTTATTTTGACATCATCGTGTACAATTTGTAAAGCACATTTTCTAGCTGTTGATTAGTTGCCATAGTGGTTATCAAGAAGTGTACATTGTTCTTCTCAAACCAGCTGCAAACAGTTCTGTCACAATGAGTAGTTAATGCCTTGACTCCAGGGTAAGGTGTAACTTTAATTGGTAAGCGTGATATACTCAGATATGCACAGGCTTTAAAGACCCTTCAAAGGAACAGTATTTCAAGTCCATGCATGTTCTGTACCGCTGGCTTAGTAACAGGTGCAGTTCTTCATGAAGCTGTCTCTGTACTCTAACTGTCATCAGTATTTAGCAACGTAGAGGCTGATTTGCAGGCCACATTATATTTTTCCACTCAGTTCGTTCAATGATCAATGAATTGATGTCGAGCTTTCCTGATCCGGGGGGTGGGGGGTCACCAGGTTTGTGTAGGAACACAATTCAAAATATCCATTCTGGAGAATTCCTATGCATAATTATGGTCAATACAGTTTGTGCTCTACCTACAGTCAGTATTTGAGTTACTGTTCACATTGACACATTTCAGAGTGTTTAAGGGGCTAAACATATCAAAATCATCAAAGCTATCAGTCTCAAGAAAGTGAAGTCAAAAGTAAGCAAACACTTTTTATGTTCTGCCAACTGCTCTTTACTACTGATACATGATCTCTTATCTGTAGTGATTTATTTGATCTATTACTTTGTATGCAGGTAAACGTTTGTAATGTGTTTTGTTTTTAACTAAGATATTGCAGTGTTGGTTGAATAGATTCTACTTAGCCTGTACTTTTCCTGATGCAGGCCAAGCACAATCTAAACTGAAAAAGTGTTGGAAAATAGGTCCATGCTTAACACCACCATACTTATATTTCCCTACATCATTCAATTGAAGATCTACCGACACCAGAGAGACCTAATACAGGTTGTACAATTCCTGTACAAGCTCAAGTAGGTTCAAAGCACACTTTGCAACAGCCAGCCAGCGCCTGATAATTTTGGTAATGATAGTTCTAATAACCAGAACTGGGTGCAGGACAAGTCCCTTTGCCACAACTTTGACTAGGTTTTCCCAGACGAGGTCACAATATGTAATACAGGTGTGTTTTTGTAAATGGAGTCACACGTTGAAAGATGCAAGTTGAGGTAGACTTTAATATTATGCAAATTATTGGTATCAGAGAGATATTCTCAATAAAATGTATTGACTTCATATTCAGAAAGAATAACAAACTCCAAGTACAGAGTAAAAGCAGAATGAGATCTTGGTAAAGCATAGGTAGGCATAGTAAATCACAGAAATGTATTATAAAAACCATGGTTTACTAAGGTAATGCATTGTTTCTTACTAAACATTGTAGCATGGGAATTACAGTGTGCATATGTACTATACTAATTTAGCAAAAAGGGTGATGGCAATTACAATTCTAACAATCCTTTCCCTTTTGTTCTTGTAGCCCAGTCTAGGTGGAGTAATGTACTTGGGGCACCCCACTCCCTTTGCCTCCCCTCTGCAGAGATACTACGCCAACGCCTCGTACAACATCAAGCTGTCTAGCCAGGCACCTCTCTCACCTAGCCGTCTACCTTCTAGCAGAAAAACCTGCTGAACTGTACCTAGTTCTGGAGAAAGCGAAAATGCCATTGATTTATAAGTTTATGTTAATGTGTTGTCATTAAGCTGGTTAAAAAAAAAAACTACTGCTTTGTAGTTTTCCATATACTTAATGAAAAATGACAAAAATAAAATAAATGTGACATTTCGAAATCAAACATGAAATACTGTACTACTATTATGGCTTCCGGTAGACTTTTCCAGTATCATTTTGTAGTTTCTTTAATTACATGATGTTAAATAAAATATCTCAATTATGTTCTTCAGATCAGCTACATCATTGTGAAGTACCGTCACCTTTTGAGCACTTTAACTGCAAAATGATATAATTAAGGGTAAAAATGACATTTTCTTCTTAACACTTGAGTTCTGTTTTATGTCCATGTCTTTGTTATGAAAGCTGCAGGTATCGCATGTTTCTAATGTTTAATTCATTTTTCTTATTTATCTAAATCCAATTATATGTTACGCTACACTAAAGAAATGACTGCTCCCTTATCTCTATTGTTTAATGCATTGTGTTGCATATTTCAATGTGTTCTCTTCAATTAAAAGTAGAAAAAAAAATAGACGCAAACAACACAACAGGACCTGAGTGGCCTTGGTTTGGTTCTAGTTTTTTTAATTGTTAATTTAATACCTTTTTTTGCAGCTTTGATAATTACATTGTTTTGTTTTAATGGAAGTTTTTAATGTTTTTTTTTTTTTTTTCTTCTTAACGGTCTAATTGAATCTCTGGACAATGTTTACAAAGTCATGAGCAAAGACCTGTTGTTTCTTTGTGTGTGTGTTTAAATAAAGTTTGGTATTAATGAAATTTCTAGATTCTTGTTATCACTGTTTCAGCACTCATGGATTTGTTGAGGCATTCTATGAACAAGCAAAGTGCTATTTCTGTAATGAGGGCAGTGTGGAAATGACAACTGGGGTGATGCACCAGTTATTTGAAACAGTAATACATGATGATGATCATTGTATATGATGCACAATTAATTTTGTGCTGTATTAAACATGCTGTTTCAGGATGGGTGCTTTGGTCCCCTTCTTTGCATTAGATTTTGTCTGTAACAGTGTTACATTATTACATTTTTTAGATGTATATATTCATCCTTTAATGCATAGTGTGCAATCAATACTGGTACATTTTAGTGTTTATTATTGAAGACAATGTATTTGATAGGAATTTCCCAGTCATTAATCTTTGGCCGCTAGACAGTCCAATAGGCTAGAGGTCACAAAACTGAAACACACTGCAATCATATCTTACTTGAAGTACCCATGTTCTTCTCATACAAGTGATAAATGGATAAGAATGTTTAACTGTAAGCTCAGTGTAACAGAGGTTAAAATGTAAAACTCTACTTTTAAATCCGGACCATTTGAGTCTTGTACTTTGTTATTTTTTTAAAAGAAAGAATCTTGGATTCTACCACTAATTATGATATGTAAACCTTACATTATTTTGCGATATTTCTATATATTGTTTTTATATGAACGAAACAAAAAAAACGGACTTCTTGGTGGTTGTTTGAATAAAATAGGTAAAAGTGCAAAGGTCCGGTATGCAATGAATCAAGTTATTCTGGCCTTGATTGTTTCAAGTAAGGTTGTGTTTTTGATTCGCTCTGTATGTATTTTGTGTTTATTTAATATTATTTAACATAAATGTCATGATTTTTGATAAATACGTGTATTTAGATGAATATATGCATGATTTTACACAATATATATATATATATATATATATATATATATATATATATATATATATATATATATATATAGTGTAAAAGTATGTAAAGATTTGTACTTGTATTAATATATTTTGATTTAAACTGAGTAGCATGTGTGATAGACTAGCTTTTTTTTACACAGGTTTTATTAAGAGCTTTGAATGTAAGTATTAGAACCATGAAGAGATATGTTGCATAATGATATTCTACGGATTTTCCTTGGTACCTACATGCCTTATATATCGCAGCTATATATAGAATAAATAATCCTGAATAAATAATTGATTGGGACTCCAGATTGGTTTATTTTAAAAACATTGGACAACATTTTCTGTGCACAACTACTGCCATCCAGAGGTCATCTTGAGAAATGGTTCTTACCAGGAAATAAAACCAAACCAAACCTTTTTTTTTTTTTTACTATTTCTGCGTGTCCACAGATTTTGTATAGCTTTATTCTGTGGTACAAAGCAGAGCTCACCAGTTCTGTACAGCCCATAAAAAAAAGAGTCACACATGTGGCTAAAAATTAGCAGAGATGTTGTCGCCTGTCAAAATGAGATCTTCCTGTGTGCAGTATATAGTCCCCCCTCAGAATCCCCATACTATGACGACGAAATGTTTTGCAGTCTCCAGTCAGAGATTTGCCAACTCCAGGCCCAGGGACATGTGCTGATATGTGGAGATCTGAAGGCCAGGACAGGCACGCAGCCTGACTTTACCAGCACACATGGAGACAACCACATATTTGGTCAAAATTCCTTATACTCTACACCCATCAGCTCCCACAGAAACAGTTATGACCAGGAGATAAATAAAAATGGGAGACAATTACTGCAGCTCTTTTCAAGGCCTGGGCCTGTACATTGTTAATGGTAGGATCAGAGGGGACTCTGGGAAGATACACCTACAACTCAGCTCTTGGCAACAGTGTAGTAGGTTACACCATTACTGACCTAGACCCCTCCTGCATTCACTGTCAGGCCTCAATCCCCTCTGTCAGATCACAGACAAACCACTGCGTTTCTTAAAAGAACAGAGCAAAACAGCAACACGCAGACACAGCCCAGCAAGCTGTACAACCTCAATAACTCCTACAGATGGGCTTCAAAAAGTGCAGAATTCCAGAACGCAACCGGAAACCCAGAAATCCAATCATTAATAGACACCTTTCTGGTCACCCCATACCCACACAGTAAAAAAGGAGTAAATCTGGCTGTACACAATCTGAATAATATATTTAAACAGACAGCTTTAAAATCTAATTTAAAAATAATTAGGAACACTAAAAAGAAAAAAAATTGATTCAATTGGTTTGATGAAGATTGTAAGAATATAAGGAAACAACTGTGACAATTATCAAATCAAAAACACTGACAACCAGATAACCAAGATTTCCGCCTGACATAATTACAAACACACACAGAAAACAAACAACCACATCAATAAACAACTGACAGAAATCGAGGAGTCCATTAACTCAAACTGATTCTGGGAAGATTGGAACAAACTGAATAAATCAAAACCTGAAGAATTGGCTATTCAAAATGGAAACATATGGAACGAGCATTTTGAAAAACTGTAAAACAATACCACAAAGTGAACAAATATTAGACCAAAACAATACCTATGAAAAGCTAAAACAAATGGAACTGTCAATTAAAGACAATCAGAACCCCCTGGACTTCCCAATTACTGAGCAGGAACTAAAGGAGAAACTGCAGGCCCTCCAGACTAGGAAAGCCAACGGGCCAGACAGCATCTCCAATGAGATGCTGAAACACAGCAGCCCGAAGCTGCAGGGGACTCTGCTCAAACTCTTTAATATAATACTAAAGGTGGGCTATTTCCCTGACATCTGGAATCAAGGACTAATTACCCCCATTTATAAAAATGGAGACAAATTTGACCCTAATAACTACCGAGGCATCTGTGTGAGCAGTAATCTAGGAAATGCATTCTGCAGTATCATTAATGCCTGGACACTAGCCTTCCTTACCGAACATAGTGTCTTGAGTAAGAGTCAGATTGGATTCCTTCCAAAACACAGCACTTCTGACCATATTTACACCCCACACACCCTAATAGACAAACATGTAAACCAAAATAAAAGGACAATATTTGCTTGCCTTATAGATTTCAAAAAAGCTTTTGATTCAATCTGGCATGAAGGGTTATTTTACAAACTTATCCAAAGTGGTGTAGATGACACTGAAATTAAATTCCTGCTCTACGCAGATGACCTGGTCCCGCTGTCCCCCACAGAGCCGGCACTGCTAGAACAGTACCGTCAGACCTGGGCCCTGGCAGTAAACATGAACAAGAAACATGAAAAAACCCAGATCTCAGGGAAATAAGTAACACTTTACTGTTGGCGAAAACACTTTAGAACACTGCACAAACTACACCTATCTAGCTCTGAAAAATCCACGCATCAAGGCGTTTTAACCTGGCAGTGAATGCACTGAAAGAAAAAGCAGACAGGGCTTTTTATGCTATTAAGAGAAAACTTCATATAAAGCTCCCAATTAAAATGTGGCTCAAAAAAGTGTCATCCAACCCATTGCCCTGTATGGCAGTGAAGTGTGGAGTCCGCACACAGAGCAGGATTATACAAAATGGGACAAACACCCAATAGAAGCCCTGCATAAGGAGTTCTGCAAAAGTATCCTGTAAATACAAAGAAAAACTCCAAACAATGCATGCAGAGTTGAATTAGGCCAATACTCACTGTTGATTAATACACAAAAAAGAGCAATTAAATTTTGGCTTCATCTAAAAGACAGCAACCCAAACTCTTACCACCATAAAGCCCTGCAATGCTAAGAGCAGAGCCCAGTGCAGAGTAGAGACCCCTCAGCCAGCTGGTCCTGAAGCTCAGCTTTAGGACAGCACTACTCCAACACACACAATCAGAGTCAACCAAATTATAGCACAACACAAACAAGAATACCTCACCCACTGGGACACACACATGAAAACACAAATTGGAATGCTATCGCGCCCTAAAAAGACACTACACCCTGGCTGAATACCTGGCCAAGTTGAAAAACAGTAAACAGAGACAGACCTTAACAAAGTACAAGCTCAGTGAACACAGCCTGGCCATCGAGAAGGGCCGACACAGGCAGACATGGCTGCCTAAAGAGGACAGGCTGTGTGATCACTGTCAGCTCAATCAGGTTGAGACAGAGATACACTTTTTACTGCAGTGCACAAAATATAATAAAATAAGGGAAGCCTTCTTCCCGAACATAAAACATCTCTGCACAGAATTCCCAGAACTGCCAGAACCAGAAAAACTCCCCATCCTCCTCGGAGATCAGACAAGCTGTACAGAAGTGGCAGCCCAGTACACATACGCCTGTCACAGCCTGAGGGACAGAGCGTGAACACTAAGGCCCCTCACACAGGAAGGTAGGAGAAAATAATATAAATTACTGTTATCATCATTATTATTGTTGTGGTTTGTTTATATATATATATACTGTTATTTTTGTTTTACTTGCTTTTTGTTATAATATTTAATTAATTTAATTAAACATGTTTTAAATGTTAATGATTAATGTAAAAGATGAAAACTGCTTTGGTAATACTATGTATTAGTCATGCCAATAAAGCACTTTGAGAGAGAGAGAGAGAGAGAGAGAGAGAGAGAGAGAGAGAGAGAGAGAGAGAGAGAGAGAGAGAGAGAGAGAGAGAATGTGTGCATGCATTTCTAATTGTCAATCCCTGAATTAACAGTTTGTGAGAAATCCTTTGTATATTCTAGTTTTCGTTCATCTGTTGAGAAGTGATAATTAAGGTATAAATATACAAATGCTATTTATATGAATATGAAACTGTATATTATATTAACCAGGGGGACCTTGTAGGTTGAGCATTGTGAAATATGTGTGTGTGTGTTGAAAAACTATAAAAGCAGTAAACAGTACATCACTATAGTTAGAACAAACACACATAGCAAAAACAAGTACATTATTTGTTTAACTATAACATTGTTTTGGGAGCCCTAATAGCTGTAGGCAGTTGAATTCAAGAATTGCACAGCTTCATTCAAAAAATGACTGCAGTAATATTATGGGGACAACAGGTCTTATCATGACAGCAAAAAAAAAACGAATGGTAAATGGAAAGGTATGCTGACCATAAAACAAACAAACAAACAAACAAAAACAGTTCAGGAACATAAAGAGCCAAGTTGAAGGGATTTGAACCATCAATGTTACCCATTACTCTACAGTGTATAGCCTTTTGTGCTGGTCTCTAGAACTTGTTACGTTAGCCACCAAGGGGTGCATAATATTTATTTTGAAGGTAAATTTTGACCACTTGTTTAAGGACAACCAGACTGAAAGAAATGTGTTATTTAGCTCAGATAAATCCCTATTTAATTTATTACATGTGTCAGGTGAAGAAAAAGTTGAAAACGTATATTTTTTGAAAATGTTTTCATAGAAACAACAATTATACCATTTTAACAACTGGAATGATGGCAATAACCTAGATTTCTCTTAACAATTCTTACCTCATGAAAGTAATAAAAAAAAATGTTGCTTGTATGTATTTACATCCTATACCATCAGCAATGCCTTAAAGAGTAGGTGTGAGAAGCTGACATTTTGTAAAAACAAACTTTGATATTCTTTATGTTCTTACTGAATTGGCATGATACTGTATGCAAAACAAAGGTACTTGATGTGCAGGGCAGCATTACATATCTGGTTGCAGAAAGTTCCACAGAGCAGCATCAATCTGTGTTTATATGGTGTAGTTGAGAAAGTGATATCAATCTTCATCAGCCAGCAACAGTTGGGACAGAGGCAGAGCACCTTATTCTGGAAAATAGGTGAGTAACTGAAGTCATAAACGATCCTCCATGAACCCTTCATTGCGATGAAACCAGGAGTGCGTTCAACAGGCAAAGCACTCCAGAGCGTTACGTAGGGCTTTCTATTGACCGACCTGCATGCCGAGAGCGCTTTGTAACATTAGGTAACATTCTGACGAGCTTACTCGATGGGCGCTTCAAAATGGCGGAGGTGCAATACCAGTGCGGCGACTGTAGTGTAATTTCCCCACATATTGGACTTTTTGACCAACATATCTGTGTGCATTCTTTTTCGTAAATAAAAAATATATATGATAGTTTATTTAAATTAACAGAGTAATTATTTGACAATGTTTCCTTTAAAACAAAGTGCAGGTGTGGTCATTTTATCTGACCCTATTATGCTAGATGAAACCACTTGATGTCCCAAGATTGACTCTGCAGTATATAAGGCCTAGAACAGTAATCTTTGGTTGGCCTTATAGTTCCATGTTTACTGGGAAATTTCAGTTTTAGAGGTAGTGGGCTAGTATTTTAAGGATGTTATCTTCAAAGTTATCTTCATTAGTGGCAGTTTGGAATTTGATTTATATATATATATATATATATATATATATATATATATATATATATATATATATATATATATATATATATATATATAGTTAAGTAACATTAAGTATAGAGGTGCATAGTCTAACCAGACTGTTAGACTTTAACAATAACAAATGTGAGGCACTGTTGAAATGCAAGCCTTTAATTCATTTTGATTCTATGGTCTTAAACAGAAAAGTGTCTCTAAAGCCAGTTGAACATACTGTTTCCCTTGATAAAAATACAGACATGATAGAGGGTGCCCCATTCACAATGCTTCATCCAATTAGTTAATGAAAGATTGTTTTTTTTGTTTGTTATTTTTAACAACAGCACAGATTAGCAAACCTTATTTAACTGATTAAAAACAGTACTGAAATTACTCATGAGTTAACACTTTGCAAAAGGGTTTCAGGATTACATACAATTTACTAAGCTTGACAATGACATGATTTCACCTCAAAGACACTGCTAAGATTAAATGTCTTTGAGTTTAAGGTCCATATTTGGATGCAAAGCAAATTAACATTTGGAGTTGCATTTAATTTTGCCGTAAACACCTTGATAAAATAATACTAAGTAGTTTTTGATGCAGTTCTTAATACAACTGGATTTAATTTATCAACATGGTCTATTATGGACCTCTTTGCATTATATTGTTTTATCTATGCAAGCTTTCAGCTTACATATTGTTTTTATATGTATTATTGTATGAGCATGCAATAACTTTCTATAGCATCATTTGTGTGTGCACACTGCTGGGGTTTTTTTTGTAGTTTTTTTTGTTGTTTTAGGCACCCTAGTTGTTTAGTGATATTGATAAGAAGGACAATAAATTACCCTTGGGAGTAACACTAGAGGGATTAATACAGATTTAAAGTACTAAGTAAAATTAGGTAGACCAAGATTAGTGCTAATTAGGGTGTGTGAAACCAGCCAAGCTTTTTTAAAAGAAACATGCCTAAGTACAAGCTTGGGTAAACCAGACAAGTAATTGGCAGATGGGATTTGTAAATTACCGGTAACATGGAAGAATTGGCACTCATTCATTCATTGAAAAAAGTGTGTTGTGCTGTAGGTTACATTAGACTTGGTTTAAACTCATGTAACACCAGCACATATATTCCAGTATATATTTTTCTACATATTGGTCACTAATGTATTATATTTAAGGTTCTCTGGATTATGCTTGCTCAGTTCAAATTTCTCTATAAAAAATAATATTTGGCTTGCTTGGACTTAACTGTTCTACCAGAAACCATTCTTCCTTTGGGTGAACTAATTTTGTTTGAGGTTTCAATTAATATAGCATGAGGTTCTGTTGAGGGACATCAACCCAAGTACCATTTGAGTGACATACCAAGATGAAACTGAATTCAGTGTTCCACGGACATCTTGTTCCAAAGCCTTTCTTGCGTAAATTATTTAAATGATACACATCTGTTCCTCTCCTCTCTGATAGTAATGCTAATGTATTGTGATAGTGCTAATGTCAAAATCACAGAAGCATCAATTCTTGTTTAATTGAGTTTTGTTTAATTGAGTTCTCAAGCATATGTTAAAATGTACACATTTAAATTTGAGTTTGTGAGGTTTTGATTTGGAAAAGCAGCCTGGTGGGGGGGTTGGCATGCGTTTCAACTTTTGAAAATGTTAAACTTTTAGGAATGCAGAAAAAAATGATTGGCGTAGTGGTGTATTGTTAAGAAAATAAAACATTATGTTAAAAATGTCCTTCAGGAACCACTGATATATACACAACCCTTTCACTGTTGACATTGACTACTTTAAACTCCAAGTACAGCAAAAATAAATGTCAAACTAAATTGCATTTCCCTTCTGCATTCTCTAAAGAATGTTGTCCCTGTGTATACTAGCCAGTTTTAGAACAGATATAGTTTTCACTTTTCTTTTTTTCTTTTTTTTTTGGCCACTACAGTTTTGAACTATATACTTTATAGAGCTTCACTGTTATTTGCTTCCCATATGATTGTTCTGCTGACCTGTTCATTTATATGTTGAGAGAGCACTGGGGGCCTGCAGTAACAGCGGATGAACATTGAGAAGATGCTCCTCTATGATCTTGTACCTTAAGACATATTTCAACAGTTATGCAAATGTGTAAGAAATGATTAGACCTTAAGCTAATTAAGTGTGTTTTAAATAGATTTTATTTTAAATTTACTATAAACCACATCTTTTCTTTCCTTTTTGTACAATACCTACAATAGTTTCCTTTTATAACTGAAAGGTGATCTAAAAGGTAATGTATAGCTTAAATGTATTTGAAATTCCTTGCTGTAAATTCCTGCTTTGCAAATTGGGAACTAATGTCAGTCAGTAAGTCAGGGCAAAAATATCAACACAACAACCAGCATAACTGATGCTTAAAACTTATGACATCACAGTATAACACAGTGGAAGGTTCTAACACAAACCCAGCATGGAATATACAGTAGATGATTGTTCCAGTAAATATACTGCACTGACATAATCTCTCAACCCAGGAAGAACACTACAATAGGAAGGGATGAGTGTCAAACTTAACAAAACGTATTTGATGCTGCCTTTGAATGGAAAGACATTGTAGCACGTATTGTGTTGCGTTCACTCAACACAGTTTGTCAGTCTTGTTATTAGGTTTATTATAATATTTTATAAATAAAAAATACATTTTCCCAAGTGGGAAATAAAGTGGACTCAAGCTAGTTAAGGCAGATTTCATGCCCGGACAAGTTACATTCCTATTAGTCAATATTATTTATTTAATTTGATTGTTGTATGTGACTGTGACTGACCAGACAAATGCAATTAAAAAAACAACAAAAAAAACAACAACAGCAGTGCAATAAACACAACGTTCGTGGAGAGACTGCGCTTTGGCAATATTGTTATTATATTGCTACACACTATCACACAGGTTCCAGCAACAAACACGCCACAAGCAGGAATCTTGGGTTACAATAAAGGTGCTCTGTCACGCTGAAACGTCATCATACCTTGTGCAATCTAGTGTAACTGACAGGGAAGCGCCAATCAGGCACTTGCTCGTCAGTGACGTCGGGTTAAACATATTCCCAGTATTTATAGAGCCTATTTAAGGCCGTGTGTTGCTCCTGAGCTGTTTAGATAGATTGAAGTCTTGTAAAGGTCGTGGTGTTGTGTTATACGTGAATTAAGCATTGTAAGGTTTTAATGAATTCTTAATAATCTTGGTACTCCAGGTAGACACATAACTAGTTTGAACACCATATTATGTGTATTAATTTACATGGTAATTTTTACTAAGGAGTTAACTCAAGCAGTGACGAAGGCAGGGTATATAGAGGTTTAGACCCCAGTATTAGTTATTCGTTTTTTTTATTTCTTACTGCCACAGACATATCGTTTGAATAGATCAACAACCAAATACATATAATTTGATGGTCTATTTTTAGTTTGCATTCCTCAATTAGGTAGGTAGTCGCTAGTGACGCCCACTACTCGTTTGTGCTACAGCAAAGCATCGCAGTGCTCGTTCTCTCAGAGGCTTAAGTTATAAGCATAGCCTCATTTGTTTATTTATTTTTTAAACACTTCCAGGTCCTAAATTACGCTAGGGCTTTCTGAGACACATTTTCGAAAATACACTGACGAGGAAGCGGGGGGGAAATCAAACAAAACTGGATTTCCCCAGATTTTTTCTACTTTGCTTTCTGGGTAAGTGTTTCAAATTAGCTTTCCGATATGCAGTATCCGCCCAGTTTTTTTTTTTTTTTGAGGGCCGTACATCAGCCTTGCAGTAATCCGGCCGAGCAAGGATCAAAAAAGTTTCATTGATAACAGAACCTGCAAATTACTGCATTGTAATATACAACAAACCCGGACTATAATGCGTTTTAGAAGGGCAGCTGTATTCTAAGGATGTGGATGTATTTACGGAAAGAATTGCTGTAGCAACTTAAACGGGCTTGTTTTTGACAGTTTGGACGTGGAATCCCTAAGCAAAAGGTAAAACAAAATAAAACCAAAAAAAGAGGTAGCACTTATTATTTTATTTATTTAATTTGAATGCGCACACACTGTGACTGCAAGAACTATGCTTACTTTACTAGCCTGATTATATTGCAATTGAAATATGTTTAATAATATGTTTCGCGTGTATGTACTACGATCGAGTTATAAAAAAAAAAAATACACAACGCCCATGGAGTTTGTTTCTCGGTAGCTCCGCAATGCAGATCTATGCGGTGTGTATGTGAGACTGTGCTACTAGATCTTTAAAACAATACAGCTGGTATTTAAAACGCTGGGCGCTTTGAATGGAATGGCTGGTTTTCCAATCAAAATGTATTTTCTTATTGTCATTTTACTGTGAACCCCTAATGGGATATGAGTAGAAGGATCCTAAATTGGCCTACTATCTATGTGGAGCTTTTACTTTACTAGTATATTTGACACTCAAATGCCATTATTTTGCAAATCAGGTAGTAGTATTTTTTATAAGTCATTAAACTTGTTGGGGCGAATGCATTTATATAAACTAAGAGCATTAAAACTTGCCTTGTTTAATTTCCTGGGACCAATGCATTACAGGCTACCATTCTGAAAATAGGAGAGGATATTGCCTGAAATGCCCCAGACAAAAAAACAAAAAAAAACCCTAGGTTTAAAAAAACAAAAAAATCTGGTTGGAAGAATCGGTGATTTATCGAAAGTTAGTTACAGCCACTTGCCACGATGTTTCCATGTTGTGACTTTTTTGTCATGTTTATGATACATTGTACACACTAGATGACGTTATGTTAAATGTCCTTGATACTATAGGAGGAACATACTGAGGTTAATAGTCTACAGCGATGGTCAAACCAGTATAGAATTAGCGAATGAAACCGGCTGAAAAATGTTACTTTAAGATAATTACATACTGCTTTGTAGTTTTCCATATATAGTACTTAACAAAAACTGACACGTGACGTTTCAAAATCTAACATGAAATATTGTACTTTTATTGCTTCCGGTACACTTTTGCGATATCATTTTGTAGTTTATTTCATTACGTGACGATTTATAAAATATCAATTATGTCTATATAGTGTTGCGTATTTCGTTCTTTTTTTTTATTTGTCTCAATTGTAAAATTCTAGGTGATGCAAAACGTTTAGCCATAAGTGTAGATTTGCTAGTATTTTGTTCTAGTTGAAACGGTAGATTTTATTTGTGTCCAACTACATATATATATATATATATATATATATATATATATATATATATATATATATATATTCTAAGACAGCATTATGTCAGTTTTAAAATTGTTTGAATAACCAGTAACACAGTGGTTTTGTTGGGCAGAATTATATTTTCAGTGATCAACACTAGCTGAAAATGTTTTTTGTGTTTTTTTGTTTTTTTTTGGTAAGTGACCCCCACCAGTTAATTCAATGTCTCATGTTTAATTGGTGTTTTGTTAAGATTACATTTAGGGTAATTATTATTATTATTATTATTATTATTATTATTATTATTATTATTATTTAGGAGAAGGTGGTTCTATAAAACAGAACACTTCCATAATGCCAGTTGGGTGTAGGCTGGGAGCATTTGCAGATAGGACACAGATTGAAAGTCTTCTCTAGAATGATAGTAATTTAGGTATGCAACTTTTATATATTGCAGGTTTATGTCAGGGACTAGATCCTTACGTTTTGTTTTTCTAACCAACCCCTGGATACACAAACATGATTTTAATACCTTGATTGCACAAGGCTATTTTTCATATAAATCAGAGACTTCAATCTACAGTGTTTTTTTTTCTTTTTTCTTAATTGTTAAGAATGCTTTGTCTTTTATAGTTGAATTGTTAGTCATGGTCTTTCAAGTATGTGGAGCAAGCGGCTGTATTTTAGTAGTTGGGTGCTAAGGTTCTCTGGACCTCATTCAAACAGTGAGGCACAGTCTACTGATTTTACAGTATTGCGTTGATAGTGAAGGGAATGACGCCCCAGTGGGGAGAATGGAATGAATATGTGGAATGCAAAACAAGAAGGTAACTTTTTAAAAAAAGTCCCCCATTCAAGCACCACAGTATTAAATTGATTAAAACTTTACATGCTTTTTTTTTTTTTTTATTACATATGTATCTAAATACATTAACCCATTGTATAGCTCTGTAATCAGGGAAAGTTATTTTTATATTATGCCTTATAACCAGTTCTACAGTATAAAGGGACAACTTATAACCAATTGGCATTGTATTTACTATCCTAATTTATACTGTATGTGTAATTGTTACTGTGGCATTATTTTGTAGTTCCATAATAGATGAACTAGTGTTTATACCATTTTATTTTTGTGTTATAATATGCTAATGAAATTAGGTTACACATTATTTAAACACTATAGTGTAACCAAATAACTCCCCACTAGGGATGCATATCCCATACGTGTATGTTGCACAGTTCTTCTACTGTGTTTAGAAAGCATCTGATGTGACATGGCTGACTGAATCCGAGGATATGAGGAGGTGTCTGTCTATGTAGCTACATATGTCACCGTTTCGTTTTGGTTAAGCTAGTTTTGATTTCCTGTTGTGCCTTTTTCATATTTTATCCTTTTAAGCTGTCCGCTTCTTTCTAGCTGTATTTAATTTTTAGGACAAACTGTTTTTTCGAATGATGTACATCTAGTCTGTGCTATATTATATTCTTTTGTGCTTGTAAATTCCTAGAATGTCACTGATGATTAAATGAAAAAGTAAAATGTTCATGTCCTGTGTGTAGCCGAGCCATCTTGGTTTCGATACTGTACTGTAAACAACCACCTACAAAGACACATTTGCTTGTGTACTGTGTGTGTGTACAACTGTTAAAAAAATAAAAAAATAAGTAAAATACTGGTTCCAGAGGTGTACTAGCTATGTACGAATAGGTATTGGGGGATTGCATCTTTTAAATGCAAGAAAATGTAAGAGTAAGCTTTGGTAAGCATGTTGTGATAATATTGCTTCTTACTCCTTATGATGAACTCCACACACTGAGTGAATTCCCAGTCTCCATGTCGCTTGGGTCAGTAGAAAAGCCATTCTCTTTCCCAGAGATCCTTTTCTCTTTATAGGGCACACATAAAATCTGACTTGCTAGAATTTTTCTTTGCTGATATTATGAAAGACTGATGAAAATAAGGTAGATTGTATATTTCATTTTTACATTTTGCAAAAAAAAGAAAAAAAAGTAGCTCAAAAAGGGTTACGGACCTCAAGTTGGAGGTATAGTTGTATATGTATATAAACTAGCAATAAAACAGAATACAACACTTTCAGTGCATATCCTCCTAACAGGCTCAAACACTGGGAAATGTTCAAAGCCATCACACCTCATCTTAGTGGTAGTTCTAGCACACCCAGGGGCCTGTCTTATGATTGTTGACATGTCAGACGCACCGATTCAAAGGGCAAAGGCTCCTTCTCCCCCAGTTCCGCGTTTTGAAAAATCATTTCATCAACTAAAATGTCAAGTAAAAGACAAAGGTAGCTCCACAGAGCGTTGGAGCTCCACCTGGTCTCCTCCAAGGAAGATAATGAATAAATCCACTTATTCCCGTAGCAGCAGGGAGAGAGATGCAGCAGCCATTACCGAGACCCCTACCGAGGCTACCCAGCCGATAACTCCACAAGAATTCTTGTACCCGGTAACAAAGGATATTTTTTTTCAGTGGCTGCAAGAATTTGAAAGCTCAAGACAACCTGTACCTCTACAAGAGGTAACACCGGTGGCTGACACAGCCGCAGCAGCTTGGAGTGCACAAGACCAATACTACTGTGCTGACACACGCAGTATGGGAGAGGATGATGTCATAGACTCCGCCCCTGATGATGACGGGTCAGTAACTGGAGGTGGTGTTTTAATGGTATACACTAATGCAGAGGCGGTTTTGAGAATGATATGCTCCTCTCTCAATGCTAATACCCAGACTTTAGTTAAGGAGGATGATTTCCTGAGCATCTTAGATGCAAAGGATAAACAAGCGTTCAAGGTTTTCCCTTCCATGAGGCAGTCTGGAGGCCCGTTGAGGCTTTATGGAAAAAACCTGCACGTGCTGCATCATATCTACACAGAGTATATCAATTCTATAGAGTACCTACTGGACACAAAGTACATCTTTTTAAGCAGCCCAAAATAGATACCATAATGTCTACACCAACCACCAGTGCATCTTCCAAATCCTCTACCCCAGTGGGTGCAAACAGGAAAATTGATACCTTCTTGAAGAAGGACTACACTGCCTCCACTTGCAATATGTGCATCAACAGTTATCAAATCTGCACAGCGAAATGTCAACACAAATTATGGATCAAGGTGTCTGATGCCTTACAGACCCCTACTCCAGAGAACATCAAACTTGCCATGCAGCTTGCAGAAGAGGGAAAAAATACTGCAAAGATTCAGCTGCAGGCGGTATGTGATAGCATCGACAAGATGCTAGGTCTGTAGCTAGTGTTATCTCTACAAGACGAGTTCTTCACATGAAGACATCCTCTTTAACTCCTGACACACAATCCAAGATCATGGAGTTACCATTTCAAGGAGACTTACTATTTGGCACTGACCTCAAGGATTACCTAACAGAGATGAAGGCGGCAAGGCAAGCCATTAGATCCTGCTCAATAACAGGCAGAGGCATAGCCCCTAATGGGGTATTTTAATAGGTAAAGGTTTTTCAGGCCTCAACCAACACAAATCAACCCTTGGAGGACAGAGCAGGTTCCAAAGGGGACAAGGCTCCAGGCCATACGGATCCTTCAGTGGCTTTGCCAGAGGTAGAGGCAGGCCCTCTGCATCCTCCTGACATTTTCCTGGTCAGTAACCAGGGTCAGTCCACCCCTCACTTCTGCCAGTAGGGGCAAGAGTTTCATATTTCTTCATCTTCGCAGAGGCAGGGTCACTACTCCAGGTATTTCTTAATACTCAAAAAGAATGGGAAGTTAAGACTCATTTTAGACCTCGGAGGCCTGAACAAATACATCTTAACAGAAAAGTTAAAAATGGTATCTTTGGACACTGTCATAAAGGCATTTCAACCCGGAGACTGGATGGTCTCTATAGACCTCAGGGATCCCTATTTTCATTCTCCCATACACAACAATTTAAGGAAATACCTTTGGTTTGCCATCAGGACCTGGGCTTGTTAGTAAACAGGGAAAAATCCTCGCTCTCCCCCTAGCACAGTCTTTGGTGTTTTAGGGCCCATTTCAACACGATATAAGGGAAGGTGTATCTCACAGAGGAGAGAGTGACCACCATTCGACAGTTGGCGGGTCATTTCAACATGGGAGCCAGACTAACAGCACATTTTTTTCAACATTTTCTGGGGCACATGGCAGCAGCAGTTTCTCTGGTAAGAGACGCAAAATTACACGTGAGACGTGCACATGAGATGTACACATCATTGTCTCCTTCATGGAACCCAACTCTTCCAGCCGCATCAAGGTGTTTCTGGAAGCGGCAACAGAAGCAAGATGGTGGCAATCCTCACCTCGAGTAACAGGCGGGCTACAGCTGTCTCAACAACATCTGACACTCTGCCTGTGTACAGATGCCTCCCTACTAGGATGGGGAGCAAACCTAAAGGAAGCACAAGTACAGGGAACTTGGTCACCAAGATAAAGAAACCTCCACATAAACCATCTGGAGCTTTTAGCTATCTTCCTGGCACTGAAACACTTTGCACCAGTTTTAAGCAGAACCTAGTTCTTAAGTGCACAAGACCAATACTACGTGCACAGTATGGGAGAGGATGACTGTCAGTAACTGGATGGTATACACTAATGCAGACGGTTTTGAGAATGATACCAATGCTAATACCCAGACGCTGAGCATCTTAGATCAAAGGATAAACCATCCATGAGGCAGTCTGGAGGCCCGTTGAGGCTTTATGGAAAAAACCTGCACGTGCTGCATCATATCTTCCTGGCACTGAAACACTTTGCACCAGTTTTAAGACAGAAACGTGCTAGTTCTTACCAACAACACCACATCAGTAAAATACATAAATCACCAGGGAGGCACAAAGTCATGGGAACTGTGCCTCCTGGCCTTAAAGATCTGGAATTGGTGCAGGACACAGGACATCCACATACAGACGGCTTACCTACCTAGACATTTCAAGACATTTGCAATGCAACCACGTGGGCCTCCTCCGAGACCTTTACAAAACACTACAACTTAAATGTGTCTTCTTCTCAGCCAACTTTTGCTCACTCCATGTTATCTGTGGCTTCGGGCACTACTGTCTAACCTACCACCCCTTTTCTGTTTCCTATGGTAGGGTTCACTATGTGTGTGGAGTTCATCATGCGAGGTAAGAAGACGAAGATTACCTGTAATATGGTTTCTTTGTAGAATGATGAACTCCACACACCTATATCCCACCCTCCTGCCCCCTTTTCTTTTGTTTCACTTTGGGTAGTTGGTTTGGAAATTTGGATATAGATACTCCAGGAAGGGGAGACTTTATGGAGGAGGGACATTACTTGGTGCCAAGAAAGGATTATATAAAGGATCTCTGGGAAAGAGATCGGATTTTCTCCTGACCCAAGCAACATGGAGACTGGTAGTTCACTCTGTGTGTGGAGTTCATCATTCTATGAAGAAACCATATTACAGGTAATCTTTGTCTTCATAATAGCTGTGAGTGAGGTATTGTACTGTACAATGAAGAAATCCTCTTCAGGGGTTTACTGAAATGTTCTCTTTTTTTTTCATCCGAGCCAAGTGAACAAATTATTTCCTGGTGTGGTGCAGTGGGATATACATTGTTTACTGTAATACAGTATGTACTATCAGGTTACTCTTACACTTCAAGGTAGTTAAAGGTGATTGATTTCGGCAGCTCACATGATTGACTGTATTTTACTCAAGCAATAAAAACAACAACAAAAGGCTAATTTTACTAAAACAGTGTAAAGGAAAGTTTGGTTTACATGGAGGAGCTGTAACAACAGAATGCTCCTTCTGATATGCAGTCCGTTTGAGAGCAGCGCACACAGGAACTCTGGAATTTAGATGTTCCTGTGTTTTTAGAAGTTTATTGATGTCTGTGCAAAAGTGATTAAGATACCGGCTGTACTGCCTTTTTTTTACCCTGTGCTCTGGAATCTGTCTTCAGAACATTTCACAGGTAAAAATTAGAAACTGGAAAAAGAGTAAACATTCAAACACCCTGAGTAACCCTTTACTGTTACATACCTTTTATTTACCCTGTTTTTATATGTTCATGGCCTGAAAATATTAAATCACATGGCAAGTGCTTACGGTGGTATTGTTTAATATACTACCTAATTCACTTTATCAATTTAGTAAATATAAAGTAATGATACTGTACAGCATTGATTTTTTTTCATTCTTTCTAGTTTTAAAGGAGTTAAAATTTTGTGCGGTTTCAAATGAAATCCCTTTTGCTTAAGGCAATCTTTAAGGCTAAATTAATGTAGAGTCCTATTGCACGATCTGTTAATTTAATTAACATTTTGTTTATACCTATATGTCCTACATATATACATATACACATAAAGCAGCATTCTTTTTCCCCAGTGATTTACAATAGTCAAAAGATTTAAGATCATGTTTTTACACTATAGGAATTGGCTTGTTTCAGGCTTCACTTTGTATTGGAGTTTTCTGTATGTATCATGTAATTGTTGGTTTAAAACAGAAAGCAAATCCTTAACCTTACAGTTGGCCTATTTTTGATATGCTGTTTACAAATACAATTTTAGGGACTTTTATGGAGGTACTGTATTGGGTTTTCTATGTTCAAAATTGTCATGATTTGTCAAGAGCTCTTATAGACCACTGGAACAAGGTCATTTGCAAACAAAATGCACTTTTATTTTTAAAGAACTGCTTTTTAAAAGTCCATTAAACCTGGGATACTTAGTCCCCCATTATTTTCTATTAAAAGCATAGGCCATCGTTCTGCTGGAAGTGTGCCAACAATATGAAGAATTTGTGTGAACTAGGGTTGGAATGCGAGAAGGACAGCAATACTCATTCTCCACTTCCATGGACCCCTTTGTAATGATTTCTGTACATTCTTTCCTGCATTATGAGAATTACTGTTAGCAGACTTAACTGTGATCAACGAAATGTACCCCCCACCATTGTGGATGTGTATTTTATCCCTTAGTGGAAGACTGGCTCATTCTAGACAGTAGACAGATGAATAATTGGGTAGGCCTCCCACTTCTCAAGGGTGTAGGATAAAAACAGTGTGGTGAAAGAGCCACTCCTATGTTCCTGTACATAAAGGTAGTACTGTGAGGCAGATGTGGTCTTTTGAAAGTTAGCAAGCCGCTTTTCTTTATATAAGTGATTGATAATAATCAGGAAAGACTTTTTTATATATTTCAACTGTCGATTTAATGGAATTAATTAGTCCATTGTTGTGTAAAAGAACTATCTAAAACTTTGTTTAAGCAAGGGACTTGGAGGCATTGTGAATGAGTTGCCTTTTGTATAAAAGGGTGCAATATACAGTAGCCTACAATACTGAATTGTTAGTGAACTGGGTTCAGGCTATTTTCTGACAAATGACTTGCTTCTTGAACAAACTAGTTTAGAAGATATTTCTAAATATATTTGAAGATATTTTACAGTAAGTAATCCACACTAGAAATTGTGTTGGTCAACTTGCAGTTATTTTGGGTTCTGAGGCTTTTGGAGTAAGTTTTCGTAATCCAATATCTAAACATTCAAATAACACATTTACACTTTACAAGCTTCCAAACTACTTTCAGAAGAAATTAACCAATTACACATGTTAAATGCAGAATGAAAATGGCAGAAGATACATCAAAATAAAGAAATAACAAAGTTGTTCAGTATTTACTACTTTGCTTCTATATTATACAACTTTAATTGTTTGTGGTTAATTGGGGAGTGGTGGCTGCTTCTCTGTTCCAGGTTATTGTAAAGGGACAGGGTAAAAACAGACTCAAAAGTTGTAGCTTCTAGTGCCTGTTCAAGTAGAAACTCACACTAAACTAATCTTAATCATGTGATGTGATCATTGCTGTACTATTCCACTACTTTAGGGGCATTCCAGAATTGTGTTCATTGCAATTACATGCCTGTCATATAAACTTTAATGAGCTCATGCTGCCAAACCCATGCTTTGTATTATTGGCCTCCTGCCTTCTCCTTTTTATTAAATGTCTTGCTGAAAAGCAGGGCCTGTCCAAAGCGCTTTGTGCACACAGATGGAACCTGACCAGCATCAGATTGAGTCAGACTGATTTGCTTATTGACAGCCTGACAGCCTTATTGATGTCCCTGAATCAGACACAGAGCAGTGGGTGTTGGCACGCCGCACAGGCACACAGATTTATTAACAACACAAGCCTGACTCTAGGGTACCAACAATGGTAATCCTAGCGCTGGATTTAATAAAGAAAACAAAACAAAGCTAAAAATAAGTTTGCCACACAAATGGTGAACGCTAGTCCCACTAAAAGGAACTTTCAGCTCTAGGAGCCTACTACATTATGAAACCTCTCTATATACTTTTTGGGATCAATGAAACATTAACCTATTTCTAGCTACACAAAATATAAATCAAGAATTCTTGCATTTTACATCATGAATATCTTGCTGCCTGTAAAAATGGGTATTTAAACCGCAGCTGTAAAAACTTGCTGCTAGTTCTCTGACGGCAAACCACAGGATGTTTGTTGTATGGCAGAGAATTGAAGTGTGGTATAACCAAAAAATAAAAAAATAGGTTGGTTGGTGGTGGTCAAAAGCAGAGGACATCTATTAACTTCCCAGATGTGGATTAGTAGTCGGTAAATTCAAAATGAATTGTGATGTTGTGCATGATTCGTAAACCATGAACCGGGTATAAATAACTCATTTCATTGTACTTTTTTTTTTCCAAAGGCTAGAATAACCATTTTGTCCATTTGAGTATTTATATCTTCAAATGCACTGTTCAAAGCATCCGATTAAGATTCGCCAATTATGTTTTGTATTTTAGCCCGTCCCCAATTTGGCTATGCCCAATCGTTACGTTTCACTGAACTGTAAAGTCTCAGGACAAATCATGCCAACTTTTAATATTATATTATGGTTTATTCTAAAGGCTGGTATTGCGAATACCCTGGAAATACTGTCCATTCTAACACAACACTGGCATGGTCGATTGGTACGGGAGTAATAAGACACAGAATGCCTGAGTTTTAAATTTTACAGAAGGTCCTGATGTACTGTAACAAAATCAGAGGACCTCCTGAGAATTATCTGGGCTAAAAATAAATGGACGGTTCGCACGGGACAAAATTTCACTGATTTATCAGTAAACATTCTGTGGTGATTTTTAGTTCTGTGCAAATCAGGCTTCTGTTTCTTTTGTACATGGATATTTTATAGCTTGAGTTGAACCCCCACCATATCCTGATACTTCTTTAAATGTAATCATATTAAACCAGTAAACTTCCAGTGAAACCTGGTATAAATATGATCAAACTGCTATAAAATGGGAGTCCTTATTTCCCGTCCCTGAATCTGTGTGAACATCCTATATAAATGTATAGGGTTTCTATGAAGTCAGTTGGTACAATGCTGTCTCTGTGGAAGAATCATTCATAGCCAAGCTGAAGCACCGACTGCCGCTGTAAATGCTGCATTCTGCTACATTTTTTGTTGCCCAATGTCTGGTACACCCACCAGTCATATTTGATTGTGTTCTTCCATAGCAGTAAAGTGACTTCATTATAAACACCCTGACTTTTGAAATCCATTGACCTTAAACAGTGTACAGTAAAAGTTTGAAGTACAAGTCAAGCACTGATTGTTGTTTTAACCCCATTTACTGTTTTGGTAAGGACATCCATTTTGATCCTGTGTCACACGGCGGAGGGGGGGGTGAAATTATGCATGATCATGTCGCCTTTGCGCTCTCTGATGTGGAAAGCATTAAAGACATGTAATAATTACCTACGTTTATTGCTTCTCAGTGCGTGAAACTGTGGAGTCCAGAGAAGCTGATTGGATTGAAGTTGCTGTTCCCTGTCCTGCATTTTTCTTTTTTTAAAGTCGTCTTGTTTTCTGTGTCTTGCAGGTGAAAATGACAGAATATAAGCTTGTGGTGGTTGGAGCTGGAGGCGTTGGGAAGAGTGCCCTGACAATACAGCTTATTCAGAACCATTTTGTGGATGAATATGACCCTACAATAGAGGTACATGTTTTCACCGTATCAGAACTGTATTGGCAGGAGAAATGACCAGTAAACCCTTTGTCTTTTAAACATGAATGGCTTACTGAAACATGTGTTGACCAAAGACTGATTAAAACAATGTTCATAATATGACAGATAAATTAACATACTCTGTATTGTACTGCCATGTTTACATGTTACACTATATATATATACAATATGTGTGTGTGTGTGTGTAGTATATATATATATATATATATATATATATATATATATATATATATATATATATATATATATACACACACCGTGAAAAAGTATTTGCCCCCTGTCTGATTTACTGCATTTTTGCACATTTTTCACATTGTATTTGGTCAGATTTGTGGGTTGTAGTAGTATATAGAGTCTGAGAGAAAAAATGACACCAAAGTTTGGTGCTTCTTTCATTTGTTTGGTGTGCAAGGTAATCAAACATGCAATCTTCAGGTGTGAAAAGTTATTGTCCCCCCCTAGTTAACTCAACCCAATTAAAGGGATAATTAGGGTCAGCTGTTTGAGTACTTTGGTTAACAACCAGGCCTGATTTTGGGCCAGCCCTGCCCAATATAAATTTGACTAACTTTGGCCCTTACCATCAGAGTAAAGTTGTCAGCACACAGGTTCTAGAGGCACATCATGCCACGAACAAAAGAAATTCCTGAAGACCTCCGGAAAAAAGTTGTTGATGCCTATCAGTCTGGAAAGGTTTACAAAGCCATTTCTAAGGCTCTGGGGCTCCACTGAACCACAGTCAGAGCAATATTGTCCAAATGGAGAAAGTTTGGGACAGTAGTGAATCTTCCCAGGAGTGGCCGTCTTGCCAAAATCTCTCTAAGAGCAAGGCGTAAAATCGTCCAAGAAGTCACAAAGAACCCTAGAACAACATCCAGGGATCTGCAGGCCTCTCTCGCCTCGGCTAAGGTCAGTGTTCATGACTCCACCATCAGAAAGACACTGGGCAAAAAAGAGATTCATGGCAGAGTAGCAAGGCGGAAACCATTGCTCACTAAGAAGAACATGAATGCTCGTCTCAAGTTTGCCAAAAAGCACCTGGATGATCCTCAAGAGTTCTGGAGTCAAAAGTAGAACTTTTTGGCCGACATGGGCCCCGTTATGTCTGGTGAAAACCAAACACTGCATTCCACAGTAAGAACCTCATACCAAAGGTCAATCATGGTGGTTGTAGTGTCATGGTTTGGGGATGCTTTGCTACATCAGGACCTGGACGCCTTGCCATCATTGAAAGAACCATGAATTCTGCTCTGTATCAGAGAATTCTACAGGAGAATGTCAGGCCATCCGTCTGTGAGCTGAAACTGAAGCTGAAGCGCAGCTGGGTCATGCAGCAAGACAATGATCCGAAACAATGATCTACATCAGAATGGTTGAAGAAGAAGAAGTTTAAAGTTTTGGAATGGCCTAGTCAAGGTCCAGACCTAAACCCCATTGAGATGTTGTGGCAGGACCTGAAACGAGCAGTTCATGCTCTAAAACCCACAAATGTCACAGAGTTGAAGCAGTTCTGCATGGAGGAGTGGGCCAGAATTCCTCCACGGCACTGTGAGAGACTAATCAATAACTACAGGAAGCATTTGGTTGCAGTTATTGCTGCTAAAGGTGGCGTAACCAGTTATTGAGTCTAATGGGCGATTACTTTTTCACATGGGGGCATTGGGTGTTCCATAACTTTCTTTAATAAATAAATGAAATATGTATCAAATTTTTGTGTTATTTGTTCACTCAGCGTCCCTTTTATCTAATGTTAGGTTTTGGTTGAAGATCTGATAACATTCAGTGTCAAAAAAATGCAGAAATCAGACAGGGGCAAATACTTTTTCACGGCACTGTATATATTACTTTAATGTTGTGGCCTTTTTACTGTGTTTTTTTTTTTTTTTTTTTTTTTGAGTGAGGTTCCTGCAACCACTGTAAGGTTTTCCCAATAATACAAAGTAACATGGTTGAATTGATCAAAATATTCAGATTTAAATCTCTCAATTAAGCCACCACTTCTTTGTTTTTGGGCAAAGCTGAGCAACGCGGCCAAAATAATAGTTTTGTTTTTATTCAATGAAGTCCCTTTGAATAATAACAATGGTGTGAATGACCATTTATAGGGGTACTAATTATGTAAAATTAATAAGTGCTAACTGGCGCACTTTTTTCCTTTTTGTTTTATATATTGACTGAAATACGGCTTTGTTTAGCTAAATCCTGCGTTGGATCATTGCAATGCTTTCATCTCCCTCGTAGGACTCGTACAGAAAACAAGTAGTAATTGATGGGGAGACGTGTCTGTTGGACATTCTCGACACCGCAGGTCAAGAGGAGTACAGTGCAATGAGAGACCAGTATATGAGAACAGGGGAGGGCTTTCTCTGTGTCTTTGCCATTAATAATACTAAATCATTTGAAGATATACACCACTATAGGTAAGTATAAAGAAAGGGAATTTTGGATATACAGCATGGCAAATGCATGAACATTACTGCCACTGGGTTAATGATGCCACGCGGTGACAAAACCTGAAATCTTCAGCTGTCAGAAGTCATGGTATTGACTTGAAAGCTGCAGTGTCACACTTCCATGTTCAATTTTACACTAAGCACTGTTCATTATATTTTTATTACAACAATTCAGAAAACAAATGTCCAGCACTGTTGTGAGAGAATCATATTTACAGTCTTCAATTAACACTGTAGTTCAGTATTTTTAGCTTATTGATGGCATTACAAAAACAATTTTAAAAGTAAAGAGTTTAGTAATAGTCCAGCAATGTCAAGCCTATTTACAGTACGCCACAAATTAAGTTGATTGTTTTACTGGCATTAACCTGGATAAAATATGATGACTCGTTGCTCTACACAGGTTCAGTGCTGTGTATCACCCGGTTGTAATTTAAATATGTAAATGCATAATTAATCCTCCCAATTGTTTCTTTGCTAATTCTGCCTTCATGTTGTTTGCTAAGTTTGATACTATGATTTCATTAAACGGTCATGGTTTAATATTGCTAATTATAGCTTCATTAAAACAATAATGAAATACGCAATGAATTTCGCTTCCTTCTGGAAAGCTCTGTCTTGAGTGCAGTACCTTAGATCTAAGTTTTTCAGCATGGAAGAATGCAGGGCTTTGCAATAGGTTGCCATCTTTTTTTGCTTTCTTCTCTACCTGTTTATGACTGACTGTGATCTTTAATGGTATTGACTCAATCAAATGACACAAAACTTGCAGAATAGGATCCCACCATCCTGATACAGACAGTTAGAACATGTTTTAGCTCTGTCTTTTACTGAAACATTGCATTTTTTTTCTTTGTTGGTGCAGCCACCATGTTGAGTTTGAGCAGAGAAGCGTGAGAAGTCACATTATGAATGAACAACTTGGCTGGGAGTAGTGCAAAAAAATATATAATAAAAACAGAAAAAAAACCTAGAAACCTGGAGTTGCGAGGAGAAAAAGGCAACAATGCAAAATTCCATTTCCAAAATGCCTAATTTCGTTTACAATGCCTAATTCTACGATCGCAGAAAATCAGTAGCCCTAAAATAGATCTTTGTTTTCATTCCACATAGAACACAAGAACATCTATAATGCTGATATTTTAAACAGTCTATGTATGGTTTACAGCAGTGAGGAATCTCCCTGTAGTTCATCAGCTGCCTATTTTTTTTTTTTTTTTTTTTTACATAATCCCAAGAAAACACTGATCAATGCAGTCCAGGGTTATTCCCTTGTGCTGTGCAATGCTCCAATAAAATCCAGCTGTGGCTTATCCTGGTGGGGTTGAGATTGATCAAATTGTCCCAGCGACGGTCACATGTTGTTATTGTTATTATTAGTTTAATTTTTAGACCTGTATCAAAGTTTGCACTGCATACCAGTGCCTGTCTGTTTAAAAGCCATAACTGCTACTTATTTTGAGCAACTGTAGGCTGAAAGTTCCAGAAAGGAAGGCCTTTTTGTTTTGATGGCAATTGTATGGGTGAGAAGAGAAGCAATATTTGAATATCATCCAGCATGTACACAAATGGTTGTGTATACCCAATGCAAGCCAATAGAGCTGAACCTGATGGCTAACTTTGGTTTGTGGTGTCATTTGTATCATAATGGCATTTAAGGACAGTATTCAAATCCTAACCAGTGAAGGCCTGAAACTTGACACACTCATCTTTTCTCACTCATTTTTTTTAAACTAAATGATTTAAGATTTTTTTTTTTCTCTCATAAAAATGTCATGGCCTGAATAGCAGACAGATTTGAAATCTGTTTAATTCCTGTAAGTTATGCATTTCGCACTTATTTCGGTCAAGTACTGTATTGTAGTTTGGTGCGTCTTTAGAACTGTTCATGCTGTTTGTTTCAGGTCATTACAGGACCTTAACTCAATTATTAGTATAGAATTTAACAGCATACCAGCTGAGGATGTTGTAACAGCTGAAAATGTGCACATGTAGGCATACACCACAATGACAAAATGCACAGAAAAGGCAGATAATGAAAGATACAGATATAGAATAAGTGCATTACTTTTCTGACTTTACTTTTTCAGGAGACCCTATAATGATGTAACAATAATCGGAGCATCCCGGTGTCAGCTCTAGACTTGATTAGAGCCTCATACTTCATCCAATGTTTTTTTTTTTTTTCTCTACAGGGAGCAGATAAAACGAGTGAAAGACTCTGAAGATGTCCCTATGGTCTTGGTAGGCAACAAATGTGATCTTCCATCCCGAACGGTGGATACGAAGCAAGCTCAGGACTTAGCTAGAAGTTATGGAATTCCTTTCATAGAGACATCAGCAAAGACAAGACAGGTAGGGGAAAGCACAATTCACTGTCCTCGGAATGGTCATAAATGTTACTCAGCATCTGTGATGCTGTGATTTGAATGATTTATAACCTGGAATTGATCTCATCATATGTTTGGCAGTGAACAGGCTGTTTACTGTTGACGTCGGGCTGCAATGACATTCATTTCATCTGAAAAAAGATTTAGTAGTAGCCTTATCAGTGTTATACTCTTAAGGTTATGTTCTTTTATGTTCAGTTTTTTAAATAACATACAAGCAGTCTTATAATACAAATATATAACTTTTAGCATACATATATACATCTAAACCCATAACTTTAGTGATAATTATTACATAATAGGAATAGTATGATAACAAATGCTACAACATGTTTTAGCTGACAGTAATGTATAGCATGTATTTCTTTTTGTAATTCATTTATTAATGGGCCCCACATTAAGGAAGTAATTTAATTGCCTGTATCTGTCTGGTAGAGCCTCTCCAGCTGTAATACAAGTATGGATATTCTGCGATTGAAATGAATGCCTTGGGTTATTTTGTGTGTTTTTAAGTTTGATAATTGAAAATTCATTCATTCATTCATTCATTCTTCCCATTCTGGTTCTGTGCAAAATGATGTCTTGTTTTTAATCAAGGGCTAGAAGTGCTGTGCTCCAATTAATTCTATAGCAGGGTAATTTCTTAACTTTTCAAATTAGATATGGTGCAACATATAAGCTAATGGGGAGAGTGATTCTTCATTAGCAGATTTGCATATGAATTTAATTCACTGATCACTTCATTGCAAAATTAATCAGAAAATTACCCTGCTAATTTTTTTCTATGCAGAGCAAAACAATCATGGCTGCTGGTGAAAGACGCTTAAAAGCCAAGCAATCCAAATTAATGAGATGGCAAACAAGAGCCTGTTTCTTCACACAGAGCTATATTTAAATATCCGTAGCTGCCCAATAAATCCTACTGGTGTGCAAAATCATTAATAAGATATTGTCACACACGTATACTGATTGGCAATGATCCATATTAACATTTATATGTAGGCATAGGGAAAAAAATAAATAAATAAATAAAAAATATATATGGGTGCTGTAACTGTCAGTAGCGATATGTATGTATTGCATTTCTCAATCAATATGGCACAAACAGCATATCAATTCTCTTCTAATTAAGAGAACTGCAATGTTTTTTTAACAGCCTAAAAATAACTTAATAGGACGTGCCAGGAAACTGCCAGCTATACAGTTTAGTCTTAACACTAATTTTTTTTCAGGATACTAATCATACCATTTGCACTAAACTCGAGTTTAGACTGGCATGCCGTGCACAGCACATTACTGCTATTCAAATAGGGAAGCTGAGTAGCCAGATTCATACAACTTTTCTGCTCTGTGTTGCTAGTTATTTCCAACCCTGTTTCAGTATTATTGGGCATGATCTGTGGTGGTGGCAGTTTCTCTCTCTCTCTGCATTGCTAAAATCACAACTCCTGATTTATGGTGCTTGGGACACTGACACTTGTGATTTATGTTGTAGCTGGGTTCAAATTAAAGGCACACCCACAAATCTGTTGAAATTATTTGCAACACTGGTAAAATAGTTACAATCCAAGGCTTGAAATATCTGGATACTCTACTTTGTTAATCATAATTTGTTCTGATGATGAAAGAGTATCCACTGCAGGTTTATATATATATATATATATATATATATATATATATATATATATATATATATATATATATATATAGATATATAGATATATATATATATATATATATATATATATATATATATACACATATACATACACACACACACAGTCTAACTTCATTATACCGAACCCCTCTGGGACCTGGAGAAATGTTCATTATATCAGGCTGTTCACTATAATAGGGTTTGGCAAGTATCAGAATAATGAAGAAACGCTCAAATTGAATTGAACAGCTTCATACAGTATACAGTAGTTATTTCAAGACAATTTCACATTGATCAACATTTAAACTGTATATCTAAAAGAACAGTTAAGAAATAAAAAATAAAAAAGTACACTTGCATGCTGAATACAGTAATTACATGCCCTTTCTCCTGAAAATCATATCCAGCGTAGATTGCTTCATATTTTTCATGCTTTTCTCAATGCACTACAATAGATTCTATGAATCAACCTTATCTTCGAATTAGCCAACCAAGGTCTTTGTTTTCACTGAGAGAATAACACATTCACACTGGAGAAAGTTCACTACCGAGATTGTTTTATCCAGGTAGATTTTGTAAAAGTGATCATTCTAATAGGGCTAATTTCCATTGGAAAAAAAACCAGTTCTTGCTACTTGGATCGTTAAAGTGGGTTCATTATAAGAAGGGTTCGTTATAGTAAAGTTAGACTGTGTGTGTCTATATATATGGCTAAAATTGTACTTTTAAATTCAATTAATAATGAATACATTAAACAGCCTCCCCTAATGGATCAAAATAAATTGCAAATAGTCTTTCAAATAGTATTTTCATTTTCTGCATTTAAAAAAACAAAACAAAACAAAAACCCCTCTTAAACACACATTTATAACATGCATCCAGATTAAGGCTGGGAGACTGCTGTGTTGGTGCTGGGAATGGGGACCTCAATGCACTGTCAGTCTATAGTGCCCCCGTGGTTTGTGGAGTATTCAGGGAGTTGTGTTTTGCACTGCAGAGAGTGGAGGATGCCTTTTATACTCTGGTACGGGAGATCCGACAGTACCGGTTGAAAAAGCTCAGCAAAGAAGAAAAGACCCCTCGCTGTGTGAAGCTTAAAAAATGTGTTGTAATGTAAAGGGGTAAGTTTCTCAAGGTGGGATTTGATGGAGGTTGAGAAGCTAAACCAGACACCCAGCATGACCATTAAGAAATTAAGATAGTGGTTCAATTGGTTCAATTAAATTGGGGTATGGTTAGAACAAATACCAGGTCTAGAATGGCCTGAGCTAGAGGTCTATTCTTGAGAAGCATAGCTTTCAAGCTATTCCTTGTTTTTATTCACACCAGGGTAGACACGCAGTCATTCGTGCACAGTCTGGTTAAATAGCTTGTGTGTTACTTGACATACTAGGCTACTTCAGAAATTACCTAGGTTGGGAATCGCTGTGTGTGCTAGAGATTAGCAGGAACATCCCAACTTGAAACCATGAGATTTCCTTCCTACAGCAGAGTTTTTTAGTTTTTTTTCATTCCTGTGAAAATGACTGGGCTAAAGTTGTCTTGGCTGCCCTTTGTGACATTTGACATTGTGGCCAAAAGTTTTTCATCACCTAGAATTTTAAGATTGAGATATTTTAATAAAAAAACAACAAAAAACCTATGAACATTATTTTGTTTTATTTAACGTCATGTAATCAAAGAAACTACAAAATGATATCGCGAAAGCCACAATAGTAGTACAGTATTTCATGTTCTATTTCGAAATGTCACATTTTTAAATGTGTCCGTTTTTTGTTAAGTATATGAAAAACTACAAAGCGATATGTCATTTGATATGTTAACGTAACATTATTCGGCAGGTTTCATTCGATTTTATGAAGCAAAATTAGTTAATTATATAGGGTGATGCAAAACTGTTGGCCATAGCTGTAAAGCTGAGGGTCTCTTGCTAAAGCTGTGCAACAGGACAGTGTGACTATTTGATATTTATTTATTTTTACAAATGTTTCAAATGAAATAAATGTCATTGGTAATGTACCTGTCTACATAAACACAGTAACTGCTAAGCCCCATAAATACCAAGTATCTACAAATTATTTGCAAGCAAAAAAATCTCCATTCTATTTATAATCGCAACATCTGAATAATCGTAATGTGCAGATCTAGCAAGGTCTTTATGCCAAAATTGTACTTGCACTTGAAGTAAACACCTAATTTTGTGTGTGTGTGTGTAAAAAATACACCTCTTTCTTTATTGTCTCTAGGGTGTGGATGATGCCTTTTACACATTAGTCCGAGAAATTCGAAAGCACAAAGAGAAGATGAGCAAAGATGGCAAAAAGAAGAAAAAGAAGTCAAAGACAAAGTGTATAATCATGTGAATAGATGTTTCCCTTTTAAACAAGAACAATCAACCTTCTTTAGATGTACTGAACTGAAAGTAATATTTTTGTTTTTGTACATTACACTAAATTATTAGACTTGGTTTTATTAGCACATCTACTTAATCTGGTTTTATGAATCATTAGCTATTGATGGTTTGCTTGTGTTTTCCCTTTTTTTTTTAGAAAACAAAATAAGCTTTACTTTCCACTCTTTCTAAGTGTAAGTATTACTTAAGTCTTGGCCCTTCAGCTAGCTGATCAGTCTCTGTTGGGGCTTTTGGTGCATGTACTTTTGCTAAACCTTTTCATTTTCCTTAAGTGTATATTTTATTGGTGTGTCAATAGTAGTAATCCCTTTCTATTTTACTTTTTATTTTTAAAAAGGAGCTTTCTGTATGTTTGTATACTGTGCTGCTTGTTGAGGTTGCCACAATAAGGGTCTGTTTTGATCAAGTCTTACTTTACAGGACATACAATTGTTATAGATTTTGGTATACATATAGAAAAGTAAAACAGGTTTAAAAAAAAAAAAAAAAATCTGATATTTCAACTTGTAAGCTCAAATACTGATAAACTACATTATAGTTCATCAAATGTGCAGTTCTATTGGTGGATATTCTAACATGCGTATGGATGGGACTGAAGGTAATGCAAGTAAATTCAGATGTAATTGTAGGCAATTTTAGTGACAAGGTTTAATAAAAGGGAGCACCATACTATACGCAGTATACTAAACTGATGGGGTTCCGAGTGGCGCATCCAGTAAAGGTGCTCCACGTGGAGTGCAGGATGCGCTCTAAAGTCTGGACGTCGCGAGTTCGAGTCCAGGCTATTCCACAGCCGACCGTGGATGGGAGCTCCCAGGGGACGGCGCACAATTGGCCGAGTGTCGCCAGGGGGGAGGGAGGTCCTAGGTCGGCCAGGGTGTCATCGGCTCACCGCGCACCATTGACCCCTGTAGTCTGGCCAGGCAGCTGCGGGCTTGCCTGTAAGCTGCCCGAGAGCTGCGTTGTCCTCCGACGCTGTAGCTCTTGGGTGGCTGCATGGTGAGTCCGCAGTGTGAAAAAAAGCGGTCGGCTGACGGCACACGCTTCGGAGGACAGTGTGTGTTCGTCTTCGCCCTCCCGAGTCAGCGCTGGGGTGGTAGCGGTGAGCTGAGCTTAAAAAAGAATTGGCCATTCTAAATTGGGAGAAAATAATAAAAAATAATTGGCAACGACTAAATTTATTTTTAAAAAAAGTATACTAAACTGAATCTAAAATAGATGTGTTGTGTGCAAACACTTTGGATGGCAATAGTTTCAAGATTTTTGTTTGTTTGTTTGTTTGTTTTAATCCGGCTACTTGACCTTCATGATATCTTTTACTTGGGGTTATAACAATACAGAATTATCTTCACAAATGTTGTACACTTTAGCACTCTGATAATAACATTTGTGGACATAATTATGTAGTGCTATAGCCCCAAATAAAGATATCATGAAGGTTAAGTAACCAGCAGATTAAAAAAAAAAAAAAAAAATCTTGAAACTATTGCCATTTTTCATGGTTACACTGATATTGTGGAAAAGACTGCTCCTTACGTCCTTCTGCATGGCATTATCTCCTATAGTTTTCCAGCTTTGGTACTAATAACAGTTTGGGCTTTTCTGTAGGTGGTCCAAACAACACCTTTCATTTTACCTTTTTGTTTGTTTCTTTGGATGAAGGTTACCTACCCCTTTGGGGGGAACATTCAGTTTAGTGTATTGTATCATTTGGTGTTTTAAAAGGCACAGGTGAAAATACCACACACAACTCAAAATGGATTGGAATACACAGATTTCCAATGTAGTTACTTTACAATGGGGTGGAAAGACTTACCGTACAAAGCCAAAAAGCCTTGTGCACACTCGAATTCACAAACACGTTATATGGATATTACATGGATGTAAAACTGTCCAGAAACCAGGCTTTTATAAGGCTAAACCATACAAAATAAGGGTCTGGAGCTGTAACAGTATAATAAAATACAAACTGCCAGAATTCACAATATCTTGTATTTTTTTGTAATGGCTATATGTGAGTGGTGACTTCTGCTTAGATTTATTTCTTAAATGTAATGTGTTTTCCTGGAATGTTTTAACAACCTTTGTATAGTTGTAATACTGAAAGGTGCATATTTTGTACATTGTGCTTCTTTTTTGGTTTGTTTATATGAATGATGTTTAATCCGGTTTCAATCATTTTCTTTGTGCTGATCTGGAATGTTGGTCATAACGGATCAAATGAAATGAATGACCACTGTTTAATAAGTACTTTGTAATGTTTTTTATAGGAGTATGTTCTGTGTGGTGAGCTCAAATTAGTCACTATATTTTTGTCATGAATTTCACCACTCCTATTAATGTATAATAAAAAAGCAGGAATGGAGATTATTGTGCCTTTTATTTGTGGTCTAGTCATACGAAGATGTGACAAAAACATGAGCGATACCTGCCATACCACTGTTAAGAATAGTATTGATTCAGTCTGACAGGTCTGTGATCCAGGAGGTCAATTGCAGTGTACCAGATTTAATCCACTTGAGGAACCCAACATGGGGATTACATTAGTTTGACCTGCTTGCTTGGACTAATTTCAGTACCACTGCTAATCCTGATTGCATCTTACCAAAAGTGTTTTAGATCATTGGGTTCAACAGTTAAACTAGATAGCACCGATTGCAGCATACTAAACCAGACCCTTGTGGTCACAAGAAATCTACATTGTGATTTAAGGTAGTCCTGTGAAGTGACGATAGTCTGCTTGCTATGGTTTGTCCCTTTTTTTGTTTAATACGAGCTATACACATGGAAACTTTGTTATTTTATGTTTCTCCCGTCTGTGTTGCATCACCCCAAAATAATGTATATTTTTAATAAACTGAAGTGTTTTTAAGTTTTAATACCACCTTGCAGCCCTTATGAAAATTTACCATGGTCATTTTGCATAGTAGCATTACACTTTCAAATGCTTCTCCACTATTAATACTGTACGTTGTGTTTTCTATTAAGATTACTGTTCTACTTCCCATACCTTTTCGTACATTGTGCTTTACTTTGCTTTCATATATTACACTGCTATGTTATATTGATTTTTTTTTTTAAAATCAATAACTTATTTTTCATTCTTGTGTTTATCTTGATAGAGTGCGAGGGATGTTTATTTTGAAGAATATTAATATTTTCAGCTTTGTACCTTTTATAATAGTTAATCTATAGCAATAAAATGTGTTGAGTCTAGATATTAAGAATGCAACCAATGGTGAATTTTCTCTAAAATGTATCTTTTGCTTTCTTAGTATATTTTATTGTGGAAATTCCCCATGCAAATGATGCATATTAATTGTAGTTTGGATTTTTGATTTTTGCATATTAAAATACCACACAAATGTACTACAAATATTTAAATTTAAAGTACAAACACCACACTGCCTCTATCAAGCAGGCTGTATAAATTGCATGTACGCAGAGCACAATGTAGGGGTGTGAAGATTCCCCTGCACATGTGTACTGTTTTACAGGATATGCATTGTGTAGATCATTGGATTACACTTACAGGTACCTTTTTATATGACAGATAAAATGAGTTCACGTCCTGTCAATGTTAAGTGAATAATGGGGGAAAAAAATGACAAGATAATGTAAATCTGTATAAAAGAGGGGGAAATAATGTGTTTTAATTATATTTGCACTACAGCATGCAGAAAATGTGTCTTCAAATGTCTAACATTGTGGTTTATATTTTCTATACCTGACTTTGGATTAGTTCCCATGATCAGTCTAACTTGGTCCGCTTGATCAGATCAACTAACTAATTACCTGGATCTTGTGATTAGTGCGCTGCAATTGGTACCACTGGCATTCTGTTCAGTTCCCAAGGTTCTAAAGTTAGTCCGCTTGAAATGGACTGGTATGCGGCAATCGACCACAAGATGTTTAAACCAGAATTTTCCAATCCTGGTCCTGGGGACCCATTGTGTCTTCTGGTTTTCATTCCAAATTAGTTCTTAATTACTTAATTAAAACCCTAATTTAACTATTCAGTTAGCTTAATTAGACCGTTTTTTAATTGTTCTCAGCTCTTAGAAAGTTGCCAATTTCAAGTTACTTAAATTGTATAGTTGAAATCTCCAACTGTTTAAAAACTGAAAACAATTAAAAAAAGGTCCAATTAAGCTAATGAATAGTTAAATTAAGGGTTCAACTAAATAACTGAGAACTCATTTTGAATGAAAACCAGAAGACACAGAGGGTCCCCAGGACCAGAATTGGGAAACCCTGGTTTAAACTGTTCTGGAAGGATGCATGATCATTCCTCCGATTACTGCCTAGGATATTGTTGAATCTGCACTGAAGTGTGTTTGACACCATGGTGTCATTGCTTTTGAAATGGTGCCTTATGAAACTAAGAAAGGGACTAGGGATTATAAATAGGGAAATTGCCTAATCATGGAATTTCTTCACTTTCACATATTTAGTGCTTTTCATTTTTTTGGTAAATACACAATGTGTTAATAATTAATTTCTGAATTTGTTGTTGCCAATTTCCCAATTTTATAATCCTAGCCCTCTAAATTGTTTCGTATTGAAAATGTAAGCACCAGCAAACCAGGTTCGTGGTAGGTATTAAATGTTAAAAAGACTCCCGAGCACAATTACACAATATATAATTATAATAATAATAATAATAATTAGGCATAGAAATAATACATACAAAATACAAATAATGAGAGCTGGACTATAGTCAATTGTTCCTGCAAGGTCTGACTCACTGGCGTTTACCCCTCACATTTTCATTATTTCCGATAGAATAATCATTATGCATACATCAGCTACAGAAACTACCCCACACACACTTTTGAAACCAAATTCATGCCACTGTGTATGTTTAATGTTTATTCTTATCACTAATAAGTTTGGTTAAATTTGCTGTCTTACTTCTAATTACAACAGGGAGATGCAGTTTCTATATATCACAGAAAAAATGTCAGTTCTGACTATTGAAAACTAACTGTGCTACATATCACAGCTGTTTCTGTATTTTGGCTTGTGCCCTAACACAATCAATGCTAACCCCCTGTGAAGAATGCATATTTTCAGCATAATGCATGAAGGCGCCCATAACCTACAGTAAATATCAGCACGTGTCATGATTTACATTTCTAGACAACAAATTTTTGTGTAATAGTCATACAACTCTTAAAAATGTGGGGGTATAAATATGTAAATAAATAATGGACAGAAAATTGCTTTGATGACTTTGGTTATGTCTTTGCCGTCCACGCCAGGTCGCCCCTCTGGAAAAAGGTGATTTTAAAATCAGATGGTACTTCCTTAATAAATAGGTTACTATTTAAGATTTCCACTAAGATTAAACCATGATGATTCATACCAGTAATCAACCAAATAAAAATGCGGACTGTATGAAATCTGAAGTGTAAATGCACTGAAGAGTAATAGCTGACCACAGAAATGCAGAGTAAACAGCAGATATTCAAATATATATGTATTTATTTGTAAAATATGTCTAACAGGATTTCAAAAATAACTACACAACAAACGGATAGGGATGCCTTTTCAATTACCTGCTTCGTCCCAATAGCTCTATTGTTATGTGTATTGTTAATATTTGTAATGTCATTCCCAGTTACCAATGATACTCAAATATTACATAATTAAATGTACACGTGTCTTCAAATCAAACTGATTTGATGAACAGATAACAAATAATAATAACTTATGAATATCCAGCTCATACAGTGATCCTTTACTTTTTTTCTTCTTCTAAAAAGTCTCTCGTATCTCAGTTACACTGTATGCTTACAGTTTTGGTAAGTTTTACTAAATAAGCACAATCACCAAAATAAATGCTGGGTAACAAACCATTTCATTGCATATTACGAAGAATATATTTAAATAAAAAATAAAACAGAGAGACACGTTTATATTTAACAATGTCCAATTTGGGTAAAATTGATAACTTTGCGAACACAATAGCCGACACCCTAGGATCCTTCAAGAAGCTGCTTGATGAGATTCTGGGGTCAATAAGCTACTAACCACCAAACGAGCAACATGGGCTGAATGGCCTCCTCTCGTTTCCCCCATCTTGCCTGTGATATTTGACGTGCAAGTCTGAGTATCAAATAAATAGCAGCGAAACGTCGGGCGAAAAAAACGCAGCAAAAAAACACTGCCTTCTAATGCTGTGCCAAAAGTAGAATATCTGTACTGGGCTGTTATATCTGTGCATATGCCACACTATGGGTCTGTGCTCAGAAAATAGCATTTTTCATATTACGTACTGTCATATTCATAATTGGAAAATGTTGACGTTGGGAAAAGGTAAAATTTACTTCAAAAGTTTGATGTATTTTTTTTAACATAACTAAAAATCTGCTAAAGTTGACACGCCTGCAGCGACTGAAAAAAAATTCTCCCGAGCTCTTACATCACGTGACGGAAGTAAATGCGGAGTCGAGTATCTTGGTACCATAGATATTGAAGGATCGGTTGGTTGATCTTGCTTCAAAAATACCGGTCGTGACGTATTTTTACATTATCCAATCCCGGCTGAGCAGAAGCAACACACAGTCGAGAAGGTACGAAACTAAAAGTATGTGTTGCTTTAATAGTGAAACAATACATATTATTGTAAATTTTCAAATTTAACAGAGAATAGCTTTATTCACATGATATGGGGCGATCTATTAGTACTTGTAAAAAGAGATCTTTCCTGCATTTCAACTTTTGGTGCCGGTTCAGTAGTCTCTACTTACATTGATCATAGTTATGACTCCCGATTTGAAATATGTAATCGTTATCAAGCGTTAAAGAAATATTATTTTAAAATGTTTACTGTAGCTTATATGACAGTTAACAGCACCAGCCATTGATTGTGCCACATGATTTTATGTAAATGTAAGAAAAACAATAGATTTTGGCTAAGCTATTTGCAAAAGCATGTGTTTGTGTAGCGCGATGTCGCGGTGAACCAAGGCGGCATTCCCACCGGGTCTAGTTCGTTTCGTTTGAAACAATGTATCAATTTGTTTGCTGTTCACATATGCGAGCATAGTTTAGATGAGAGGTAAAGTTATTATTATTTTTTTGTTTGGTTCTTTTCCATTTTTTTTTCCGGACCGAGTTCGTTTGTGTTCATAATTCAGTTTGCAAGTTCACTGGGTTCGTTGATACACACCAGGGGTGGGCAAACTTCCTGACCCTGCGAGCCTCATACCAACATTTTCATATGGCCGAGAGCCTGTGTGCAGTAGTTATTTCTTGATGGCAGCAAAATACACAAGAACAAAGCATAGAACATTGCAGAGCCTTACACAGTATGTGCATTTTTTATTGTACTGTAGATCTACAGTTTATTAAACTAATCGGGATACTGATAATCGAGATTTCTGCTTAAATGAGACATAACTCTGGGAGACGATTCTTCCTAACGCTGTTTATGTCGTTTGGGAAGTCAATTCGTTTAATAGGGATACAGTATTTTCAAGTGATGAACGGAGATCGCTTATCAGAGCAAGACAGTCTCGCGTAGTGCAGTGAGTAGATGATTATACTGTGACTTGTGTATATTACGTAAACCACGCTGAACTCTTGAAGGAGCTGGAGGGAGTTTCCTGTGGTTTCTCACTAGGCTGCTGTGGCAAAGAAAGTCTCGCCTTGTGATAAGATGCGATTTCCTTATTTTTTATTTAATTTAGAAATAATAAAAAAAAAACAGTTATTCATTTTGTTTAGGAATACTAAAAAACAATAATTGAATCGTATTTTAAGTAATGTATTGTAACATTTATTCATAACCTTGTAAAGCCGGATACATTTTTCACAGTATACATTTGAGAAATAAGTGCCTGCGCAGTATTTGCATGTCTGCTTCCCCATGTTGGTAAATGACCATAGCCATCATTTCTCACATCTAGAGGCATGCTAGGAGTAGCCCTTGTGTGGGGTGGTGGTGCTTCTGAGGAGGCTGCTGGTCTGCCACAATTCTTTTTGCCTTTACCAGCAGTTGTCAGAGAGGCAGCAACAGAAGCCTGAAACCTTCACCGGGCCATGTGTTTCTTCTGGGGCTCTAATTTCTTTTGGTGTCTCCTATAGAGGTTCCATGCATTGATGTGTGCCACTGTGACATTGTGCCACCAAATGTCCATCTCCAAGACTTGAAGCTAAATTTATAGAGCCCGGCTACTTTTCTCTGTCTATACTTTACTTTTCTGTTTGCCCCGAGCTGATTTCTATAGAGGATTTGTTGTTGTATCCTCTAGTTCTGTGCAGGTCTGATCTACACTTTCATCAACCAAGTCTTCCTCATCACTACTTCTATCTGAGCATTCATCTGACACATTAGGCACAAGTTCTTCATCATCTTCATCTTCTCCTGACAGCTTGATGTCACTTGAATTTCCATCTAAAAGCTGACTGGGCACTTCCTGGACTTTTAACTTGTTTGGCATCTAAACATTACACACCAGAAATGGATTATTGTAAACCATAAAACCATTTTGATATTATGTTTCGTTATTTCCAAATATCTCCAGTTAAAATGTCAATATAACTTATTAGCATTGCATTTCAGCAGTTTGAAGTGCTTCAAATATATAAAAAATCAAAATACATTTTTAAAATTAATTTTATTAAATTAACAAAACATTACAAAACTTTAAAGACAATTAGAAATGGTTATAAAATACAGTACTATGATGATTTACTGATTTGAGACTTAATACCTGCAGTATGAAATTTGATACACACATTCTCAGCACGATATTATAAAACAAACTGTTCAATTTTCAATAATTATCAGCGAAAAACAGTTATTAATTATTGTTATTAATTGACTCAGTTTGTCAAAAGAAGCTCAGACAAATGGTGTTCAAAAATTAAGACCAACGATACAACTATATCATGTATCGCTATATTTTGTAAATATATTTAGGTTTTTCTTTTGTAATCCACAGATTTTACTGATTATATCGACTTAATAAAGTTCAGTTAGTTCTGTTGAAGGGGAAAAAAGGTTTTAAAAATATGTTTTGCCAAAGATGTCCCGTTTTGAGGATAGTTGTTGTTTCTTGAGGTGTTTTTTGTTTGGGTGCTTAAAAAACAAAACAAAAAAAAAAACCACGCACACACACAACCCTCTTGCGAGCTCAACGAGTAAGTAATTGAATGTATGATACAGCTGCATTTTGTTTTACTATTTTTTTGTAAATAAGTTGATAATTGTTTTATGTTCTTTCTTTTATATTAATATAACAAAAGGTCAAGGATGAGAAATTTGGTAGAATTTTGTGTTTGAGTGTGTAAGTTAAGTATGCTGTACCCACGGTTTATGTCTATTTGCTTAAAGTCCCCAGAAATCTGGGCTTAAACTTTCTTGTTTCTGGCGCACGACTCCAGATCTTCCTGAACACTTCTATCTCCCCACAGAGAAACTAGAGCCTGCACTTCCTCAGCGTCCCAAGGCTGTACTTTTCTCTCATCACACTCTCTGCCTGCCATGTTGCTTGTTGATGTAGTCTAGCGCCCACTTCAGTTTTAATAAAAATAGATTATTGTGTTCAGTTCTGATCACCTTGTTACAAAAAGGGTATTGCTGCTCTAGAAAGAGTGCAAAGAAGAGCAACCAGAATTATCCTGGGTTTAAAAGGCATGTTGTATGCAGACAGGCTAAAAGAGTTGAATCTATTCAGTCTTGAACAAAGAAGACTATGCGGTGATCTGATTCAAGCATTCAAAATCCTAAAAGGTATAGACAGTGTCGACCCAGGGGACTTTTTTGACCTGAAAAAAGAAACAAGGACCAGGGGTCACAAATAGAGATTAGATAAAGGGGCATTCAGAACAGAAAATAGGAGGCACTTTTTTACACAGAGAATTGTGAGGGTCTGGAACCAACTCCCCAGTAATGTTGTTGAAGCTGACACCCTGGGATCCTTCAAGAAGCTGCTTGATGAGATTCTGGGATCAATACGCTACTAACAACCAAACGAGCAAGATGGGCCGAATGGCCTCCTCTCGTTTGTAACCTTTCTTATGTTCTTAAATTACTCGGCTATTAACTTGCTGAGCACAATCCCAGTTTTCCCGGGAGGTCTGGTAACCCTAGTTCCCTGAGACATTTCATTTTTTGCTCTTCCTCAGAATATGAACTAAACTATGCACAAAATGTTTACTTCCAGGTCAGGTTACCTTGTATAGCTTGTTTCCTATGTGCAAAAGAACAGAGTCCAGAAGTTGAGCTTTAGCAACCGAACCAAACTCAGTTAATTTGCCAACCATACCTAAAGAGGTTTGTTTCCCAAGCAGACTTTGTTGTTCACACTTCACACCAAATGTACCGAACCGCACCGAGTGCAGACCAAACCCTCAAAACGGACCCAGTGTGAAAACGGCCTAAGCCAAGGTGCCAGATCAGCTTTCAGATTTAGTCTGTCAAAAAGTTGTGCGACGTGTTCTGAATTCTTTTTTCTTCTAATTACACATTTTGGCCTTATTTTATGTTGCAGGTCTTTCCAAAAGAAGTCGTGAAAAAAGAGCAAATTGATGCATGAGGGTGTTCTGATGAGACATTTTGAAAGTATTTTTTTTTACTTTTTAATAACCTGTATAGTTTATGCTTAAAGTAAAGAGTGGTATTACAACCAGGCAAGAGCAATGAACTCTTTGTTTGAAGAATCTGATGGAAATGCTTCATGCTCGTTTTTGATGTCCGGGACCAGCAGCCCTGACTCCCTGAACAAGGGCTATTTATTCGATTCCTCTGGTAACAGCAGTTTTGATGATGCAGATTATGTTATTCCTGAAACACCAAGGTAAGCAAACGAAAAGTAGTGTTAGCACAACAAATCCTATGTGTGGTGGTATCGCATTGATAATCACTAAAGTTATTATATCTTTGCATGGATGTTACAGTACTTTCTTGTGAGCGCCTTTGTTTACATTTTCAGCCCAGTTTTCTCTAAAATGAGTAAGAGGCACAATGAATTAAAGCCATCCTGCAGTAGAAATCTCATCGATGAAGGGAAATGCAAGAATGTAAGTAACAAGTATTAATTAAAAGGTGTATTATGGCCAAGGTTGTGGGTATTGGAAGGCTGAGGAGCAATGGCTTTATATTCTGTAAATAGCAGCATAGACCAGGGGTGAGATTGTGACAGTCTTGAAGGGCAATTTTAGTACAAGGTTTTGTTTTTATTGTTGAATGTAATCTGTTCTGAACATAATAGATGTGGGTGTGAAACTGTATGGGTAGTATCTTGAATGTATGCTTTTTTAAATCAGGGACTGAGTAAAGCAGTTGATTTAAAGGAAGATGAAGGTGCACTGCCCAATACTCCCTCCCTTCAGAAACCAAAACGACAAAGGCTCTGTCCAGTTGATGCATTGCAGTTGTCCAGCAAGAAGGACAGTAAAGAGGCGAGCTGCAGGAGGAGGTCCTGTGGAAAAACTGCACTGCACAATGGATTCATGCCTGCCTCCTGCTTGTTGGACACAGGAGAGTCTACCTCTAACCATCACTGGCCAAATATGTTCCCTGGCACGCTTGGCATGCCGTTTTCCTCAGAAACGCTCCCGGTGGCAGGAGAGAAAATATCTGCTGCTTCATTACTTTTGAAGGAAGGTTCGGGCCAGCCCAGGTGCACCAGGAGGAAAGGGGAATCTGATGCAAAGAGTCACCAAAGAGGAAGCAAGGGGAAGTCACATTCTAAATGCAGATCAAAGACTGTTCAAGCTTCCCGTATGGCTCTGCAGGGTTTGAGTTCTCCAACTCTAGATACTGCAGCAGATCCTGTTAATGGTGGTTCTAACAGTAGCTCTCCTAGTTTAGCCCCCCACTCTGTATTGGAAATAGCACATTCTGAATGGATTGATGTGTTGGAAAGGCCAGCCAATCTGTCATGGGGTAAGGATATTTAAATATATAGAAATTTGAATCTTTGTTAATGCGCTCATACAAAACTGTTTCATCTCCATTAGGCTAGGCTAGTTGATTTAACCATTTAGAGTTCCTACTAATGCCAATGCTGTTTGGAAGGTAAGTTTTTAGGAATGAGATAAAAGAGGTGCCTCTCACAAATTTCAAACATCTCCATGTCGCAAATATTTTTCTTCTAGGCCTATTTGGTTTTGCACACTAGTTAAAGGACTGCATAGGCAAGTTGTTATTGGAAGCCCTGCAGTAATGAGGGATAATCTGTTGATATGTAGGACAGAATTCCGCCTCCCAGAGGAGCAAGCCCCCGCTGCTGGTGATTAACGATGAGGCAGAAATATTAATCAGCGATGATGAAACGGGCAATGAAGCTGTGGTTCGAAATGCTCAGATGGAGGAAGATGAAGCCTTTGCTCGATGCCTCCAGGTAAGTTTATTTAGACATAGTGCCTGGTGTCACTGTGTTTTAACCTTTAATTCACACCATTCAAATATTGAATCCTCTTTGGTAAAGCAAAAAGTGAGGCATTCAAAATGACTAATTAATAATAGGTAATATTTACTGGGGTCATTTTTTTAGCTCAGTGTACTTTGTATACAGTTTTATATAGAGAACTTGCCTGGGTAAGGAAAGGTTAGTCCAAGATTTGTGCTTATCGGATCTGTGGATCCTGGCGATTTATCTAATTGGTTTATGCTGGTTTTGTACTGTTTAAAACTGATTATTCCTTTTTTGCTTCACAAAAACTGATATCCCCTGATACGTTTGTAATTGGAATGTTTCCTTTGAAAAGGTAACATCTTTAAACTAGATGCTTCCAGAAAGGAAGATGTCTATTAAAATTCATTTTCTGTTTCTTTATGCTGTGTTGCATACCAATTCATACTAAGGGTGGACTGGTATTAGACTATCAGCATCGCACCGATGTAAAGGTAAAAAATCGGTTGTCGGCAGTTTTTGTTATTTTAGTCGATAGCGTACACCAATATTCATGCTTCAATTTCTTTCAGCACAGAATTTAATGTTTTGGTTTGGCATGCTTACTAATGACGCAAGAACACTGAGGCAGTAATTTTCCTTGCAGTGCTTTGTAACGTGCGATTAACCTGCAGTAAATATGTCTCAAAAGTGTGGTGTTTTGAATTTTTTTTTAATATCTGAAGACAACAGTAGGATAGCCGTTGTGTGCAACAGAACAGACTTGATGCTACATTAAATCCAACGATGAACTGGGTGTAGAATATTGTTCTGATGCCTTTTTTTCTTCATTTTTCTTCTGGTTTAAGTTGATAATAATAGTAATAATAATAATAATAATATGACTAGTACACAATGTACTTCAAACTGAGCTTTTGTAATTTGTTTATCTTGCTTAATCTGCATTAGTTGCGGGTGTATTCGGTCGCATTTTGAAGCAGAAATTGATTATTGTGCTGTCTTTTAAGTAACAAATTCAAGTTTGACTGAATTTTGTAAATGGAAATGTAATATTTTATGACTTTTTTTTTTGGTTAAGTGAACAATTTAAGTTATGCTGCATTAAGCAGTGTATGTTTAAAATAAGAATTCAACAAAAGTTGTTGTGTAGGCTACATTTTTCTTTTCTATTGTACAGTATAGGTAGAAGTTATAATATGCAATGTTTGACAGCAAGTGGCTATAAAAGTTAATGTCATATTAATATATTTTTAATATATTTTTCTACAGATGTGTTTTTACTAGTACAAATGCTAAATGTTATTTTTGTATCCTTATGCCTGTTCATTTTTGTCATATACAAGTAAATGATATCTGTTCATTTTTTAACATCTATATTTATAAAACAGTTTAAATATAGGTCCTATGTCATGTTCTAGTAGTTTACAATAGCTTATCTGCACTATATTGTTATCGGCCGATATGGGCAGATAATCATCGGCTATTGGTATCACCCAAGAGAATCTTATCAGTGCACCTCTAATTCATCCCAAATACCAATTCAGGGGGCTTGTATAACACTACAGGCACAACTGAAAACTGTAGCAGTGTCCCTATCCTCTGTTGCATTGCTTGATAAGTTTCTTTGTTTCTTGGTTTATAGGCACAGTTTGACAGTGAAGAACAACAGCCTGCAGTTGGGCAAGGTCCATCTATGAGGCCCAGAGCAGTAAGTACATCCATGTTATGGGTTTCATTTGCATGTTGTCCTAACTACACATGCTACTGTCACCTATTTTGTCTAAGTTGTCTATAAAATTGTGGTTATTTATTGCTGCTGCATTTACTTTTCTCCTTTTTGTTTTTAGCCCACGTTCGGGCTCAGTGATTCAACAGGGTTCTGCGGTATTCCAGGCTGTTATGCACTTGCTTCCAGTCATGTAGGTTATTGTAGGAGATTTGGTTGTAGTGAAAACTCCATGACAGGGGGGACTCCCAATCATTTGGAACATTGTCTCATGTTTGTTCACCAAGCCACAGGATACAGTAAGTGCATAGTTTTATTTCTTTGGTTGGGGTGTTCAGGGGTGTTTTCATGTATAAGGTATCCTGGACAGCATTCCACCCATCTCTTGCCAATCACTTGTAAAAGTTGGTTTCTTCAGGTTTTTGACTGTTACTTAAATCGGAACAAGAAGTCGATTGGTCAGTTATTTCACTTTTGTAATCTGATACTGTATCACGCCTCACACTTAACTTTTTATATGTTTATAAGTAGGGTTTCAGTTTTTCTGTGTATTAGTTTCATTTTTCTGTGTTTATTTTTAGCTGTTTCAGTATGTAGATACCCTGAGATCGTTTTTTTTTTTTTTTTCAGGCTTTTACTTTATGTACTGTATGTGATTATTATTTTCTAAAATTCTTGGGTGTTTTCCTGGGACTATATATAGTAACTCAACAGTGCTTGTACCTTTTTTCCTTTGCTGTCTTCCACAATTAAATCCTTATGCTCACACAGGCATATTCTTATGGGAGGTTTTGTGTCTAGATTTTTTTTTTTAATTTCGCCACAGTTTGTAATTGTGTTTTAAATCCTGCGAGCAAGAGCAATCTTCCTGTATCTAATTGTAATCTCGTTTTAAATCTCGTAAGCGTGTGCAATTCTCCCTGTCTGCAGAGTCTTCGATAGAAATTTAGAAATTTGCTGCTACTCAGTAGTTGGGGTGGGTTTAAAGTATTTGAGTCCATGCTAGATACAAGTCAGGAAGGAGGGACATTGCATAACTAACTGCACTGGGAAAGGGGTGAAGTCAACGTTAATTGAGTACCATTTCCATTGTTTTTCTGGTGTTTATTGGCTATACACAGATTTATGTATTTATTTTATTTATTTATTTTTGTATCGGGTGTTTTGTTTTATCAATGTTAATCTGTTAAAACTGAAAAACAGAAGCCCTACCTAAAGCAATACTTTTGAATTGGGTTTGGTGTCAATCTAAATTGTTTGTGAACCACTAACCAGGCAAATGCTGTAAGAAAACTCAGCATACATTTCTATGTAAAATTGTTATTCTTTGTATTGTTACATATTTAGTTGAAACAGAATGTTTGTGTTTAGACAGGCCTACCCGTTCTCGTGGAAATGGAAGATCCAGGCGCTCAAGGCAAAGGCAGCACATTCAAGATCTGCTTGATGAGAGTCAGGGGGACAATTATGAGGTAAGTCTGTTTGTAAAAGTGATTTGATCTTTGGTGTGATTTCTAGCATATTAAACCAGTTTCTTTTTGTTGAATACTTTTTTTTTGGTTTGTTTTAGAGACTGAGGTTCTTGATTTGTGGTCTTCTTTTTGGTAGGCACTTCTAGCTTTTGAGGAGAGTCAGGGTACAGCCTTGGGGAAGAAGACTCTAAGCAAGGGAGAGATCAACCGCTTACCTACAAAACTGTTCAACCCTGCCTATGCTGCTGGAAAGACTGAGTAGGTAGAATTTACAGACACAGTCCTGGATTAAACTTAGCATTGGTGTGTATAGTAATGCAGTGGGCCTTTTTAAATATGCTATTTTACTTTTCTAATGCAAAAATTGCAAATATTCATTAATCCTTAGGGAAAAAAAATCAGTATCAATCGAAATCTAAACCTGTCATGGTTTAGTAATGAATCTGCATTTAATTTTTGTGTTTAGCTGTCAGATCTGCTTCTGCAGCTACATGGAAGGAGAGCAGCTAAGGTTGCTGCCTTGTCTTCATGATTACCACGTGCCATGCATTGATCGCTGGTTGCAGGTAAGTAGTTTTATTCAGAAATACTTCGAAATATACCGACAATTAAATTGCCTTAAAGTCACTGTATTATTTAGACTGAGCTGGTTAGACTTTTCTACAGTATATACATTTTTTTCTTGCTTTTTTATCTTTAAAAAAGCATTTAAGAACAAGATAAATGAGTGAATTAAAAGCAAATGTGCAATTTGCATTTCAATTTAATTAACACTTTATTGTCGATGAGTCTTCATAAAAAAATTGTTCTACATTAGCTCTGTTTATTGCTTGAATTATTTTCCTGAAGTGTTTTTATTTTTTTCAGCTTAGTTACCTGAATTGGATCCTACGTTGTGATAAAAATAGTAATCATAGCTTCGTATATACTAATGAAAAAAAAAAAAAATGCTTTGGAGAAAATGTATCCTCGCTTGATTTAGTGTTACAGTACACCCTGCAGTGTCCCATGTTGACCCTATTGCAGGGTTATATTAAAAAAAACAAAAAAAACCCAACATATTACCAACTCTTTTTTAAAATCTTTTAATGAAATCAACTGGGAAAATACATTTACTCAGGAGTAATCACTAGGAGAATTTATTATCTAAACATTGCAGTTCCCTCTTGCAGAATTGCTGGTTTTCTGTTCCCACAATACACCAGCATTATTAAAAGAGGGAGCATGATCTGGATACACTGCGATGTTTATAAGACACACTTTTATTCTCCAAGTAAAAGTTGAAAAAAAGCAATTCCCTACTGGATTTACCTATGATATGTGAATAAAAATACTAAAACAATCAGGATTATGTTGAAAAATGTATTGCAACTGATTATGCCAAAACTGTCGAAGTTGCACCCAAAAAAGGATGGAGTTACTCCAGATTCAAACAGATCTGCAAGAACAAAAAATTCTGGGTCAACAATATTAGCTTTTTTTAGGAAAATACAAGTCAATCAATCCAAATGAATGTTTGTGTTGTACTTGCTTCTTTCCAGGAAAATGCAACTTGTCCCATCTGCAGAGTGGATGTTACCACAGATGAAAACCTCATTGGAATGTGAAATGTGAATGTGAAAACTTCATTGGAAAGTCAGGAGCCATTCTCTGCAATCTGGGCTGATTTGATACCTTACCTACTTTAACCTCAGGATATATTGATAGTGCTTTAACCAGCTAATGCCTCCATATCAGAACACTGGATTGAGGAAGCCAAAGGTATCATATGACCATTGAATGTTTTTGTTTTAATTGTAACTTTTAAGTCAAAGATACAAAAGGAGCTTTAATGTCAGTTATCAGCCTGAAAGCTTCAAGTTGGTAAATCACGTTGTTCTTGTATCTGAAATGTTTTTATTCTGTAGTGTTAAATGTTTGGTCATTTTCAGGGCCCTTTGTTTTATTTATTTTAACACTTTTACTACTTGTTTTACCACCTGTTTGGTGATGCTTTTGTACCACAAGCATCACTGGCCATTTTTTTAATAAACTATTTGGCAAAAAAAAGTGTTTTGTCCTTAAGTGTTAATTGTTTTGTATCATGAAAGACATTTTTTTATAAAATATAACAAGTGTGTTTTTATTTAATATCTGAAATCTCATGAGTTGTTTCTTGGTGATTTTGAAGATTATCTTTTTAACATATATATATATATATATATATATATATATATATATATATATATATAGCCCATCTTTCAAAATGGATGAATCAAAAAATTGTCGACCACAAAAGAAGTTAGCATCCTTGAGTAAATTTCAAAATGTTTCCTTTTGAAAATCATTCTGTTGTGCCATTCTCAAACTGTCATTTACGTAACATGATGGAAACCAGACATCTACCCCATCCCTAATACATTTTTAGATTTAGAACTTGAATTATGATTCTGTGATTTTCTGAGTTAATGCATATAAATAAAAATTATACTAACAATTGGAATAACTATGTTAACGAAATGTCATAACAAGCACAAATAAAGTTTAAACTTAAAATATCTACTAGAAATACTGTAAATGTGTAGTGGTTATAATATTAATTGTATCCACCCTGGCGCATGTTTTGGTTTACAAGTTTCTGGACAAAGCAAAAGTGGCTGGTTGCAAACCATATCAGTTAAAACTTCTGTAACTCACAACGGATGTCAAGGTTGTTAGTGGTGTGTTGCAAATATTTCATGCAGTGCACCTCCCGGGCGAGTAAATAAAAATAAAACACAGTTTTGTATGTAGTAATTGGACAGAAATAATAGGAAGATTACACAGTAACAATACACAAGGATTACCTGTTTGCAACAATGCCATTAAAAACGAGGTACAGTGGCTCTTACTTATTAGTTTGGCATCCTAAATTAAAATGAATGCAGTTTATAAAATAGTTTTTCTCAACTTGAAAATGCATGTCAATTAAGGCAAGTCATTCCTTTTTCCCTTCCTCATAATACCGCTGCTTCATGGCTCTGTACTTTCGAAGGTAATACAAAGCTTCCAATTCCTTTATAACGTACTCTCCACGCCCTATTAGTTCCTTGATCTTTTCAGGGTCAGTGACACCCTTGTTTTTCAAGAAAGCCATCTTGAGACGATCTTTGAAGTAGTCAGCTCCTTTAGGATATTCTCTCCCAAGGTATAGCAACTTAAATGAGAAAGACGAGCAGTATTTTAACAGATGTGCAAAACCAACAAAAAACTTACAAAAAAATAAAAAAATACTGGAGAGAAAAAAAAGACTTGGATTCAAATCATGTCAATATATAATAAACCTATACATGTATTCCAGTGTTGTTCTGAACTTAAACATGGTTTTCTTCAGCCGTTTTTAGTTTAAATGGTGAACCTAGTGTTAGGAAGTTAAGCTGGAGATTATCTCAATATTTCAGCTGACATGACAGATTGTATTGATGAGAAAAGCCTTCCCCTTATCAGCTTCCTGTGAGTGGATACCATAGGTCTAAGCACAATTTAATTCTCAAATTAACATGGATTGTTAATATTTACAGCTGATTCCCAGTTATTTCTCACTGAAGTTCACTTTTTAACTTGATCTCTGTTACTGTTTTCCTGCAAGCTGTCCTGTTATTTATACATCAATTCCTACTGTTACTTTTGGCACAAAGTTTTTTAAAAAGAACATACAGCACAAACATATGTGGCAGTCCATTTTGTATATTAATTTCAAATTTAATCGTATGTAAGTTGTCATTTTTTCATAGGAAAAGCAGAGCACTTACATTTTTATAAAGTCTTACGACTTCACTTCTTAAGGGATTGGCCATTGTCAACCTTCAAATCATCAAGCACTGAAATGATGCACAAAGGAAATCTGAAACTTTTTTGTTTCCTAACATTCTTTAAACTAAATCTAGTAACAAATTGCTATTAGTGATATACCCGTCACTTCAACAAACATCAATATGATTTAATTTGAACAATTTGTTTTTATATTTGAGTTGCTTACAGTAAGTGTACCTGCTGAAATAGCACCTGGCCATAACTTAAGACTAGCAAAATACATTTCAGGGTATTCCACATTACTGTAAATGCTGAAATCACAATAATTTAAGCATACTGTCAATAAAGTATTATTGGCCATTTATCAGGAGTTTACAAGGCTTAAAGCATGTTTTTAACTTAAAATTCTAAAATGCATAAATAAAACCTGTACATTTTTAATCAAATCCGTTGTTTGTGTAATCTGGGTTTAAATGTATATCTGTAAATACTTTACCAGTACCTTCTGAAAACCTTGCCTTTCGTCCCTTAATTTCTGGTAAACAAAGCCGCAAATCATACCTGACTGTCGCGCTCTCGCCTTGCCATGCGACACTGTTATCTCAGTGCGGGCACGCATGCGCTAGCGTTTCTATAGTGACGGATGGAAGCTTGTAAACACTGCGTGGAATCTAGCTGCAAGGATGGTGAGTCAGGCTAGTTTGTAAAATTGAAGTTTGAAATATATATTTTAGGAACACAGGGTATGTGAAAGATTTATTGTGTATATATATATATATATATATATATATATATATATATATATATATATATATATATATATATATATATATATCCTCTCCTCTTTCAATGCTGAACGTAAATTCAATAACTGACATAAGAAAAATAGCAATGGGAGAGTCCATTAGGTATTACTCTAATGAGTTTTAAAGCAAACTTTATTTCAAAAGGAATACGCCTTTTTTTATATATTTTAACACAGTTAACTTATAAGGGAGTTCTACAGTATTTCAGTACATTTTCTTTAATTTAGTACCCATTCGAGTTTTTCATATAGTTAATTTTAATGTAGCAAATGATATTGCCAACTGTATAAGACATTGTGGAATCTGTAATCAAGGGAGTGCTTTGTTCAACACACACACACACACACACACACACACACCTTCTGTATCTTCTCTTTTCGGTGTTTCCTTTGTTAGTGGTAATCAAGCATGCCTTTATTTATATCTCTAACATTTCTCTTTGTCTTTTTATCCGTGACTCCCATTAGCCACCAAAGAAAGGAAAGGTATGCATGCAGAATGAGAACACTACGGTATCTAGTTACAGTAGATTTGTAAACATAATTAATAAGCTTAATAGCGGAACAAAAAAAAAGTGTAGTTTATTTCAGTCCCTTTCAATTTGAAGAAGACTAACTATCTATACCATACTTATTAGGTAAAAATGGATTAACCTCAAAATATATTACATGTCAAAATAAAAATCTGATATGCTTGTTTTTTTAATTGGCATAATATTCTTACATATCCACTGTTTTACTCCATATTCTGCAAAAAACTGTAATGCTAAATGTGTTTTATTTACATTAGAAATACAATAATAAGATCTGTGCATTTATCTATTTGAAGTCTGGAAAGAATAAAGGGAAGCTCAGCAAAGCTGAGCGTGAGAGGTTACAAAGGGAAGAAGAGGAGAGAAAGGTCAGAGAAGAAGGTAAAATATCTGTTTTCATAATACAGCACAAGTTCAGAAACACAACTTTCAGCATACACAATGGAACATACACATATGTCTGGGATCCTGGTTGTTAACATACATATTTTGCAAAATGTATTTCAACATATTCCCATATGTCCCATACTGAGTTTTCAGCCTATACTTTCTGGCAGTCTGTTATGAACAGATAAAAGTTTAATGGGTGCTGCACCAAGTAGATACCCTGGCATGTGGACACACTATTATATGAACAAATAAAGATTTAACAATAATAGTCTAGAATATGTGAAATTACTGGACTCCTGTAACCAGTTTATGGCATTCTTAAAACAATTATTTGGGGATATTACCAAACCATTTCAGTGCAGTAAATTAAAACAAAATTTATTTTTGATTTTCTTTTACAGAAGAGGCACGACTTATAGCTGAAAAGGAGGAAGCTGAGAGGCTAGAGAGAGAACGGAAGGTGCAGGAAGAACGTGAAAGACTTGAGTCAAAGGTCTCTTCTTTTTAATATTATACATCATATAATTATATAATATACTATTCAGTGCAAACCAAAATGTTACAATAGTTATCTACATTCTTTTGGGTAATCGTTATGATTTAAAAACCATACAAACATATTTGTATATATTAAATATATTTAAGTTATTTAGCTAATGGAGCAAAACCCTCCAGCAATTTTGTAGTATGTTATCAGGACTTTTTTTTTATTTTTGGATGTTTCAGGTTTGCTAGAATATGTTCTATTGATATATTCTTTATGATATAATAGCAAACCACACCAGACCTTTCCTGTCACATTTCCTGTTGTATGTGCTTTTATGGTGAAGGATGTCAATACAGGTTTCCTCTCTGTAATAAATTCACTTCTTTTACAGGACAGAGATCGCAGAGAGGATGAACTAACTGAACTCCGCCTTTTACTACAAGAAAACAGTCAAGCTGCAAATAAATGGTATGGAGACCTCAGAGCAAAGGCTAAGGTAACTATCCATTTATCTTTTATATCATTAAATTATGCAATTTGAACAATTACAAACCAGTAGTCTCACTGAGGTTGACTAGTAAAGAGCAGTAAATGCATGCGGAAAAAAAAAAACAAAAAAACTGCAAAGCTACTGTGCAAATATAACGTGATATTTCTTTTTTTTGAAATAATGGTTCAGAAATGTTGCTATGTTTAAAATGTTTAAAAGATAATATTCAAAATCACCAAGAAACAACTCATGAGATTTCAGATATTAATTAAAATCAGTTGTCAGCAGTAGAGCAGTTTTTTTTTTGTTTTAATCACAAATATTATTTTTCTAGTGGGATCGTTACATGCAGTGTGATGGCAGTCCTGATCCATCAGTGCCACATGAGATAAATAGCTTTATGAATCTGTGGAGGGACAACAAATGTGTAGACATTAACTCTGTATGGTTGAAGTCTACATTAGCAATAAGTGTAAGTGCTATAGCTCATCTGATTTTCTTAACTTATTGTGTCTGTAATATATATATATATATATATATATATATATATATATATATATATATATATATATATATATAGTATCAGTAATAGCTATACACACACATTTTAAAATGTATTATTTAAATTATTTTAAAATGAAATCAGGGTTAAATATACTATTTTTATAACTATAATATGCTGCTCTTAGCTTATAGATGAATTGGACAAGTTGTTGGCTGAGACGCCAGCTTTTGAGCTGAATGAAAAAGATGTGATGGAGTACAAAGAAACAATTCTCAATTTACAGAACCTCACTCACTGTAAACTGAATAAAGCCACTGAAGAAATACTAAAGGTAATGATCTTGACTTGCTCACATGCATGTCTTTGAAAAGTCAAATCGCCTTTTTTATTGAACTGTAATATAAAAAAAGATACAAAGTAATATTGAATTCTAATGTTTCTACTATTCAATAGAAATAGTACCACCTTTTAAAAAAATGACACAAAAGGACATTAGTAATTTCACTGGATGATTGAAAATATGGTCTATTTTTAAAAATGGTCCATTGCAATTCAGGAGAAACTCCATACTGTATTTGAACTGGTATTTGTATTTATTTTGTTAGAGGTCTAACCTACTTGCTGATACAGAGACTGGGAACATGCAGACCGTGATAAAGAACAAGAACCTAACTCTATGTATATGGGCAAACTTGAACAAGAATCCAAGGTACCTTTTCCAAAGCCTTTTTACAGTTAAGTATTTCCAAATCTCATGAGGTGTTGTTTGTTTCTAATCAAATTTGAAATGTATCTAATTTAACAGGTTCAAAGGCTATGAATTTAGTGACACTGGACTTTCATTCGAGCTGCCCAAACAGCTGGCTTTGAGTGACATTGCTGTGCGGATTCTGCATACTCAATACGACCACCTGTCCCACCTGAGCAACACATTTTACACAAGGGTAAAGAAGTGTGTAACCCAGAGCCACCCAGCATCACTAGCAGGCGAGAGTAAGGGTGAAAGTAAAGAGGGTGAGGTGGAGCTACTCGAAGGAGAACCGAAGGAAGACACACAAAGTGTATCGCTTATTGAAGACGAAATCCAATCTCTTAAATCTGAAGACAGAAAGGTGAGAAATAAAGGTTCTTTTAATCTCTCTCTTTATGGCTGGAGATGCAAATCGTGATAGATCAGATGACTTCAAACCATTACTGCAAGTTCAGCTCTTAAATACATCTTTGTTATACAGTTTAAAAATTAGCACAGTTGAGTATAAGAGTCTTCTGTTTCTCTGTGCAAATACTGTGAGTAAAAGAGCAACCCCCGGCATTAATTTAACAATCCGAGGAGTAGTAACATTGCCACTAAAGATAATTAGAATTTACTTGTAAATATTTGTAAGTTGTTCTGTAATGTAAGACTATATAATAAATTATAGCAAGTTTAAAAGTAATCTGAACTGCAGTTTCTGACAGTAACTCATCCTCTGTTCATATGTGGAAATGTTCTATCATGTATAAGCAGCAGAGTGCTATGAGCTTAGTTTCAACTAAAGATGAAACTAGAAGTTTGGCAGAGAAAAACAAAGAAGAAGGAGAAAACAAGACAGATAGCCTTATTGAAGTGAATACTGAAGGTAAGTGAATAAATCTTTCACATTACTGGGAGATTATTAAAGAGAAAAATGGTATGGATTTGACATATCCGCATTATGTTAACTAATGTATTCTTTTTTTTTTTTTTTTTTTTACCCCAGTTTTATCGCCAATTGTGTTATTATTAATCTCGGTTTACCGCTGCCACCCCCCGGCATCTCAGGAAACGGAGGCTAAAACACGTGTCCTCCGAAACGTGTTCCTGCCAAGCCGTCATTTTTCGCACTGCGGATCCACAGCAAAGCCATCAGACCTATAGTGCCGGAGGACAACACAGATCTGAATGGCTCCACTGCAGACCCGCAGGTGCCCTATCAGTCACAGGGGTTGCTGGTGCGCGGTGAACCGTGGATTGCCCTGCTGACCTAAGCCCTCCCTACCCGGCGGCGCGGCCAATTATCGCCGCCCCTGGGAACCCCGGATTTGCCCCGGTCACGGTCGGCAAATGATGTAGCCTGGATTCGAACCTGCGATCTCCAGTAAAGGCACTCCACACGGAGCGCCTTTACTGGCTGCGCCACTCGGGACCCCCCAACTAATGTATTCTTGTTGCTGTTTAGATTCACTTTGTGTAATTTGTGTTATAGTCATCACGTCCTGGTGAAGTTTAACCTTCAAGTACATCTGGCACACCACAGTGTAATCATTAACCATCCCCTCTCCAACATTCTTACCAATGTATTTCTCAAATCCACTAAAGGCAGTGATGTGGGACATGTGAATGGTGTACCTGATGTACTTGGTTAAGACATTATTCTCAATACTTTATTGAGGGGAGGTTTAAAACTTTTTATAAAAGTTTCAGGATGTGATGACTGAAACAGAAGAAAGTAAATCTGATATAAAGTGAATCTAAGCAACAATAATACAATATAAATTAAGTTAACTGATATTACCAAGTTTCTCTTTAAGTTATTCGCTAACTTTTAACACTAATTTTAAACACCTTTAAAAGATTGGTTGTGTGCAGTTCAGGAAGCGTCACTACCTGCACCAGAGCAGGATCAAGAAGATTTTCTTCAGGAAGATACAGTTGACCTGCGTCAGTTCACACCTTTGGGTGGAATCTATTACTTTGATGTGTTTAAGCTTCCACCTCAACCTCAGAATATAAAAGGATGGACAATTGTGCAGGTAAATATTTCGTTATTTTTCTGGTAAAACATTCTATTTTGATTGGAAGGCATTTAGTAATTGTAACACTAGTTCTTGTGTTATAATGTAGGTTCAGTGGTGCGCAAACTTTTTATATGCCACCCCCTTTTCTTAGCATACATTTTGTTGCACACCCCACCCTGCCCCGCACCATTGACACACATATTAAAATGTTAAAATGTAACTTTATATTTTAACAGGTGTTTTTTTCCCCCCAGATTTAATATAAATCATGTATTAGTCTAGCAGCTAGGACCAAACATTTTCAAAAGGTTCACCTATAAAGCTGGAAAATTTCTGATGGTGCCATACTTTTCTATGACACTTGTGGGCAACCCCTAGGGTGGATGTGGACTTCTGAAGTGGTGCAGTTTTTTTTCTACAGAGGGGTTTGTTGAGGGACTCTGACATAAAAAAATGCCTGTCTATGAAGAAGGGATATTTCAATATAATCTAATTTACTGTAACATGATGACAATAAATCAATTTACTTGCAGAAATTAAACTTCAAGAGGATGTCTGGGTTGACTGAAACCTGATTCTTCTAAGCATCTAAAATCAGCATCATAAACATGATAATTGGATAATTTTAATATTATTTATTTATTATTATTATGTATTTCTTAACAGTCTTGTCTTGTCATGTGAATAAAATACAGTATGTGTCTCAAAGCATTAATTAGCCTTCAAGCACAAGACTATGAGAAATGAGGGATAGTTAAGACTCATCATTGCTTTCAGTCAGACATGACTTCAACAAGTCTGTTGGTGCATATCTTCATTATCACAAGATTAGCACACCATTCCCTCTTTTCTACATCTGCATTGCTTAGTTGCACAAGCAGCTTTGCAGTGACATTGTGCAAAAGCCAAGACTGCTGCAGGAGCTCTCCACCATCATCAACTTTCCATCCATTGGCAACTGGTGATGAGAGATTCAAAAACTGCTCTGTAGCATGCAACCTTATTAAACTTTGATAGATTACTCTCTTTACATGCTCTGAGAATGCATCCATTGTAGGTGGCAGCTTTTCACTGATAGCACTTTTTTTTGAGAAAAACTTGTTCATCTCAGCTTGTCCAGTGATGAGCATTTTCTGTTGGCATATACCAGTGATGTGAGTTGTAGAGATGATGCCATGGCATCATCAGTGATGGATACAGAATACATAGGCATAGTTCCGGTGACCACACATGAAGTCAAGTGGGATCATTTCAGCAAATGTTTCAAGCTCTATTTGTGTTTATCATGCCACTTTGCTGCAATGTGGTCTAGCTGCAACTGAGATAAGTCTGTCACAACAGAACAAATGTTTCAGAGTACCGACACCCATGCTCTGTAAACTTGTCTATGACAACTTCTATTGGATGGAAAACCTGGATGAACTTTCTGATTTCATCTTGCACGTTTGTTTCATTCTCATCACACACTTTAGCAATGTCAACAAGAAGTTGAATACATCTTGTTGCATGCTCTAAAATCTCAGCTTGCTCCTCTTCAGTAACAGTTGCATCTTCCTTTGCAAGCCAGTCACCAAAGGCCATCCACTTTAGCCTCTGCATGGCCTCATTCATGATCTTGTGTGTGTGAACACCCGTTGTAAGCTTTGTCTTTCATTAGATCAGATATAAAATAATTATTTTCACCTTTAAACAAAATCAAACAACAGAAATACATATACAAAATTATATAAGCCATAAAACATTAATTATTGACATTAATCATAATTGGACGGCTAGTCTTCTTTTCAAGTCCAGAAGTATAGTTTATTCAAGATAAAAGTTCTGAGTTGCAAAGTTACAATCAGACATCTTAAAGGTTACATGGTGACAACAGTTTGCAGGTATCCTCTCTCCAAGCACGGATCAGAGCAATACAAAGAACATTTCAGTATTTTCAGTTTAAATGCAGTCTTTCAGTGACATCATGATTTTTCTTTAAACCAATCAGACTAAGACACAAATCTCTTATCACTTGGTTAATTGTCCATTTGTCGTAACCCTAGCTTCAAAGCATCTGGTTCAATCCAGTTTTTCTTGAAGTAGCTAGTTTTTATAACCCTCATAAAATCAACTGTAATTTCCAAAGAAAACCTGTTTTATATCTAGTTTGTTAAGATGTTTAACAATATGTTGGTACCTCCAGCACAAAAACAATGATCCACCCTAAATGGCAAATGCCTTTGTTATTAGAACTGGACATCAAAGGAGAGTCCAACACCTATTTCAAAGTGTCTTGTAGGTCAGCCTTGGCCTAGCAAGGACAAAGTGACCAGAAAGATTTTTATCAACTTACTGTCTAACTAGGAATTTAACCAGAATCTGACTTAATGTTTAACCCATTCTGTGAGTTGTATTCTGGGACCAAAAATTAATTTATATCAAAATAAAATGTTCCAACAGGGACATTTGCTGCATCTTGTCTTCAATGAAAACAACAAGTGACCTGAGTCATGTGATGGGGTGCTGAGTCTCCCCCATATCTGGAGGCACATCCATTTTTAGTGGTCCCCCTGGCTGCTAAACACTATAATTGTTTTGGGAAAAGATGGAGAAAGCCACCAGGCTACACACACTAGTGAAACAACCATTCTTCATAGGTGGCCGTTTTGGGATACCAAGTCCCTCAACAAACCCCCTGTAAAAAAACCAAAAAACTTCAGAAGTCCACATCCACCTTAGGGGTTGCCCACAAGGGAAAATATATATATATATATATATATATATATATATATATATATATATATATATATATATATATATATATATACTGTATATACTGTATATATATTTTTTACACTTGCTTTTTTTTCACTTTGCTGTTACAACTTAGTATACTGGTAGATTATGGTACACCATCATTATAATATGTTGTACCCATATCCTGATAATCTCTTCTTGAATTTCAATGAAACTACCTCAGATTCTGGTTCTCAGTCTTGCAGCTATGTGGCTAAAATGTTATCTTTAGGTACTTTAGCTTTCAGTACAGTCATTTTAGCACCACCTACAGTTACAATAATACTGTATGGATTTTTTTCTCCACTTTCTATTGTCTTGTTTTGACTTTTAAAGGGATGTTGATTGATTTAAACATGTAAACCAAAATGACATTATTTTTGGTATACACATTGACCTTTCACACTTCTGAAGCAGTTACGTTTTTTCTTCCTAGCTGTTGGATACAGGACTACAGACTTTTCCATACCCCATGGAAACAATCAAATCAAGTAACTCTGGTTCTGGGAAATTGGATGAGAAGGAAACTGATAGCAGCAGTTTTACTTTTCCACCAGTAGGTGTCACAATCAGTCTTCCTGACACAGTCATGTTTTTGGAGGACCCTCAGGTTGCTAGATGGGACGCAGAAGGTATTCTTTTTATATTAACAAACACACCTTTTATTTATATGTCAGAGACTAAAGTGGAATCAGCTGTTTTTGTTTTTATTATTATTACAGGTTTTTGATTTACACACCGATAGGAAATGTGGTCTCTATTTACTTTTTGCTTTTTAGCTAGGACTCAAACAGATTGCTTGGCTTGGTGGGGGGCATCATGTTCTTTAAATTGAAATTGTTTTTAAATGGCAATTATTTAGATTCTATTGTTAAAATGTTTATCTTTAAATATATATTTTTGCAGGCAAACAATGGAAAACAGACTGCATTAGTGATGTGAAATATGATAAAGAAGCCAAACGCATTTCCTTCAAGATGGATACTTTTTACACTTTCACACTCCTGCAGGAGTCCCACGTGAACATGCCCTTTCAGTCTTGGGAGCTGAGACCACTGGGTTTAAATAATGCCATTCTAACAGTTACTGCTGCAATTCAAGAAGTAGAAATAATAATTAAGGCAAGTGCAATTTAACTGCAAAAAACAAATGGTGCTTTTGATTTAGCTGTAAAAATGATTTTATTAGATACTGTCATTCCAATACTATAACTATTGTTTGGTTTTCATAGTATTGCCTTGCGTGTGTTCCGATGTTGTACATACAAATTATAATTTACTCAATGGAATATTAAATCAATAACTACTTGACAACAACTATTTCCTCATCACAAAATGGCCTGCCATACTAAAGCTAATTATTGTATGTTGAACATACCTTTGTGGCTTTTCTGATTAGGTTATGAGCGTGTATCTGGAACAAACTGGGAGTAGACCTAAATTGGCCCTTGTATTTACCCCACTCCCCCTCCCCCTCTTTCTCAAATGGATTTGATCAATCTATACCCCACCTGAATAAGCCACATGTGGGTTTGAGAGAGTATTCTTTATTATCTCTGGATTACCCCCTAAAAATAAGTGGGCAATGCAATCCGCATGGAATCCCTGAAGCTGTAAAATGCTCTATAAAATCCAGCTGTGGCTTATCGTTTGGGGTATAGCCATCAACTGTCCAGAGAAGTTCAACACACATTGACATCAGGGCAGACCTAATAATATGATTTTTTTAAAAACAGGATGGTCAGTGCATGTTGAACTTGTTACATTCCAACAAAGACAACCTTTCCCACATCAGAGGAAATTGGATGACCCCTGCTGCACTCATAAGGGCAATGAGAAGTGCTGGAGTAAACATCTTTGTGGAGGAAGATTCAGAACGATTTGTAAGCTTCAATTCTAAGGTATGGAAAGAAAAATAAAAGGTACAGTGCTGCTTAGCAGTACTTTATTCACAGGCACACCTGCCATTTTATTCCCCCAAAGGAAATTCTTGAAGGGATTTTCTTACCCCGTTGCCAGTTTAAAGAAACCTGAAAATGTTAGACCATATCATACAGAAAAATCCACTCTATACCTAAATTCCAAAATAGGTACCTGCAGGCAAGTAGAGACTTTCTATTGATCTTTATGCACAGACCCCCCAGAACATTTTGGTTGTTGTCGATATTGCAATTAAAACAACAATATATATATATATATATATATATATATATATATATATATATATATATATATATATATATATATATATATATATATATATATATATTTAGTGTGGAAAAAATATATAAAAATAATTTTAGAAAACAAGTTAGCCTAAAATTGCAGGACCAAAGCACTACACATTACAATATACTACATTAACCATCACATACTGTACTATACTCTATATATATATATATATATATATATATATATATATATATATATATATATATATATATCACACACACACACACACACTGTATATATATTTTTTGTTGTTTTTAATTTTGTAATTGTTGTAGAATATTATTTTCACACCCAGTTATTATGTATATTCTTTTCATGTTAGAATCCGCAAGCAGAACAAGCTATTTATGAACAGATGGCCCTGGCTTCATCTGCATATGCTTTTTCTTGGAGCAAATGGAACGCAGTGTGTGGCACAGAACACATTGTTATACAGGTATGTTATTAAAACCAAGAGCTACCAGTTTTTTGGGTGATTACTGCACAATCCCATAACTTTAATTAATTAGAACTACTAAGCACTTCCCACAAAACTGATTTCAACCCTCATTCCAAATGGTCAAAATGAAACACATGGACTGATGTTTTAAAGCCACTTTACACTTTCTGTGGGGTTGGGGGCTTTCACCACAGAACAATAAAATAAATATATATATATATATATATATATATATATATATATATATATATATATATATATATATATATATATATTTTTTTTAAAGACACCAAAGCCTCCAGATACTCCCAAGTTCCAAGCATTAGAGACAGGAACAGGGAATTTGCAACTGCGAAAGTAATACAAAGGTGGAAGCTGGGTTAACGGGATGCAGTTGACCTACTTGCTGAAATGTATTTTGAGAAAGCTACAGTACATCAGTGTTTGAACACAAAGCTATGACAATATTGGCAGAGGAACCCCAGAATTCTCTGGCTATAAACACCTGGTGCACACATCGTGCATTCAGATTTACCCAGAAGCAATGTTGGGACCTTTGTACACAAAATCATGATAAGTGTTTCCTTGTGAACATGAAACCATGGGCCATTATCTGGGAAGAATGTAAGCTACTGTGGAATTGTCTAATTGAACAAAATCAGTATCATTTAAGACATTATGGGCCATACTCTCAAAGTTTTTACATCAGTCTTTAATTAACTCCTATTTTTTTGATGGAGAGAAACGTTTATAAATATTACAAAACTCAAACTAGGTCATATAAAAGCACCCTCAAGTTGTTTGTTGCTCTTGTGGTAACATTAATATGAATTGTTCTCGGTTTAAAAAAAATTGAATTCATTCAAGAATGGAGGAGACACTTTGAAAACAAAGCCCCATATATTGAATAACCATGTTTTACTTAATTTCCAGGTAAGTGAACACCTTAAGACAGACAACGTGGCAGATGAAGACTGGGCTTTGTATTTGCTAAATGCTAACAGGGCACTGCGGCTAAAGATCACAGAGTACAGCGAGGAATTCTCCACTGATCTGGCAGAAAACAGCGAGTTTCATTCCACGTTTTACCACATGCTGAAAGATGGAATCAGTGATGCAGCGTTGAACAGGATTAATCAATCTCACTATCTTTTTATTGACTGTGTGCAAAAGCTTTTGATTGCGACCAAAGTTCTATCTTACTAGTAATTTATCATACTTTATTACAGAATTACTTTATTGTGCACATCTTTTTCTGAAAAAAAATATTTAAGTTGCAATTTCTTTTAACATTCATAGTCTCTGAAATTGTAAATGCATATTTCCAAGCAAATCATTTACAAAACAAAAAAAGTGTGTCCCACCTGCAGCTCAAAGAACACAATTGAATGCTCTACTAGACAAAAGTAAAGTTAATGTTGTTTACATCAAAACATTTAAAAATATCCCATGATATCACACTGCAAGAAAAAAAAAACAGATGTTGATGAGTTATTAAAAATGTTCATTAAAAAAGGCAGCTTCTTCTGGTACAGATATCCAAAGGGTAAATATCCCACTCCTTTCTTTAGGGAAACATCAGTAACAAAATGAGACTTCAGTCAACATCTGTTAAAACAGCTGTTTTTTTTTTTTTAACCAAATCCCTCCTGTATGGTGTAAAATTAATGCCATTTCAATTCTCATTTTAGATTCACAGTGCTGTAAACCAAACAGCAACATTAAGGGTGTACTTAGTGTTCCAAGAAACTACTGCCACACAACTAATTTTTAACTAAGTATATTACATAAAATAGGAATATCATGGTTCTCAGTTGTTTAAATACTAAGTGAACTACTAAAAAGCATCACACTATAAAGGATTGTTATACAGGAGGCTGGCCATTGTGTCTAAGTCCAGTATAAGGCCACAGAAGCTGCTGTATCGACATCCAAGAGTCCCCAGTCCCCACAGGCGCCGCCTCTGCAGATGGTTGGAAGGCAAATCCAGCGATCAGGCCAATGACAGCAGCAAAAAGTATAACCATAATAAGTGAAATCCACAGTCTTTTGTTTGTCTTAGAAAGAGAGCTTTGGAAATCAGCAATATATGAAGATATCTTGTCATAGCTGTGGAAATAAAAGGTATTCAATATATCAAATTTAACACACACATTATACTGGCAAAATACTTTTAAAAAGCCAAAACTGCAAAACCACCATAATTGTTTCTGTTCAGAGTAAAGGCTTCGGAAAGCTAAACCTTCCAGTAATGGGTTTCTGATATCTAAATTAATGATTAACCCTTTCAGTCCTGGCGGGACCTCAAGGTCCCGACTCATCTTGGTGCCACATGTTAACATATGCTGTCGGAAATCAAGTTGGAACCTCACAGGACTCCTACATCCCAGTCTGAGGTAGTGTATAAAAGTAAAAAATATAAATACAAATGGTCCTGTTCTCGTGTATACTCAATAAAAGGAGCCCATTCTTCAGCTCGACAAAAGTAATTCAGGACTGAAAGGGTTAAAGCTCCCACAGCAGAAAAATTGCTTCCTGTTTCCCCATAAAAAGCAAAACAGCTGTTTGAAGATGCAATTGCTCTTTCTGCATGTTGCAGGTTGCACGGCAAAGCAAGAGTTTAGTTGGGGTTAAAGCAGAATTGCTAAATAAAACAAAATGTCTTAAACTAACATTGTAGAAGTAATTGAAACTGCTGATGCTATATTTCTCTTTTCTGAGAGGCTTGGCTTTCGTTCCTGAATTTCCTCTTTCTTTTCCTCTGTTGGAGGGGATTCTGTTTCATGTTCATGCCTGCAAAAATTGTGTTATTCAACAAACATTTGTGGTTTAATTGCAAAAGTATGTTACTTTTATCACAAAATGAACACCTATTCTTATGAAGTACAATAACAATGTACAGCAGTACTAAACATTTCTTTAGTCCTACTGAACATGGAGTATTTCAAATCTTAAATGACTGCTTAGAGGTGTTTAAAGGGTAGTATAGTTAATCCATTCATTCATGAATTGACCATTTATTAACAGCTGGCCTCGTGATTTTTCTTACAATATTTATGAATGTGAGAAATAGAAGATTAGTATACGTAAAAGTAATTCTCACCCTTTCATTAACGAGGGTTCATCAGATTCTGCCCATGTACAAGAGCTAATGAACCGTTGTAATGCAGGACGAGGATTTGGCTTCACTCCCAACAATGTCCTGAAACAATTTTAATACCAAAATACATCAGCATGATTACTTCCTTAACTACAAAAAAATGTTAACTTCAAAATAGAAATTAATATTGTATCTAGAATTGGATCCACAAATGTTCTGCCTGGGTGATGTAGTTTGTTTAGATATTTACTGGCATATAAAAATCAGGATCCAACATCCAGAGACACACACACACACACACAAATGATACATACCAGGTGCTAGGTCTTCTTGACAATTTGTCATTAGCTTCAGTTTCTGCATTTGCATGCAACTTTTGCTTAAAAACAAACAAAATTTGCAAAGATATATAAAAAGATTAAAACATACCTCCTAATTTTACACCTTAAGAAAATGAATAAAAAACTGTTTGAAAATCAATTAGGTAAATGACATTTCTTTGCAATTATGCGCATAACACACCACAGTACATTAGAACAAACAAAATGACCCACTGATAGTCTTTACAGCACTTTAGTGTGCGCTACAGTACCTTGACACACAATGTGACTATCAATATTAAAAGGTCTTTACAAGTAGTAAGAAATTGCTTACCAGGTCAAAATGAACAGGACCTCCATTATTTCTCGGTATGGCTGCAATGCTCACCCGTCGTTGGGAGGAAGGCTGTGTGATGGAAAAATGGTTTAATTATGTATTGAGCTCCCTTTATTTATTAAATCAAAACTGAACTGCTGACATATAATATTTAATAAAGTTATATATGAAACCCATCTAATATGACATTTTCCACCACAAGAGAGCAAAGATCAGATAACTAACAAATTGGTATTTTTATATGAATCTCAGATCACGCTTTATAAACAAACATTAACACATTTCTGGGCTGTATTAAAATAAGAATAAAGCAATTTAACCTACCTTATAGTATTGGGAACCTGGAGACCTCTTATTTCTCAAATCATCTAAGAAAAAAAAGAGCAAAAGTACGTAATACAAAAACACCCACCCATATTCTGAAATCTCTTGTAAAATTGAAATTTAGAAGCATGGGTGGAGTTTGACTAGGGCTTGGAGGGGATAAGCCCACCGAAACCTGCCCTCCCTCGACCCACAGACAATCCCCAATGCAAATAAACAATGAGAAGCACCCAATGTTTTGTTTTGTTTCCCCCCTCCCTGACACATCCTGACTATGGCAGGGTAATATTTAATTAAAATTATTTTTTTCACTAGCGGGTGGGCACAAGCCACAGCGGCCAGCACAGGAGAGGCCTGACAAAGACCCATCTGTTGCTGGTTTTGATCCGAAACTGGGGAAGGTAGTGTAATAGAGCTTTTATTTTTAAAAAGACTTACCTAATATATCCCCCAATATAGGAAAGTCATGCTTCCAAGGAGGCTTAAACTTATAGTTTCCTACCTTTGTCTAAGTTAAACCCAAAAGATCTTTCATTCTGCAACGAAGACACTTTTAGTTCCTCTAGCTCTGTATGCTCCTTGGTGTACAGCCGTTTCAGATTCTCCACATGTTGGATCATGACTTCTACAGCTTTACAGACACTGCTCTCCTGAAAGCAAAAATAAATAGAAATGTGCAGTTTTATAGCATTTAAATTACTTTTAGATGTAGGTATTGTGGTGGTTTGAATTTTTAGGATTAATAAAAGCTTTAACAACATTTTCTGACCACTCATTAGCATAACAACTTTCTTGCAAGTCCCTTATAATTAGGGCTTCTACACAGTTCCATAAGGAATATTTGCACACTCATGGAATTTCAAACAGGAATTGCAAATTGTGGCAAAATGTAAAAAAAAAAAATGCCTAAGTACACAGAAACTCCAGAATATGCCTGTGACCATAAGGATTAAGGTACAATTGAAGTGTGCAAGTATTCTTGAGTGAAAGTATCCGAAAACAATAATTTCACACGGTATCTAAAAAGTGAAAGCCCTGAAAAATATATATAACATGTAACATTACATATAACTCAAATAGCTAAAAATAAAAGCACCGAAAAATGAAATAAAAACTGAACAGAAGCCATTGTAAAATGTTTCTATCTACAGTTTAGTTTTCCAGACTTTTTTCACAAACTCATTTTACCTGCCACCGTGCTGTTGATTACGACTGGAAACTACCTATACTGCACATAATTTAGTCTTATGTGGGCTTCATCCCATTCAAAGTTCAAATAAACCACCACCCTTGAAGAATGTCTCTCCCCCTCCCCTCACCCACAAACAAGTCGTATCACCTGGTGAATCGCTCCAACCAATTCAGCCCTTGTTGAGACTCTGGTCATGGACTGGTTAAGGATGTCCAAATTCTTCTGCAGCCTTTGGACAATCTCCAGTGACTGGTTATCACCTGCACACAGCGGGATCAGAGTCTGGCAAGTAGAACACACAACAGGTATTGCCTTTAAGAAAGCAACACATCAGAGAGTTTCTTCACAGTATCAACGATCCCCTCTGACCTGTTTAAAGGACTCAGATATTCCAAACGGTTTTGTTACTGTATCTAAAAGTTCAAGTCCTAACAGGAATTTCTTAAGCACTGAATTGCAGACATAGCAGCAAAATAGTAGTAGCTGATGGGGTTTACTGAGGCGGGAGATGAAAAATACAGAGCATTACTGAATACAAACAGTTGAAGTTATTAGAACTTTTGAAATTTAATAAAAGGCATTTTAAAAGTTTGATGGGTTAAGGATCAAATCATGATTCAACCATGAACTTCAAAAACTGCTGAGGGCACATTCAACATCAGTTCTGGGCCTACCGTTTAAGGACATTTACTTGCAAAACTGAAAACTCAAAAGATGTTAAAATCCTACAGGTCTCACCTCCAACAGCATGTTACAGTTGGTGAGCTCTTTCTTTAAATTCCCTTCAGCCAGGTCCCTGGATCGCTCTTCCAGCCGCAGTCGTTTATCCAAAGTAAATGCGTCACATTTGAAGCCCAATGACAAACGGTGAAATTCAGCCTGATAAGAAACATTTTTATTGCAAATATCACCAATCAAGAAACATTCTCAGAGGACCACAGGAAGGCGGCTACAGTTTTATATCCTGTTTAACAGCCCCGAAGCCATGTGAAATAATTGTGCTTGAAATACTAATCCTGCCAAGTAGGGGGCTCCAAAATAACTTCTGGGTTGATGAACATTTAATTTGGTTTCAAGGTGGTGTTAAACCAGCATGTATTTACGCAGTGTAGGAACAGACATAGAAAAATCAGTGAAGGGTTTAAAATAAAATTTAATTCATTTTAGCAAAACTCACCTCAATTTCCTTATCATTGGGAGACAAACTAGAAAAGAAAAAAGTGTTCAAGAAAAAAAAAACACACACTTCAATCTATTAAGTCCTATTTAACAATCTCATTCATAATGTTTAGAATGATTATAATGTGAAAAATTGAGAGGGGGGAGGAATTTCTTTATTAAAACTAGGTTTCCAAGTATATATACTTACATGCTTTTGTCTTCTTTTTTTGGAGTAGTGATTTTCTTGGCTTCGTTTTCATTGTCCGCATTAGCTATAAGGGGAAAAACAAAAACAAACCAAAAAAAAACTCCTCTTAATGCTGTTAAGATTTCTAGAGGCTTCTGACAGTTATTTTAAAAACTATAATGCCTTAACCACCCAATATGATGTGCCTGCATTGATTTTATAAATATATGTGCAAATATGTACTATTTTGCACATTGCCATTTAATGTGAATCTCCAGGAAGTACGGTTTCACTAGCAAGGTACTGGGTTTATGCACTAACATGGCTACTTTAGAGTTCTTACAGAATATGTTAATGGAAATTAAAACAAAAAAACAAAAGAGAAAAAAACACACAATACATTTGTTCAGGCCCTGTACCTTTTACAGTGTCAGTTGTGGAATTGCTTGGTGGTTCCTGTCCTTTCTGTTCGTCAATAGCCTCCATACCTTTGGAAAGTTCCTAAAATACATTTAAAATCATTGACCCGGGACTTCTGTGAATTAAAAGGGAACTGCCAATAACATACAGTACTATTGCATTTAAATTGAAGTTTCTATGTTTCCGACTGGTGGTACCCTGTCTATCAGAAGTTGTGGACATAGACCAGATGATGACTTTTAACCTCCTGAAATATATTTACTACACTTCTCAAAGGCAGTTAGTTGTGTGGGGTGTGCATACAAGTCCCTAAGCCATCAGTCTAAACCTTGGTAATCAAGGTTTGTACTTGCAAGAAATACCATGTGGTATAATGCAATATTGCCCCTAAAAATATGCATAGACACACTTCTTTAATGCTGCAAAGGACCAAAACTACAGTAATTGCAAAGAAAAAAAAAAAAAAAGAAAAAGAAAAAAAGGTTTGAAAGAAAGTCTTTACCAGGTTCATTTTAAATTTACTTCTGGGTGTTAACGTTTCATTCTTTGGCACATTAGCACTCAGACTTCCATCATTTGGAGACGGATCCACTAGAAATAAATACATTAACAATAAAAGGATATGATCACCCCACATGTGGTTATATATTCATACAGATCACAATCCTCTCCTGACCCACCTCCCAGAGTCACTTCCCCATATTAGCATGCCAACCAGCTTAAGGAACTAGCTAATTGTACTGAACTTACAAGATGAATTGTAAAGTACCCCTCCAAAGATGTCCTGTGTAGGCACAGAAGTAGCATGATCGAATCCATACACATTTACACACACAATATTCACTCTGTTACTGAAACAAAAAGTTCAGTCATAAGCTTTGTAAGTACTGCATAAGTAAAAAAAAAAATGAAGATTGTTCAACATCCTTTATGCAAATTCTAAACCTAACCATGTGACCAGAACTGGTTATTTAGCATCCCCTCCCCCCTGTTACTTTTGATCTAATTGCATATAAAAAAAATTGTAATCTGTGAATTAGGTTTCAGAATACAGAAACTGAAACTTGTACTAGCAAGATTGTCAACAAATCTCCACATCCATTATACTTCCTTGAGGTTTTGGAACTTATGTTGTCCCCAAGTATATAAAACACTAGATTCAAATAGACAGAATTTGATAGTTAGTTGCATGCATTCACATTTTACAAACCAAACCATTTGAAATTTAGATTTCACATCAGAGCATCAGGTTGAAGTAGAATACCAACACTGCTTCTAGACTTAATTATATGCAAGCTATTCATGGCAGAATACAAAGATGCTGCTTGTCAAGATTGACACTGAGTGGTGCAAAAGCAATAATAAAAATGTGAAATTCACACAAACGAGAATTTAAAAGCAATAAAAAGTTTCAGGCAGCATCTGAGAAGTGTCAGTGCCTCAACAAGCAACAGCTGTAAAACCTAATATGAAATCTTATTACTTTAAAAAATCATTCAAGTTCTTTCACCAAAGATAAAGAATACTAAATGTAAAACACTACATATGCAACACACAAAAAGGTAGAACAGAAAACAAAATTGAGTGGAATGAATGAACAAAAATGAAATACCCGACAGACTTTTATTCAGAGACACACTTTCATTTCCTTCTTTGGGTTTCCCAGTTGTTGTCTTAGGACTTCTCTCCCCTTGACTGGTCTCCTCCTGTGACTCTCTACCTAAACCAAAAACACAAGAATTTGAATTGATACACTCCTCTCTCATTACCACCTCACAGCAGGTCTCGTACAATCTGCATGACCTTAAAATTCCCTCCCACCTGTCATCTCGGGTCTTCCTGGAGTAATTGGAGCTGGATCCTGCACTGGAACCTTCTCATGGTTGTCACTGAAAAACAGCAAGATACACTCTATTAGAATGAAGACAAAAGAAAACCAGATCACAGCAATATTATGGAATGCAGCGGAAGAGACACAAACCTCTTTAACGGTACTGCGCTGACAGATGACTGTTCTGCTGCAGTTTCCTGATGTGAATAAAAATATAAAACAGGTTTCAAATCACGTGTGAATAGAAATCAGCACAAAGACTATTTGATAACTCTACAATAGCCCATTTAAATGCTTCTTATTTTACATTTGTAATGCTCTTTAGTTATAACATTCATTCACTAATCATTATCTTTGGACAGCTGACTTAGTGTAACCATTTCCCAGCAGATTATGTCTAAAAACTACTGCAGATTATAGCAACAGTAAAACATGCAAGAGGCATCCCTCCAAATCCTTCAATAAAAGACTGCATATCCTGGACCCCCCTTCCCCAAAAAATAAAATACAACATTTAAACAATATTAGGCACATAGTAAACATTGTTGGCATTAGTTTACATATATCTGCAAAAAAAGGACATGTGTGCTTTACATCACTAGCTGCCACAGGACTGGAAAAGCTACAAGTCTTGGGTAGACAAAGTCTGGACACACTTTCCAAAACCATACCAAGCAGTGTTAACACACAGTAGGGTGTAGTTGATCCAACTTAAGCAGGCAGGAGTCATTACCCATAAAAGCCCATTCAACCTTAGCCTACAGTCAGCCAACAGATAAATACTTCCAGCTAGTCCAAGAGTAGAGAAAATCTGTACCATTGCTTGAACATCTCAATGATAAAAGGCAACACCACAGAGGTCACAGACAAACAGGGTCTCTTACCTCAAAAAGTGTTTGTCTGCCTTTACTGACTTACTGCAGATATTTTAAATGTAATGAGATATTAGGCAAGCAGACAGACAACATATTTTGTGCTTCCTGGTAGAGGTACTTTATATACAGGTTTATTTTGGCGACAGACAAAAAAAAAATGAAAAGAAAATAAGGAAGTGCAACACATCACTCTGTGTGGTCAGAAAAAAGCAGCAAGTTCTCTCAAATGTAATTTATGAAAACAAACCTTTACTTCACTCATGCTGGTGACGGACAGGTCTTCACCGTGAACACCAACAGAAGATACTTCACACCTGGAACGAAATGAAGAGAAAAAATAAGCTGTACTTCTCTTTCCATGCAAGTAGTGTTGACTGTCAATAAACTCAGCTGCACTGTGGAACTCCACAGCAGTGCAGTGATCAACGTATGCAAAACTAATCCTGCTGAAATGTCAAACCATTACAATAAAGACTCTTACAAGAGCTCCTGAAAAGTGAAAACACTGCTTTGCATTGCAAAGGTGCAGACACTCCTCTCAAGGGAAAAAGCACAACAGGAATACTGTGTGGTCCAAACAGGATATGGGTAAAAACCACCATACAGAAGGTCATTTTACATTTCTATAAAAATTTTTTTTATATATAAGCCATTTTTAAACTAGAATATACAATTGGAGTTGGCAATTGCATTCAGAATAATTTAATTATGCTACGGATTAAATTTGCACTTGACTGCAAAAGCATCGGTCATCTCATTCCAGTATAAAATTAGGCATGTTTTAATACAATCCGCAACTGTACATTAACAAAGTCAAACATTACCTGTATAGTAAAAAAAATATAAATCATATGCCCTATAACATACAGGGATGTGGTTTAACACTGCATTAATGCTGTTCACCAACCTGTTGCTTAATAGCACTTGAGTTCCAGCTGTCCTTTCCAGAACTATCGGTTTACACTTCTGGAGTTTTACACTTGGTCGTTTTAAATTCTGTGTCTGTAGTCTTGGATCGAGCTGAAGGAGTTCTAATGTCAGTGCATCTGGCAAGAGAACGCATACTTCAGACAACCCAATAAGTTATACAGTACACCAAACTTCACTAATATTATCTTAGTATACAGAGGCTGTACTCAACAAGGTAGCTAGTTTTCTTGTGTCTTTTTAGACAATGCAGCTGGGTTTTCAAACCTTTATGCAATTTATTAAAATTGTAGTCTACTTTTTCTGCAGCTACAGTGTGGAAACTACAACACACATGTGTATGTATATGTGCAATTTATTTATATATATATATATATATATATATATATATATATATATATATATATATATATATATATATATATATATATATATATATATATATATATATATATATATATATATATATATATATATATACATATATATATATATATATATATATATATATATATATATATATATATATATATATATATATATATATATATATATATATATATATATATATATATATATATATATATATATATATATATATATATATATATATATATATATATATATATATATATATATATATATATATATATATATATATATATATATATATATATATATATATACACACATATATATATATATATATATATATATATATATATATATATACACACACATAATATACGTTGCTAAGCCATAAAGATCTTGGTCTCTTACCTATTAAGGGTGTGTACCAGCAAGAGGCACCTTTAATCATTGATATGCACAGTGTGGTCCGACTCCCATTCAGGGCAGCTTCTCCAGCCCTTAAGCCTTTCTGGCACCTATGTTCTTGCTAGAAAATCAAATAATACTCCAATTAATGTTTATATTCAGGACCGCATGCAATAGATACATAAACTGGGAAAAAAAAGTGTAATTTCAAACACAGACGAACACTTAGCTCACCTTTGCAGGGACATGGTATAGCAAATCGGCAGTAGCAGTTTTAGATCAGTGTTTGCATGACCAGACCAACGTCATTAAAATAAAATATGGGGAACAAGTGTTTCTGCACTGGCATGTATTTATATTGAGACTGATAGTAATTGTGGGCTATTGTTTATTTACTGTATTTCTATTTAAAGATTACATTGAAAGATGCATTGCAACACACCAACTGTGGAATACATGCCCCACCTACAAAACATGTCAGATTACATTGGACTACATTTGTTTTGCAAATGCTGTCCTAAAGCTCACATGTGTTAAGCATTGAGAATCCTATTGCCTGATACACCTCCCCAGCAGAACTCCAAACGCAATTATATAAAATGATAAATCTAGTATGATGAACTGACAAGTTTAAGTGATACTACAATAAAACTAGTCAGCCTTTGTCTTAAGGCTAGAGTTCTTTCCAGTATCGATTATCCTTGAAACTCCCTGAGATTTCATCAGGAAAATTAAACCAACTAAATAATTCCTAGGTTTTAATGCTATGCAATGTGTGGGAGGACACTGCACAAAGGCTGCCCACAAGCAGCAGCAGCTGCATCCACATCTATGTAGATAACTAGAGGAGCAACCACAAGAATGGTTTTAAAGAAGCATAAAAACAATGACAATTCAGCATAAAGAATCAATTTAAATGATACTGGACTTCTAAAAAATATTGACAGACAAAATACAACTGTTTTTATATTACTGTCAGAGAACCTGCTGTTGGTTCTCAATAATTGTGTCGACTTGGGCAAAAGAGGAAAAGTTTTGTTTCATGTTGTTTAATTAAGTCTACCATGTACTGTATATGTTAAGAGAAAAAAAGAAACATATAGTAACATTCACATGCAAAGACTAAAATCCACTTTTGGATTTAACATCCTTTATTAACGGTTTTTCAGTGGAGAGGTTGAAATATGAAATTCTTCGATTTCCGGAAACACATATAAATTCATATCTGTATTAAAAGGAAAAAAACATGCTTAAAGTATTTAAAGTTGGTCATTGAGTGAGTAAAGAGAAAAGCTAGTCCTACCTGGCAAAGCAATCCACAGAGCTGCCCTTTAAATAACTTCTCCTTTAGTGAATGAACTGTAGCTAGATTTTGGGGGGAAAAAAACAAAAAAAAAACACAAAAAGTCTACAGTACCTGCTTGTATCAATATTACATAAACAAAAAAAATTAAACCACAGAATTACTGAATTTACCCAAGTATTAACTGTGCCTACATATGCAGAAAAGTAAAATAGTACCACAAATAGCAGGTTTCATACAAAGGCTGTACTTCGTAGGAATAAGGATATATACTACTATGGAAAAATACAGTACGAAATCATTGTCTATGTAAAGAGTCTGACCAGCCAATTTTCTGGATAACTGATCCACACCTTGAAAATGAACAATGATGCATTGCAAGAACCAAAACTATTGCAAATCACGTAAGTACTGTATGCGTGCTTTAAAAACTACACTGCCAGTTATGAACCATTGTAGACTGCAAAACCCAAATTAACGTCTTATCACTTTAAAATAAATATTGGGACCAGTTAATGGTCCTGTAAATTGGCTGTCAGTTAATAGATTTCCACAAATTAGTTTAAAATATACAACACTGTAAATTAACTTATTCACAATAATAGCTAATGAGAATGGTTTAAGAGCAATAATAAAAAAAGATGGTTAGACATTCCCTGTTAGAGTGAGGTGCATAAGAGTATTATATAAATTAAGCCTAATTATAAAAAAAAAAGACAAAACATTGACATGAAAAATATTAGTCTGTGTAAAAAACAGAACACTTGAAAGAAATTAAGAACATTGTCATGAACAATAATTTCAGTATTAAACAACTTTCTCTCCCCCCCCCCCCCGGCAGCAAGACACTTCTTCAGCAATAAATAAATAAATAAAACACTCAAAGGGGATTCCCTTAAAAGGGTTCAGATGCTTGGATTCATTTATAACAAATCATACCCAACTGCCATGAATACTCACCCTTTCCAACATGCAGCAATGTGACTCAGTTCAACAAGTGACACGTTAAACTGATATTCTGATTATTTTTACACAAAGTGTGAGATGCTTTGGACATTTAAACAGCAAGAGAGACATTTCTCCATAGAAGGTAGGGTTCATTTATCAGTGCAATGGGGAACCTGCTTTTAGTCTTGACACACTGTTAGGTTTCAAGGATCACTAGCATTTCCATTAGCTTTAGGATATACACGACAATCCAGGCTAGGTAAAGTTCAAGTTTCCAAATTTACTAAACCAGAACAAGAGGAAATATCATTTTAAAACAGGCATACTTCCACAAAAAAAATGTAAGATATTCTTGAAGATTCTCATTTTAGGCCACGTTCAGTTTGACTTTAATGCTTGACTGGACATTGAATCCCAATGCAAAAATTATTAGACAGCAGCATTTAGAAAATATACTAAGATGATACTCTAAGAATTGTCTAAGGTAAATTCAGACAAGTAACAATCTGCCTTGGTGTTACTCTTTAACTGGGCAACCACAATTTAGACCCACAGTAAGCTTCAACCTGTATCTTTAAAACAGTGTAAAACGATGACACACACACACCAATTATAAAGAGGTGGGCAGAGGAATTTACATTTCCACAAATTAACTTTGGAAATTTGTATAAAATGTCTAAATTCTAAGTGTTTTGTACATTGTCACATGTCTAGTTATTGAAATTTTGCACATTTAAATGTTCTACTCAGTAACCAGAGTATACCTTTACAATCATCTCTTCATATTTGCAATATGAAACATGAGAAAACTTTAAATACTTTAATCAAATCCCAAACAAAACCATTTCCCCCCCATGAACAGGGCTACTCTAGGAATGCAGTTTGATTTATTCAGACCTATCATTTTACTTTAAAATAAAAATAAAATTCCATTTTAAATCTCTGTGATTGTCAGATAGGATTAAGAAAGGAAAGTGACACAAACATTTTAATATTATATATCCAGAACTCAACCTAGTACTGTTCTAAATCAATTTAAAAATGCACATCTATATTTTCTTTCCACAATTTAAGAATCACGGCACACATTGCATTTTTGATTTAATAATCAAATGCAATGTGTGTGTGGGTGTGTGCAATGGAGACTTAAAATGGCCCATCGGAAGCATTTTCCTGTCATTTCACCATACAAATGAGTTATCTTCAAAGATACTGTAAAATCAGAAAGTATTGGTAAAGGTTGCTGAACGTTGCATACATTTTTTTTGCATAAAGTATGAAGGGGAAAAATCCCAGAGCCACCATGAAATGGACACTAACAAAGTGTTTTAGGCAATTTTGGAATGGTTGAAAATCTGAAATGACAAATGAAACATTAAGAGTCCTCTTCTGTTTTATTATCCTCATTTCACTAAATTAAATAATCACTGGAAAGAAGGAAAAAAAAAGTCATACCATTTCCACTGATTTTTGTCAAGCATCATACATATTTCACCAAAAGTATTTGACTAACAGTTACACTATATTCTTGCCTATGTTAACTGGAACATTTTCATGGTAATCTAATGCAAAAAGTACAGTATGACAGGAGTTGCTTAGCTATACCTACAGAGAGTAGATGTGTACATCAAACAGTCTACAGTCATTTAATTATTCTGCAGTAATATAAGATTAGAAGGCATGTATTAATGGTATTTCATTCTCTCAGATTTTCTATGTATATTACAAAACAGGATCATTCAAAGTAAATGTGTGTGTGTATATATGTATATATATATATGTATATATATATATATATATATATATATATATATATATATATATATATATATATATATATATATATATATATATATATATATATATATATATATATAGTCAACAAAACAGTCAGTCACAACTAGAAGTAGTTCAATGATTAACCAGCACTTTGCAACACTGTTGGTGGTACTTACTCTGTTGCTCATCAATTTTCTGCTGAAGTGCCTGATAGCTGACTGACAGGGAACAGATATTATCCTGGAGTTTCTGTTTCTCACAAACCGTTTCCTCCAGTTGACATCTCAGAGAGTCGACTTCGTTCCAGACAGTGTCAGGAGCTGTGGTCTCATCTGTAACCTGAATGCACAGCATGAAAAATCTATACAGCTGAAGACCAAACTATGCCCATTATCTTTAAAAGTAGCCGATATGCTCTATCTAGCCTAAAAGAACCTCCCCCTCCAAAAGGGGAAAACAGGTGCCATGAAGCTTACAAAAATGTCTTATCTTTAAACCCACCCTTCACATCTGCGTTTGTATTACTTTTGCTTTGCATGTTTGAACATATAAAACAATTTTTGTGGTTAGGAGGCGATTAAAAAAAAAAAAAAAAAAAAAAGCAAACTGCTTAAATTGTGTGATAGAACCACCCACTCAGCCTCCTACAGCTTAACTTCCTCAAATATTTACAGATCTACAAAAACCACTTCACCAAGAGCTACAATCTGTTTTGCTCTATACTGTTAGAGCAAGAATGGGGATACACTTGACAAGGAGATTGAATCTTGACGAGTTCCTGCAGTGTGAAGGGTCTCCCTCCCTGCTCAGCCTCCTCCTTTACCTGCTGCTCCTCCGAGGGCTCAGTTTGCGAGGCCACCTCTCTGAGCTCACACTGCTTTCTGACAGCCCAATCCTCAGCTTCATCTTGCAGCTGCTTTTGTGCCTCCAGTTCTTGAAGTCTGTGGTATGGAGTGAGGCAAAACCACAAGTTGTCACTGACATTTAAGAAAAGCCCCACACCTGGGTATTTCTCTTTCGCCATGCAATGTGGTTCCATAACCATGGGGCCATCTGCAGCCCAATCAACTAATCACTTCTGCTTTGGGGGTGATATTGCATTAAGTGGTCTTGAAGTTGAGCAAATTGCAACAGTTGAGCAAATTGCAGGCCCACAGTTGCAGAGAATCAAGGGTGGATTCAATTAAAAACAATTGCGGTGCATTTTAAAAGTGCAAAAACACTGTCAACTTTCTCTTGGAGGAATTAACCCATGTGGTTATTATTGTGTTTGGTGACCAATTGTGATACATGTAGTTTCCATCTAGTCAAGACCCTCCAGGTCACACACACACACACACACACACACACACACACACACACACACTAGGACTCTCAAAGAACTAAACATTTCTTGAATATGTTAGTCGTGTAAAACAGCCCATTTAAAATCAATCAATAAATCAATAAATAAATAAAAATACATCTATATTTAGAGATTTTTTTTCTGGTTTCAGAAGCTTTATTATTCATGACTTGATACATCTCCAGTTCCTTTTTCAATTAAACCAGAGACTAAAAAAGCCTATACATACCATTAACCATGCGTTACACTGTCAATGCAGGCGTAAAAAAGACAAAAAAAAAACACATTGCAACATTCATAACTTCCTTCAGAAGGTACAGATGTGAGCTGTGAAAATATATAACCTCTTCTTGCACAATTGCCATACTTCTACATTGTATGCGAAACATCCGATTCCCATAAATGTTGCTGCATTGCTCTCACCTGGAAGACAGATCCTTCTTCAAGTGAATTATCTCTGTCCTGGACCTCCGCAAATTACTTGCCATTTTAATTAATTCCTTTTCCAAAGATGATTTATGTTGGTCCAGCTGCTGGAGATTCTCAATCCAAACGCTTCTTTTCTCTTCCAGTTGTCTCTCTAAAGCCTGCACAAAATATATTAAAAAAAAATAAAAAAATAAATAAATAATGTCAAAAACCCCAAACCTTTTTATTGGTTCATATGCTGCTCAGTGAGAATGGTGTAGATTGTCTTTTCATGTTGCAAAAAAAAAAAAGTACATACTGGTATGGTTCACTGCATTCTTTCCACTGCAAATTTCCACTTTATTTAAAAGACACAGTAGTGCTGCAATTATTATATTATTCTGGCTAATATGTCCACAAATCAATGTACTTTTGATTAGAAAGATTTGCAAACTAGGACAGTTTCCACTTCAGGCTAGTAAAGTAGCAAAGCATTTTTAATTAACAAAAGCTATTCCAATTACTTCTGTTAAATCTCATCTTTCATAGTAGCATACTCCAGGACAACATCTTCACTGTCCACAGTAGGAGTGTTAATAGTTTAAATATTAAAATATCAGCTAAGAGTTAAACATGGACAAAAATATGTAGGCCAAATATAGGGGTTAGCCTTCAAGGCAGTTTGGGCCAATTTCATATTCAATATTTCTTCTTGGTCTTTTCCATCTACAATGAAATGCACACATACAATCATAGACAAATACACACTGCAGCAATTTAGAAAAAAAGCAATGGAGGCCCAATATGGTAAAGTTTAAAACACACTGTTCACAAGGAACCCTACACCTACCCTAAAACTAAAACGATATATTTTCAACGGTTTGGAAAACGATCAGCCATTTTCTTATGTGAAGCCTCTTTGTTGCACAATTGCAAGAAGGGGTGCATTGATAAACTGTTATACTTTCTTTACAAGATATATATCATATCGGAAGAGAGATATGTATTGCGAAACAAGACCCAAAGCACTAACACAGCCCGTTGTAGTTCCCTAAATGGTTCATGACTGAAGAATAAGTGCGCCTTATAGTTAAGATTACATACTCTCATTTTGTCTTAAAACTGTCCATTAAAATGACCATTTGATCTTATTACGCATCATACAAGAAGTCAATCAAGGCCACAGTATTGCGATATATGTTGCATCGTGGCCTGCATATCGTGATACATATTGCATTGTGACAGTAGTGTATTGTTACACCCCTACTTGCAAGTGCTGGAAACAGAGGATACCCTTTTTTCTTTTTTTAAAACCACACGTATGTAACGTGTCAGAGACTCTTCAAAGAGCATTTTCTTTTTTACACTGAACTTTGAAAACACGTTACCGTTTCTCACTTACCTCAAGCCTAGTCTTGCCTGTGGCTTTGTTTCCTATTTGTGACTCAATTACTTGCTTTAGTGAAGTCACAATTGTATTGGCATCCTCAGTAAAGTCTTGACGCTAAAAAACACACACCACAAAACAATTCAATGCTTAGATGCAGTACTACGCGGGTTTATAACATATAGCAAATTCAGACATTTACAGAAAGAGTGTGTTAAAACAGGATATATAAGTGAAGCTTTAGTTTAATTTAAATGGGACATTGGGGGAGTAAAAAAATTAGTAAAAAATTGCCAACGAGTAAATAGTTTCTCGTAACTGTTACTTTTTGTTTATGTATATAATGAGACTTGCAAATCCAGAGACTCCCAGTCGGGATTGATTTTAGAATGGTGAAGTGTCTGAGCCTATTAACAACTATTACAACTGGGACAATGGAGGTCCCATTTATGTGGGAGCTTTTTAATGTAGTTATAGTAGATACTGTACAGACACACAGACTCAAACAGGAGTGCAACACACACACACAATAGTTATTCATGTGTTAAAATAATCAGAAACATTAATTCATAAACACAGGCCCAAGTTGAGTGTAATTTTAGTTTTAGTTTTGTTTTTTTGTTAATTACAAAGTATTGTAAAAAGGCTTTTCAATGGAAGGCTTACCATTTTTTGGATGATAGTCTTGAATTCTGCTGACATTTGCTCAGGTAATGGGCCTTGCAAGAGTAATAGAACTTCCCTATCCAAAGTTTCATCTAAAGATGATGCATGACATAAAGAGGGTGACATCCGTTCCCTGCAAGTTGCCTTAAAAACAAAATAGGGTTATAAAAAAGAAATCTGAATTTAAGTAGAAATAGGTTCCGGTAGTACATGTTTTTGCCAAGCTGGGATCTAGACAGAGATTTTCAGTCCAGCTGATCCAATGCAAATCTGGCTCCAACACTAAGACTGCCAGGTTAGGAACATTATTTTGAAGGAATGGTTTCTTTGTAGCTTTGGTTACTTATATCTTTCAAACCTTATTCATGTCATCCCACATACCTCAGGAGACTGTTGAGCTAGCGCCAGCTCAGTGTGCAAGGACCCTGCAATGCTCTGGTTCAGTCTGTAAGCCAATGAGAGGCTCATTCCGCCACTGAAAATGTCAATAGGATAAACTATTTAAAGTAGTACAGGAAAGGCACAGATGCCCATTATATGCTGCCCACTACCCGACCGCCTCCGTCAATACTCACGAAGCCAGGTCGGGCTGCATCATGTTGATGTGGTTTTCCAGTTTATTCTTTTCATGTCTTAAGAGCTGTCAGGAAGATAATAAATCAATGGCGAACACATAAGAGTAATACAATTTACAGAACTCCCATTCCAAAGGATCTACATATATAAAGTAGACACCCACTACAGAAAACTCAGTTTAGGCTGATTTTTATTTTGTTATATGGAAGCATTTTTTTTTTCTTTTTTAGTATTAACTTAACCATTATCAGTATCTTATTAATGAAATGATCCAAGAAAA